>CM053789.1:370275127-370875127 GCA_028749045.1 Cupressus sempervirens | reverse complement strand
TGTATGATAAAGTAACATATTATTGATTTAATAGTTTTACATAACAAATTACTTTTACATTCTAAAATATCAAGTAGTGCTTCCTCAAAATCCACCCTTATAAGACCCAAATTTATAAGCCAATGAAATTCAAGTATTTTTATGTTAGAAACTATTATTTTACACATATTTAGAGATGTATGTAGTTTTAATGATAATTGTTTTTAATCTTAATATTTTTAATATGATAAAAAAAAAATTAATTAGGAAATTGTTATTAGAAATAATATATACGAAATAATTTTTTAATCTTAAACAAAATATTAATTAAATTATTTTAAATTACCATCATAACTCACTATTTTCTAACTATTAGATTTTTATTCTTAAACTATTATAACTTACCTCAACTGACTAATTTCTAACTATTAAGCTTTTAATCTTAAACTATACAACTTCTAGCAAATACAAGCCACTACATGGCACTTGTTTTGAACATATAACTACATTAAAAACTAAGGGGTTGAACATTCTAGCATATACATTTCCTTTTTAGTTTCTATAGTCTTAAGTTCATAATTTTTTCTCTAGAATAGCAATATGCTAAAATTGGAAGAATTTGGCTTTCCCAAAAATTATGAGCATGGTGTAGTCAAATCACCTAGAGTAAGTAAACTTCTTATATAGTATTTTATAGTTACAAATAAAACAAATCTTTTAATAGCACTAGATCATTGTTGCATGGGTAGAAGGAAAATAAGCTATAAAATTTAGTAAAAAGGTCACTAAAATTCTCATAGGGAGAGGACAGACAAATATAGCACCATTTCTTTATACTCTTCAATTTCAATTTCTTGTTAGATAAATGAGTACATATAGGTTAGCTTATATGTCTTTGATTTTAAATTTGCTAAACATGTAACTAACATATTTTTTTTATAGGGTTGTCTTAAAGAGAAAAAAAAATTGTATTCTTTACAAAGTAAGAAAATGTACCTTTATTTTTCTATTCTTTTACAATATTTAAGATGTATCTTTCACTTAGTTGTGGGATTTAAATAATCGTTCTAGTTGGGTTATTATCTCCGCTAAATTATTTTTGAAATAATTTGTCATTTAATTTAGATTCCAAAAATAAATGAGAAAAATAATTTATCTGTTTTATAGAGATTTTAATGATGTTTGGTTAATATATTTTGGTATTAGTGCTTTGTGAATTTTCAAAAGATGGTTAGCTTTAATTTAAAAATAATATTAATATTAACAATTTTGTGCAATAGAAATAAAAATTCAAAACATCATTTTTAATTTTAATCCAAAATTATGTTGTATTATTACTCCATTATAAATTTCAGTGCTACACTTCTACAATAATGCTCAAACATAGCTTTAGCAGTTATAGCTTTATAAGAAAAGAAAAATTGTGCAACATAGTTAAAACATCTACACATTTTCTAAAATCTAAAACATCACAATCAATATAAAAGAATCATTTTCCAAGATACTTCTAATTTATTTCTATAATATTCTTTCAACCATCTCACAATAAATTCTACCTCTATACATGTTCTCATCTATCTTGGATAGAGAGTGTACTTTTGGCAATGTTGGTGGGTATATTCCAGTCCATAAACTTGAAAATCTAGAGTGAGGATTTCCTCTTGTAAGTCATCACTAGATTTGTGACAACTACTTCTTATTGGCTTCTTGGTGCTTCCTTCGTAGTTAGTTTGGCTTTGGGATCTAAATCAAATTTAGGCAAGGGTGATCTTCAAATTAGATCACTCAAAGGAATGAAAGGGTTAGAAACCAAAATATGTATCAATAGAGTCAATCCCTAACATCTTGTAGAGGGCATTTTTGACCTATGTTAGTTTTATGGACAAGGGTGGGAAGGAATTTGAGTATTGGTGGGAATAAACACTGTTACTTGTTGCCTAGATTGTTTAGATTTTATAGTAATCCAACTCTAATCATCGGATTGAATATTTGATGGTTTAGAAAAATTCCAAGGAAGCAAGTCTAAATGAATTTCTAGTAAAAGGGGATGCCATATTTTGTGCATCAAAAGATAAAACAATGTTTGTGAAAAATTTATCTAACAACCTAGACCACATAAATTGAACAAAATGCAGTGTTCACAAAATTTATTTTCTCTTATTGTAATTGGCAATATAAAGTTTATTATCATCACCCAGTAAATGGACTCAATTGTCTAACCTATGAAAAAATGTGATCTTGAGAAATTAACACATATGATATTACCTATATTTGTTTGAAAAAAATTAATCTCATCAACAAGAAGTAGAAACTCAGAATGGTATTGATATATTATATTCTTACAATGGTAGGATGCAAAACATGCTCTTTTTAATTTTCAGAATGACAAATGAATATTTATATTAGATAAGTCACATAGTGTGCACCTGGAATTGCTACCTATATGGAGTTTTTTTTTTGTAGAAAATGCAAATCTAAATCACCACTAATCCTGGGTTAAGATGAATACGAAGTTGTTACTAATATGGTTGTATGTAACTTCCTTCAATGAAAACTATTGAAAGAAATCTTCCTTCCTTGCCCAAATTTGAGCTTTAGATCTAGAAATTTTAGGTTTCCAATCTAAGTTTTCCTTCAATTTATATGTCTTTTTGTAAATCTATCATCAAAGTAGATATCAAAAGGAATGTGCTTTTCTAGTTTTTTTGCTGATAAATCTCATTTTAGAGAAAACAACTTATATACTACTAAAATATTTTTAAAATATCAAATAAGCAATGCCTCAATGATTGAATAAAATAATTAGAAGCTAGTGAAGCAGTGATTTTGCAATGTAGTGAGAAAAGGTCTTTGAATTATTTCAAGCTTTCCATGCTTGTAGTTACAGAACAAATTGAACGCCTTTATGAATTTCCTGTTAACTGTTCATCTTCCTTGGTGCTCGATGACTAATTACGTGAGCAGTAAGGGAAGGGCACTATACATTATTTAATTTTTTTATTTCTCTTATGCATTTACCTTCTATTGATTCTATTAATACCTCGATGCTTTTGCCAACCAGATAAGTTTTAATTAGCAATTATCTCTCTAATTTCAAATCAAGATTATGATTTTTCACTCCTAGATATCTTCATTTAGGATTCTTAATTGTTTTAGTAACTAACTCCACACTTACTACATAATTCACACTTCTTCTTTTATTCCCATGTTCCCAAATTTTTCATCATTAAGATTATCCTAATTTGGACTGGAGTTCACTGCCTAAAATCTGATGGAAATGTGCATCCCTTATGAGAATATAATTCTCTAATAAGAAAAGCTCAACTTTTACATGTTCTATGCCTATGTTTATAAGTTGTTGTTAGATTAAAATTGTCTTGGGCTTACAATGATGCTTTTTCACCAACTTTTTCTCTACAACTAGTTAGATAATTTTATTATTTATCACGCCTAATTTTATTTTTTCTAAATAAATAACATAAATTATTATTGTCATCCAATATGTGTAAAAAAATTCCTATAAACATATTTATGATAAGAATTTTACTAAATAATAGCTTAATAGTTACATAACCACTTTTAAGAAAGGAATAATTCAGTTTTAATATGGTTGTGACAATTCCCTCTAAAAAAAAACTCATTATTAAACCTAACCATTATTAAATATAAATGTCATTGTACTATTATAACTAATTAAGTTGTATCTTAAAGTTTTAATATTTTCTTTAAAAAAAAAAATACTATATAAAATATTATTCATAAAATATAATTAGAAGTTATTATAAAAGAAAAATATATTATTAAAACAATGGTAAGATAAAGTAACATATTATAGATTTAACTATTTTATGCAACAAAATATTTTTACATTCTAAACTATTGGGTAGTGCCTCCTTAAAATCCACCCTTATAAGACCTAAATTTATAAGCCAATGAAATTCAAGTAAAATAAATTTTAAAATTTTAAAAAGTACAAATCTCATAAAAACACATTACAAAATTTAAAAGTTAAAATTAAAATGAAAAATACTTACATCTAATTGGTTGAGATAGAAAAGATTAATAACTAGTTAAATACAATTGATTGCAATAGTATAGCCTATGGAAAATAAAATAAGTGATAAATAATCTAGACTTATTATCATTCTTAGATTACTCATTCCACTAAAATTAAAAAAATAATTACTTCCATGTGACATTAAGCACATCCCTTTTTGAATGCAGGGTCTTTAATTGTCATTATTATCTAACCTTTTGAGCGGTAGGTGAATTTATAGTGTGACATTCTCCATAACAAATGAAATTTTATGCATTTTATGTTTTCTTTTTTGTTATAATATTTCCCCATTTGAGGTCTTCCATTTCTTAATTATGAAACTTGTAAAGGGGACATGATTACATATGTAAATAAACAAAGTAAAAATGTACATGAATAAGGTAAAAGAAGAACCTAAACATATATAAAATTAAAAGTCACAACCATCAGTAATGAATGGAATGAAATGTTGGATATCATATAGTAGAAAATTTCTCAATAAATTCAATATTATAGTTATAATTAGGTAGAATATTGAAATGTTATTATATATTCTTATTGTATTTGTTAGAGGCACGTACTATTGCAATCACTTCTATATAACTAGTGATTAATTTTTCTTACTCCAATCAATGTATTTTTATAATTAATTTAATTATTTAATTGTTTATTGTTAGGATAAACCACGGACAGAAATAAAAACTACATGCAAATATAACCAATAATAGAACACACAGAAATGAACACAAGGCACCCAGATTTAACGTGGTTCACCCAATCCCTGGGCTATGTCCACCAAACAAGTCTGATCTTATTACAATCCAGTGATTACAACCTGATTACAATTCATAATCCCTTACAGCTCAATACCACCGCAAGAACCAATTTTGCATCACAACATTATGAAAAATACCCAACCCTAAGCCCTTTTATACAAGTATTAAACCGCTTTAGGGTTATAACATGTCAGCCATATGTCAGCCATAATATGTTGGCTACCATGTCGACCACTATTTATCAAGTATGTATAGTACTTTCCTGATCAGTCACCACAATCTAACAATCTCCCACTTAGGGATTGATCAGGCTCCACACTAAACAACAATCTCCCACTTGGAGACTGATCCTGTAGCAATACCACTACCACATGGGGCTATCATCCTGGACTCTAATGTTCTTTTAATCATGTTCAGTCTAAAAGACCAACCGAAGCTGAAGAGGAGTTTAGCTTCTCCCTTGTTACAACCTTTGTCAACATATCTGTTGGATTGCCATTGGTATGTATCTTCTCCAGCTTTAATTGTCCATCCTCCAAAACTGACCAAATGAAATGGTACTACAATTGTATGTGTTTGGTCTTAGAATGCAGAGCTAAATTCTTAGCAAGATGAATGGCACTCTGACTATCTGTAAAGAAATAATTATCCTTCTGAGGATGTCCCAATTCTTCCAAGAAGAACTAAAGCCATATCATCTCCTTGGCTGCCTCTGTAGCAGCAACATACTCTGCCTCTGTAGTGGATAAAGCATTAATCTTCTGTAACCTAGAAACCCAGCTCACAACTGCCCCACCAATAGTAAAGACATAACCTGTAGTACTCCACCTGGTATCAATATCCCCTGCCAAATCTGAGTCAACATAGCCCTATAAATCAGTAGTAGAGCCCCCAAAGTGTAAACACTTATTGGATGTCCCTCTCAAATATCTGAGAATCCACTTGACAGCATTCCAATGCTCAAATTCGGGATGACTCATATACCTGCTAACGACTCCCACTGCATGTGCAATATCTGGCCTAATGCATACCATAGCATACATCAAACTTCCTACAGCTGAAACATAGGGTACCTTGGACATCTTATCCTCCTCTTCCTGTGTCTTGGGACACATCTCCTTAGTCAATTTCAAATGACCAAGTAAAGGTGTGCTGACAGATTTAGCATTCTCCATACAGAAACGTTGCAACACCTTCTCAACATAATCAGCCTGAGATAGCATCTAGGTTATGTTCTTCCTATCTCTACAAATCTTCATACCAAGGATTTGTTTTGTTGCCACCAAATCCTTCATAGCAAATGCATGTGCTAACTGGCATTTTAGCCCCTTAATATGATGCATGTTAGACCTAGCTATAAGCATATCATCAACATATAGTCATAAAATAATGTAGCTATCATCATCCAACCTCTTAAAATAAACATAGTAATCTGAATGACACCTGTTATATCCATGCTCATGCATAAAACTATCAAATTTCAGATACCATTGCCGAGGTGCTTGCTTCAAGCCATATAAACTTTTCTTCAATTTGCACACTAAGTTCTCCTTACCTTTGACCTCAAAACCCTGTGGCTGAGCCATATATATTTCTTCATCCAAATCACCGTGAAGAAAGGTTGTTTTAACATCCATCTACTCTAAATGCAAATCTTCAGTAGCCACAAGACTTAAAATAGTATGAATAGAAGTCATTTTAACAACAGGAGAAAATATCTCATCAAAATCAATTCCCTTTTTCTGTGCAAATCCTTTTACAACTAACCTAGCCTTAAATCTTTTCTTACCTCCTTCCTCTTCTTTCAACCTGTAAACCCACTTATTCTGTAAAGCCTTTTTACCTGCAAGCAACTTGCACAAATCCCATGTCTTATTTTTCAGCAAAGAGTCCATTTCATCTTTCATTGCAAACTCCCACTGAATCTTAGTATCCACCTGCACAGCTTCATCATAACTTTCAGGTTCACCAGCATCAGTAAGAAAAATAGAATACAAAGAGGGAGAAAACCTTTGTGGAGGTCTAATTTTCCTTGTTGATCGTCTAACATTCATTGGTGTGTGTGGTATTTGTTGTTGCGGTTGTTGCACATCATGAGGAATGGCTGGAACATCAGCTTTTGGAGTATCATCCAGCACTACATAATCATCTTCTTTCTTCTCATGTTGCTGCAACAAATCTTTGTACAACACTTTTTCATTGAATATGACATCCCGACTTCTTATAATTTTATGATTTTCAAAATCCCAAAGCCTATAACCAAATTCATTAATGCCATATCCAAAAAAAAAACATTTCTTTGATTTAGCTTCGAGCTTGGTTCTATTTTCAGAGTCTATATGAGCAAAAGCTTCACAACCAAAGGTCTTGAGAAAAGAATATCTCACCTTCTTCCCAGTCCATGCTTCCTCTGGAATACCATAGCCCAAAGGAGTAGAGGGACCTCTATTAATCAAATATAATGTAGTATTGACAGCCTCCACCCACATGTGTAAGGACAACCCAGCATGCAACCTCATGCTCCTTGCACGCTCCATTATAGTCATGTTCATGCGTTCAACCACTCCATTTTCCTGTGGAGTCCTTGGAACAATTTTTTGTCTACAAATACCATTAATGGAGCAATAATCTTCAAATTCATGACTACAATACTCACCACCATTATCAGATCTGAGACATTTTAATTTCTTACCAGTCTCATTTTCAACCAAGCATTTCCATTTCTTAAAAGTTTGAAATACATCAGATTTCTATCTAAGGAAATAAACCCATACTTTTCTAGTTGCATCATCAATAAATGTAACATAATAATGAGAGCCACCAAGGGAAGATACCTGAGCCGGTCCCCATACATCTGTATGCACAAGCTCTAATTTCTCCTTTTTGTTTTCCTTCCCTGTCTTTACAAAACTCACTCTCTTTTATTTTCCATACACACAACTTTCACAGAAATCCATATTCACACATTTTAGACCTGGTAAAACTTTCCTTGAATGAAGTACTTTCATACCTTTCTCACTCATGTGCCCAAGTCTATTGTGCCATAGCGCTGTATTAGAATCTATAGCAGCTATTTGTTCTCCCTGCTCAACTGCAGTAATTGTTCTTGAATATTCATTTTTCTCTGAAACAATCAAAGTAGAAGGAACAATATGACCTGTACAAAGTTATAAGGTGCCTACTTTCACACCTTTTGCTACTACAAGGGAACCTTTTGAAACCTTCCAATTTTTATCATTAAAAGTAACTACACAACCCTCATCACCGAGTTGCCCTGCTGAAATTAAATTCCTAATTAGTTGTGGAACATGTCTTACCTCATGTAGTAGCCAATGATTCCCATTCTGCAACTTAATCTTAATTTTTCCCTTTCCAACAATCTAACAGGGTTCATTATCCCCCAAATAAACAAGCCCAAAATCCCCTTGGACATAATCAATGAAATAACCTCTATGAGGTGTAGCATGAAATGAAGCACCAGAATCTAAAACCCATGAATCATCAACACTCTCTAAAGACAGAAGCAAAGCATCCTCTTCGGATTTGTTACTTACCACATTTGCCTCCTTGTCTCCATCTGATTTATCTCCTTCATTTTTCTTTCGATTCCAGCAATCTTTCTTTTTGTGCCCTAGTTTCCCATAGTACCAGCAATCATTTGGTCCTCTCGATTGAGATCTCCTCCCTTTTGACTTTCCTCTTGATTTCCCATGATTTCCAGAGTTACTTCCTCTTTCAGTCATTTTGCCCCTACTTTGTGCATTTAAAGCACTTCCTAATGTAGATCCACCTGAGGATTTTCTACGAGTTTCCTCACTTAAAATAACACCAATCACATCATCATATTTTAGGGTACTAGATCCAGGAACAGAATTACTCACTGTCATTACCAAGCCATTCCAGCTTTCAGGCAAAGAACACAAAATCAAGAGAGCCCTAATTTCTTCATCAAAATTGATACCCACAGAAGATAATTGACTAGTAATAGTATTAAACTCATTTAAATGATCTGCAATAGATCCACCTTCTGCTATTTTCATATTAAATAAATGCTTCATAAGAAATATCTTATTTGAAGCGGAGGGCTTTTCATACAGTGTCGCTAGGGTTTTCATCAAATCTTCTGTCATCTTTGCTTTTGTAATATTAAATGCCACCGATGGTGCCAAGCATAACCGAATGCTTTCGAGTGCCTTTCTGTCCAAGAGATCCCATTCAGCCTCTGACATAGTTCCCTAATTCTTGGCTTTGCCTTCCAACGGCTTCCATAAATCCTTCTGATGTAGATAGTCTTCCATTTGTATCTTCCATAATTGGAAGTTCTGCCCATTAAACCTGTCAACCCTCAGCTTACCCTCATCTGCCATCGCTCCCACTCAACTGTGAGACTCCCACTTAACTGTGAGACTTTCCTATAGAGGATAACTGAAAGACAACCTTGCTCTGATACCACTTGTTAGGATAAACCACAGACAGAAATAAAAACTACATGAAAATATAACCAATAACAAAAAATAATAAAACACACAGAAATGAACACAAGGCACCAAGATTTAACGTGGTTCACCCAATCCCTGGGCTACGTCCACCAAGCAGAAAGTTTGATCTTATTACAATCCAATGATTACAACCTAATTACAATCTCTAATCCCTTACAGCTCAATACCGCCGCAAGAACCAATTTTGCATCACAACATTATGAAAAATACCCAACCCTAAGCCCTTTTATACAAGTATTAAACTGCTTTAGGGTTATAACATGTCAGCCATAATATGTCGGCTACCATGTTGACCACTATTTATGAAGTATGTACAGTACTTTCCTAATCAGTCACCACAATCTAACATTTATGTTTATATGTCAAATATTAATTTATAAAATTATGGAAAATATTTTACTTTAGTTTCATTGGCTCATATATTTTGAGTCTTATAGTAGCAGATTTTCAGGAACCACTACTCCTTTAAGAATGAAACATATCTAAAATATGAAACACATAAGACATATATGAAACCCATTAAACTTTTTGAATAATTTTTCAGCTGTAATATAGTTACATATTATAAATTAAAAAATATTTTTATGTTAGAAGCTATTATTTTACACATATTTAAAGATGTATGTAGTTGGAATGATAAGTCTTTTTAATCTTAATAATTTTAATATGATAAAGAAAAAAATTAGGAAATTTTTATTAGAAATATTATATGAAATAATAGTTTAATCTTAAACAAAATATTGATTAAATTATTTTAAATTACCATCATAACTCACTATTCTCTAATTATTAGACTTTTATTCTTAAACTATTATAACTTACCTCAATTCACCAATTTCTAACTATTAAGCTTTTAATGTTAAACTATTAAAACTTCTGACAAATACAAGCCACTACATGTCACTTGTTTTGAATATATAAGTACATTAAAAACTTAGAGGTTGAACATTTTAGCATATGCTTTTTGTCATGCGTGACCTCTACTTCGGTTTTACTACTTATTAGGACTTTGTGGTTATAAGTTCTTTCAGATGTTATGTTCTTTTTATCTGTAGAACTTGGTGTTAATGTCCTTGGGACATGTGTTTATGTCAGAACATACTATTTTTCTCAGGATTACTATGTTTGATTTCTCTAATTTTTATGATATTGTTGTGCATGCATTTCTAATAATTCTATTAGGAATAATATTAGAAAGTTTTACTTCAGTTGTTATGGTGAAACTAATTTGTAAACATTGCGAGTTTATTCATTGGCCTATGTTAAATGCATGATATGCTGAAAGAATTTTCTTTGCTTAGGCATATTGTTTATAAAACAGTTTGATTTGACTTAATAAGCTAAAGGAAATATATTCAACTATGAGTTTGTATTTCAATGATGCATAGATGTTAAAAGATTTTCTTGTTTTAAAATGTGTATATACACACTTATATAGTTTTCCATTTTACTGTTGAGCATTCATTCATTTGAATTGTGCATGGGGATTATAACCTTTGGTTTAAATTTACTTGTGACTTATGCTATTAGTGGGGTTATTCATCTTAATATGTTTTGTAATATTATATTGGTAGATTACCTTGCATATATTCTTTTGTTTTTATAAGGGTTAAATACCCCAATGACATTAGTATGTTATATGTTGTGTTTTGTTTGGGGTTTAAAAACTCGTGGCTATTACCATACACCTATCGTTAATGGCATATCAATTGTTTTATTTGGTATTATGAAATGAGGTTTAATTACCATTTTAGTCTCATGTAACCCTAAATGGGTTTTGAATGCTATGAAAAAGGATTATATTCATTATTTTGATAGCCAAACATGGCGGTGGCATTGTGACTATCATATGCACAGCCCTATGAAGTGTCTCAGTTGAGTTAAATGCAAGTTTATGAGGCCTTAATTGCACTGAAGGTCTTGTTCACCATACTTTTACAAGTTGGGTTTCTAAGGAAATAATGCCGATAATTTGGCCTTATGGCTCTTTGTAAGCATAACACTTGTGGTCTATTGTTGAAGAATTGGCAACATGAAGGGTGTTAGTTGGAAGGAGATACATTCTTATGAGGCCAAGCACCTCTATTTCAAGCAAGTTTTTTTTTTGGTTTTGGCATTTTGAAAGTGTGGATTTGAGTTGGGTTTTAGGCTATGATGGTGAGTTGCTAAAGTGCTTCGAGCTGAACATTTACCATCTACTAATTTGCAAGTAGGGGAAAATTCTTACCCTACTCTCTCTATCTTTACAATTTGCATTTGTGATTTGATTTGCATGTATCAATTTTTTAAAAATGAATATTTGACACTCAAGCATGGATATATGCAAACTTGGGCACTGAGTAAGGCACAAGTCTGCATGTATCCATACTTGAATGTGAAGTATGGTGAAATGTTTGAGAATTGCTATATGAATCTATTTTGGGCTTTGCCCCAAACATGTGGATCTCACCGAGTTGAACCCAATCAGAAGCACATGCTTGCAATAGTAAGCATGTATGTTAATGTAGAAAACAAATGGTATTCAATTTTCTTAGAGCCGAGCTCTAAGAGAACTCATATCTCAGAGTTCATGGGTTTGCATGGCTTGGCCACAAGACACAAGCTCATATTAGATTTTAAACTCATGACTAATCAAGGGCACAGTCATTGTTTAAATAGTTTGCATGAAATTTGAGGCACACTCATTATATCAAACAGTTTGCATGAAGTTGAGGCACAGTAATTGATTGAACAAGTTTACATGAAGTAAAGATTTAGATATTGTGTAGAATTCTTAACAAGATTTTGGGGTTTTGAATTCACCATGTATAGCCAACCTTATAAGGATTAGAAGGAATTTATCTGTGTTTCACAGTACCTAAATCAAAGACAAGATATCGAACAGCTATATGAAACTGAGGGAAGGCATTTGGTCAAACAGTTAGTGTGACACTTTAATAATGTTAAACTAGCAAATACCAACATAGTGTTATTTTGTGATTTAAATGTTGTTGAATGGTCATTGCTGTTGAAATTTATGGTGGTTTGAATTACTTATCAACTTTTTAAAGCATTCATATGATATTTGGAAACTTAATTAATTGTTGTTATTTAACACCAGTCATAGACATTCTGTGAACAGTTTGTTTACAACCTTAAACATAGTTGAATTTCCTTTTTATCAACATAGTTTATTAAAGTATCAACATAATGAAAGATACCAGTGGAATAGCCGATAGTCTGTGTGAATGGGCATTATGATTTGATTATATTTTGGAGTTTCATATGATGTTGAGATTTTAGTTATCTTATGTTATTATGTAATTTGGGTTTTGGAGATAAGATAAATGAATACTTAACATTATTGATCAAGTTTTATCTGTATGAAAACATTCATAATGATCGAATAGTTGTTCAATTGAATGCTGTAGGAAACTATTATATGGAATAGTATGTGATATTTTAAATAGTAAATTATAGTTAGCAGAGGTTGAAATGAATACCATTATTTACTGGAATTGAATGGGATCAAGATATCAATCGTATGGAAATCATATGTATGTGAATTGGAAATTATTTTTCTAATGATGTTTTTCTATCCATTATTGAATTGGAAATTTGTTTTCAATGAAAAGATGAACTAATGATATATGTTTGATAAGAATTTTAATAATATCATATTTACTTTAATTCTATTATCTTAGTCATTTTGAAAGATTAATTTAGTTTATTATGATAGCAGGGTTCAATGGTATATTATTAAGATTGGTAAATATCATTAAAGTGATAAGTCAGTTTAATTATATTTATGTGATTTTAATATTATAGATTTCCTACTATTGTTATAGTAACCTAAGTTACTTTTGAAATTGGTAGCAGAAGATAAGTCGCAAATAGACGAAGAATGTAGTATCACGTTGTATATTGATTTTATATCTGTTGCATGTACATTCTTTTGTAAATCTGTTTGATGTGTATTTTGAGAATAACTATGATGAACATATATTAGGGTGGCTGAATTTGGTAAATCCTATTCAGTTATTTAATTCAGTGAAAACGTTAAAATGAATTGGGTGGGTTATTTACATACTAAAAGATAAATTGGCTTTACCTATGACTTAAACCTAAATGGTTAAGTACGGAGAATAAGGCAAACCTCTATTCTGTCATTGACGAGTATAATAGAGAATTTCGTTATGTGTTTACTATGAGAATATTATACATGGATGCAGAATCTTAGTACCATAATGATGATACCTCAGTATATATATGATTCATTTACTAGATATTCTTAGTGCGAGTTTAATTTTGCATTGTTAAGTAGATGTATACTTCTTGCATATTAATTTTAGAATTGCACTATGTTAAGTGGTTCAGATATCTACATTATGAATATGGGTATGTTTATTCTAACATGTATGCAGGTGGACTATGCTTTTCAACTCAGTATGTACTGAGCCCTCTTTGTGTTGTGTTGCAATTCTATGTGTTTTCAGGTGTTTAAAGTTGATTATCAAGTAGCTAAGGATTACTGTTGAAGTCTCTTCTGGGAACAAAATTTGTTCTTGAAGAGTTCTTGTATTGGTCATAGACGTCTAAGAATGATATTGTACTTCATTATTGTACTGAACTCAATATGTATTAGTATCATAATGGAAATGTATATGGATGATATCTTCTTTTATTATGAGGTTTACAGATTGAGAGTGATTCAATCTTTGTACTTATATTAAAAAAAAAATTTTAAAAATTATGTTTATGTTCTTGTTCTTTGTTTCAATTATTGCTTATGCTTAGTGTAGCATTACACTTTTCCTTTTTAGTTTTTATAGTCTTAAGATTGTAATTTTTCCTATAGAATAGCAATACACTAAAATTGGAGGAATTTGGTATTCCCAAACATTATGAGCATGGTGTAGTCAAATCACCTAGAGTAAGTAAAATTCTTATATAGTCTTTTATAGTTACAAATAAAACAAACTTTTTAATAGCACTAGATCATTTTTGCATGGGTAGAAGTAAAATAAGTTATAAAATTTAGTAAAAAGGTCACTAAAATTCTGATAGGGTGAGGAGAGACAAATATAGGACCATTTGTTCATACTCATCAGTTTCTTGTTAGATAAATGAGTACATACAAGTTAGCTTATATTTCTTTGATTTTAAATTTGGTAAACACATAACTAACATATTTCTTTTACAAGATTTTCTTGAAGAGAAAAAAAAAAAGTGTATTCTTTATAGAGTAAGAAAATGTACCTTTACTTTTTATTCGTTTACAATATTTAAGATATATCTTTCACTTTGTTGTGGGATTTAAATAATGGTTCTAGTTGGGTTATTATTCCCTCTAAATTATTTTGTAAATAATCTTTCATTTAATTTAGATGCCAAAGATAAATGGGAAAAATAATTTATCTATTTTATAGAGATTTTAATGATGTCTCTTTAATATATTTTGGTATTAGTGCTTTGTGAATTTTTAAAAGATGGTTAGCTCTTATTTAAAAATAATATTAATATTAACAATTTTGTGCAAAATAAATAAAAATTAAAAACATCTCTTTTAATTTTAATAAAAAATTATGTTGTATTATAACTCCATTATAAACTTTAATGCTACACTTGCACAACATTGCTTGAACATAGCTTTAGTAGTTATAGCTTTATAAAAAAGAAAAACATGCAACACAATTAAAACATCTACACATTTTCTAAAATCTAAAACATCTACAACAAATCTAAAAAAAATCATTTTCCAAGATACTTACTTCTAATTTATTACCATAATATTCTTTCGACCATCTCACAATAAATTCTACCTCTACACATTGTCCCATCTATCTTGGATAAAGAGCATACTTTTGGCAATGTTGGTGGGTATATTCCACTCCATAATGTTGAAAATATAGAGAGAGTATTTCCTCTTGTAAGTCATCACTGGATTAGGGACAACTACTTCTTATTGGCTTGTTGGGGCTTCCTTCCTAGTTAGTTTGGTTTTGAGATCTAATTTGAATTTAGGCAAGGGCAATCTTCAAATTAGATCTCTCAAAGGAATGAAAGGATTAGAAACCAAAATATGTCTCAAAAGAGTCACTCCCTAATATCTTCTTATAACGCCCCGCCAAGGGATCCAAAGAATTAAACTAGAGTTTCACTAAGTTTGGTAACATTTTTTTTTTAACATGAAAGTAAATACCATACATAACTTATTCACAATAACAGAAGCAATAGCAATGTCCATCTAAAAGTAAACATAACACACGTAACAGATTACATTCTTTAAAGATCCCTTAACATTAGATTACATACAAGAATCCATCTTGTACAACATCCACATGAAATAATAATGATAAGTCCATTGTTTAAACATTACATTTCCAAATGCTCAATCATCCACTATACATGTCACAGGGTATGACAAGCTCAAAGAATATACATATGTGAAATAAGGTACATCATCCTATTCTAATCCATGTTACATCAAGTCAATCACATGATACACATGATACATCATCATAGAATACATATACATCCATCATAAGATCAAACATAAAAAACTAAGTGCACGGTTCCTCCCAACCGTCAATAGCATCAGTAGACCATCATGGGCCCTAGCCATCCCTCCGTGCGTAACATCCCAAATCAAAACCGAAGAGATCATCGGTATTAACATAGTAGGAATGTCACTCCTAATATATACAACATCATATGTAGAAAGTAATCTGACATGCAAATATAAGCATAAGATAACATCATCTAACATATGCTAATCATCAATGAAAAAGGATACATATCCACCATCACGAAGGACGCATCAGCCATGATGTCTCAATGAGTCTCAAATGATAAGAGTGGAAAATACACTACCACCCAACCACGTGGTACCTAAGTGGTCCACTCCCACCATGCCGAGGAGATAATCTCAAGTCCCAAACAGGCTATCCATAACACATAGCACATATCTCTATAAGTCCAGGAATCCTCAAAGGTTCCAATCACAAAACTGACATCTACTTCCCAGAGGCACACAATGACATGTAGGAACCTACTATGCAAGCAGGAAAGTGTCATCGCATTTATCACGTACAAGTTACCCTGGCAGTTAGCTAAACTCCACGGGTCCATATTGATCTCATGCGGCCACTAGTACCCTCTCATACTGACAAAGCATACTATGGAATGCAAAGTTGCAACCATGCGTCTCACTACTCCCATCCTAGTCTGTACAAGCACTCAAGGCATGGGCAAGAACAAAACACTTATCTTTTTAGGTTCATTTAGTTAGTATTAGGTGTGAATGTTATCACTTATTAATCCAACTTACAATGAGTTACCCTAGCAACCTCTTAGGACCTTGACCCCCATTGCAAGCCACTTCCCATCACTACATGCAGATATCCTACCCTAATGCTCATGGACTCATAAATCTCAAAATTACAAAAGATAATCCATAAAATCATCAAATATGCATAAAAGCATCAAATCTCCATGAGCAAACATCCATAGAAAATCATGAACACAACAGCTCTCTATTGGCAACTGAAGTATCACTGATAATCAAAAGTATCCAATGGTTCTCAATAACCAAAATATATCTCAATCATACTGATCGAAGACTCCAAAAATGGTTGAGTCAAACATGTCACAATATGACATCATCAAAAATAAATCCACATTTCAGTCCCATCATGGTGACTAGAAAATAACCAAGGATAACTGATCGATGACCAAAATAATGGTTAGGTCAAGAGTATCATAAATAAAAAATATAAACTATAACAATCAGTATTCACATCCAATACATAGATCATTCCATCACATAACCATGTTTGGGTTTATAAAGATCGAGATTAAAACATCATCATGACATCACAATCAAAAAACCCCCAAGCCTCTGGTAGATGTCCTATAACTGGTCAACACTAGTCAACCCAAAACCCAAAACAATAGCATAAAGAATACACAATGTAAACACATGTTTTGGTTTTGCTAAGTTTTCAATTTTGAATTCAAATGCAAAACTCTCGGTTTTCGTTTCCCAAACTATATCAAGTGGAGAAATTTCACGTTTTACCTAACTCATGTATTTGTTTAATAGATAAAAAGTTTCTCCATTAGACTCAATTTTCTAATTGATCTAATAATATTTTATTCATATAAACTTTGTTTGAAAAATGACATTTCCATTGAACAAAATTTGCATATATCAAAACTTATATCACGTTCTAATAATTAACCTTAATTAACTAAATTGAGTTAATTATTATTATCTCTTCATTATAATTACTAATCATATTCTTTTAATCTTTTATCTTTACAAAATGATCCATCTATATAAATCATTATAAATAAAACAATGCAACTTGAAAAGTCAAAATTCATATTCATATATCAATTTAACCCCTTCCCTAGTCACCGTAATACCTGCGGTCATATCAATTGTACCACTGTCTGCATATCGCAGACTATACCCTGGTCGCTGCATCCAATGTACTCACAACCTGTCATTTGAGAGATGTCAGGGCCTTTGCGGTCGCTGTCGGACGTCAGTCGCGACAGTACCAACCGTAGAAAGGGAGGGGGGGTGGTACAGGGTATAAATCGCCCCTCCAAATAATTTATATATATATTTTTAAAATGCGATTTCAATAACATTTTTTTATAAAAACGTTCCCATGTGATAACAAATTCATTAATATGAATTTTCTACTACGATTTGATATTCGAAATCCCTAATATATATACATATGTATGCATTAAATTCGTATACACACACACACACACACACACACACACATATATATATATATATGTATAATATATACATGTATGCAGATTTAAAGATATAAACATATATATTCACAATATATATGTATTCTAAATTTCGGAGCTTTCCTATAAACTTTTAACTCTCAAATTTATTCAATAAATAATCTAATGGTTTGGCTACCATTTAAACCCTAGCCCCTTTTTCCTTTTAGATCCTTGCATATAAAATTCTCAAATAAATTTAATTGCCCAAATTGAGAATCCATACAAAAAATATGAAATTCCTCAAAAGACATATGGAAGACACGAAGAAGACAGGGAAAGCAAGATGCAAAAATAGCATAAGTAAAATCACAAGAATCTACCCGGATTCTGATGCTAAATCGCTCTTCCTCAAAAAACCCATAGAGCAAGCTCCCTTCTTCAAAACTCTCGAATCCTCCAATGCTCCAATTGCATTCCAAACGCTATCTCTAAGCTTCTAGGGATGCCTGAATACAAAGAGCTCTCAGGAAACCTCTAGAACGCTTCTAGAAACAGCTGGAAGGTGTCACCAACTAAGCATGGGTATTTTCCAACCTTTTTTGATGATTCATAGAGTTGTAGACACCATGTGCTTAATTGATGCACTAAACCCCCATGTTGTTGACACAAGAGAAATAGAAAATGTGTTAATTCCCATGCAAGCTTATAACTCCAATTTACTTTTTAAAATAATTTCTATTTAAATATTATAACTTTCATTTTAATTTTTATAACTTTTATTATTATTATTTATTTATTACTTTATTATTATTTTATAATTATTATTAATTTTAATTTACTAATTTTCTTTTTTTTAATTCTTTTTCCTCAATTAATTCTCATTTAATTAATTATAATCACAATATCAAAAATCATGATATTTTATTAATTTTCTCAAATAATTGATTTATTAATTAAATCTATTTATTAAGACTTAATTAATAGAAAATTCACCATAGACCTCCAAGATAAAATATGAAAACCCATCATAGAACAAATCATACAAAATTAGTCTAAAGGGTTAAAAATCACGAATTATGTCATCCGACACATTCGGTGGGTACTCAACTCTGATACTTGTCCTAACTCACTAGGACAAATGATTTTAGGGTTTGAGATTTGGACTTGAGAATTTATCTCCCTTCTCTTATCATTGAGATAGTATAATAGGGTACACTCATCCTGGCAATTCAGGGAAGTCGATACCCGGTACCTACAACCTGCAAAAAAAACCATGCATGTACATACAATATATAATGCTAAGCTAAACAGACAATGGCAGGAAGTGGTGCATCGTGTAGATCCCGACTAAGCAGGTGACTATGACTCCCTTCCTTAACCACATCAGAAATGCCATACAATAAGAAAACATGCACACATTACACATGCAAGTATGGGGTAAGTATCCATAATAAAACACATGAGATAATAAACCATCTAACTAATCATCATTAATAACTGAAAATAATATAATGATCATCATGTATGCATGAAATGTAAAGTCTAAATGATCACATCATATAACCACTGAATCCATAACATAATGTCTGATAGTCTCAAAATAATACCACTAATCTGTCAACATAATACTAGTCCATCAAAGTCTAATAATAATAGCAACAATGAGTCTTTAAAAGATGTGAACGAGGGTAGGCACTACATCCACCCCCCCTTGGATTAGGCTTACTCCTAGAAGCCTACAAACAAGTAGGGATATAACTACCATAATCTAGCTGCATCCTCCCAAGTAGCTGAAGAATCATCAGTAGGGTCCCATTAGACCCTTACCTGCTCGATGGTTCGACCCTTGAGGGTCAACCCCCACTGCTCCAGAATATGAACCGGCTCCAAAGCCATCTGCCTGTCCTCTACCTACAACGCATTCCAATAAAGGACATGCACAATATCAAGAATATACTACCTAAGCACTAAAACATGGAAAACATCATGAATGCGAGCTAGGCTGCGTAGTAGAGCAAGACGGTAAGCAACTGAGCCAATCCTCTCCAAAATCTTGAATGGTCCCACAAAGTGAGGTGCTAGTTTAGAACCCTTTCTGTATTGGATTGGACTCTTTCGCGATCGCACTCTCAAGAAAACCTTATCACCCACAGCAAACTACTTATCTATCCTATGAGCATCGGCATACTTCTTCTGCCTATCCTGTGTTGTATTCAAATGCTCACAGATACGCACTACCTATTGCTCCATATCACGAAGCATCTCAGGACCCAATAGGATGCAATCCTCAAGGTTGTCCCAACTCAAGGGTGTACGACAAGGATGTCCATATAATGCCTGAAAAGGTGCCATGCCAATAGAACTATGATACCCATTGTTGTAAGCAAACTCCACTAGGTAGAGATAGTCCTCCCAATGTGTCTGCCTATCCATCACATACATCCATAACATATCCTCCAAAACCTAGTTCACCCTCTCTGTCTGACCATCAGTCTCTGGATGATATGTTGAACTAAAGTTTAGCTGTGCTCCAAGCTCATGCTGCAACGATGTCCAAAATGCAAATGTGAATACAGGATCCCTTTCAGAAATGATCTTTCTAGGAATACCATGTAATCTCACAATGTAATGCATGAAGACATTAGCTACAGAAGCTACTATGTAGGAAGACCCGATCGATGAAAAATGGGCCACCTTAGTCAACCGATCAACGGTAACCATGATAGCATCATGACATCGAACTGTCATAGGTAATCCTACTATAAAATCCATGGAGATGATATCCCATTTCCAAGAAGGAATGAGATTAGGCTACAAAAGTCCAGCTGGGTGCTGATGTTCTACCTTGACTCTCTGACACTCAAGACACCTAGCCACAAAATCAGCAATATCTTGCTTCATCCCAGACCAAAAGAACAAACGTCTCAAATCAGCATGCATCTTCTTGACACTTGGATGTTCTGAGTAAGGTGTACGATGGGCTTTTGCCAGAATCAAGGTGTGAAGCTCATCCAGTAATGGCACATAAATCCTCCCCAAATCTCTCAAAAGACCATCTGATTCTCGAACATTAATTACAAACTTACATTCCAAGGGTCTTCCTGAATCAATCTCTCTGCACATTTCCTGATACCAGGAATCTGTAGGAAGTGCTTGAAGAATTTGACTCCTCAAATCCACACTAAGAGTCATTGATGTTAACACATGTCTCCTATGACTCAAAGCATCCACCACCACATTCTCCTTACCTTGAATGTACTTAACCTCAAAATCATACTCGCATAGAAATTCCATCCATCATCTCTGGCGAGCATTCAGATTAGGCTGAGTAAAAATATACTGAAGACTATGATGATTGCTATGTAGCTCAATTCTGTGCCCCAACAAGAAATTTCTCCATCTTGTCAAAGCATGAACTACTGTTGCTAACTCAAGATCATGCGTAATCTAATTTAGCTCATGATCCTTGAGCTTGCGTGATTCATACGTAATCACCTGTCCATTCTGCATCAACACTGCCCCAATTCCTTCAAGAGAAGCATCTATACACACCATGAAATCACCCTCTGGATCGGGTACAGCTAAAATCAGTGCACTAGTCAAAAGCTCCTTGAGCCTCTAAAAAGCTTCCTCACATTTCTCTATCCACACAAACTTCTTACCTTTTCTCTGAAGAGAAGTGATAGGATGTGCTATCCTAGAGAAGTTCTAGACAAATCTGCGATAATAACCTGCTAGGCCTATGAAACTACGAATCTCTGACACATTAGTCGGTATTAGCCAATCTATTATCGCCTGAATCTTGGTAGGATCCACTGAAATACCATCACTTGAGATGACATGCCCTAAATACTAAATCTCTGATTTGAAGAATTCACACTTAGCTGCATCGGCATAAAGCTGATTGTCTCTTAAACACTGCAAAACCAACTGCAGGTGTTCCTCATGCTCCTTCTGAGTCTTAGAATATATCAATATGTCATCAAGAAACACGAGAACAAACCTATCAAGATATGATCAAAAAAAACCATTCATCAAACTCATGAACACTAATGGAGCATTAGTCAACCCAAAAGGTACCACTGTAAACTCGTAATGCCCATAGCGAGTTTGAAAAGCGGTCTTGTGAATATCAGCTTCCTTGATGCGAAGCTGGTGGTATCCTGACTTAAGGTCAATCTTGGAGAATACTGTAGCTCCTTTGATTTAATCAAATAAGTCATCAATCTTAGGCAAATGATACCTATTCTTAATAGTCACCTTGTTCAACTATCTATAGTGGATACAAAGGTGCAAAGAACCGTCTTTCTTCTTCACAAAGAGCACTGGAGCTCCCCATGGTGATACGCTAGGTCGAATGCTCCCTTTGGCTAGAAGTTCCTCTAGCTGAAGACATAGCTCACCCAATTCTTGAGTAGTCATCGATAAGGAGCTTTAGAGATAGGCTCTGCTCCAGGAATCAGATCAATACTAAAATCAATGTCCCTCTTTGAAGGCATGCCTAGAATCTCACTTGGAAAAACATCTGCGTACTCCTGCAAAATTGGGTGATCTAAAGTCTTCCTCACAGGATCTTCCTCATCAAGATCATTTACCATAACAGCAAATATCTAACATTCCTTATGGAAACTCCACTTCATTTGCATAGCAGAAATCATCTGCAGAGATATAGGCCTTGGTATCCCAACTATCTTCGCATCATTCCCTTGGTCATCTTGGCACAAAATAATCTTCTTCCTGCAATCTATACTGGCTCTATGAGATCCAAGCCAGTCCATGCCTAAAACCACATCATAGGAACCAAGGGGTATGACTCGAAGATCCATTGCAGTATCAAAGCTTCCTAATCTAAGCCCACACTTATGAACTACAGAATCCGTGGAGACCTTAATCCCTGAGGCTAGTTCCACTTGCCAACCATGATCTTGCTTCACCACATCTAGTTTAGACTTAGAAACTATAGATGGTGAAATAAATGAATCTGTAGCTCTTGAATCAACCAATACTGAAAGAGATATACCTCGAATAGCACCTGTGGTCTCAACCGTTGTTCCTTAATGATCTGCCTGACGCTGATCAACTGCTGCAAAAACTCTATGAGCTCTATCTGCATCACCAATTGTGGGTTTTGAAGCTGTAGGCCTAGGTCCTAAAAATTGAGGTGCTCACTGTGGACACTGAGCTGCATAATGTCCAATCTCTCCACATGAAAAACATTCTGTATTCCTGCCAGATCCTCTACCCATAGGTGGTACATTAGATTGCTGGCGACTATTCCTACTAACAAAAGACTAGCTACTCTGAGTTGGCTGATTGGGTTAATTCTATTTATTGCATTGAGAATTGCAGTTGTTCTTAAAGTTAGAACCTTTGCCACCACCTTGAGCCTGGGAATTTGATCCTTTTTGCTGCTGTGTCTGCTGAGACTACTGCTGATACTGTTTTCCCTTACAAAAGAAAGGCTTCTTGTTACCACCTGAATTGAAGTTGCCTTTAGATCCTGATGCTACTGGTGCTCCTACAAAACCACCTTGACCAAGGTTGACACTTTTCTCAACAAGGATTGCTCGATGTACCACATCCTTGAAAGTTTTTGGCTCAAATACCTTGACACCCCCAATTATACGGTTATTCAAACCCCTAGTAAAGTGTTGTGTCAACTGAGCTGAATTTTCACTGAACCCTGAAAAATACATGAGCTCATAAAACTTACACTCATACTCAGTCACTGACATAGTGTACTGCTTGAGATTATGAAACTCATCTACCCTTTGCTGCTTCCATTCCTCTGGTAGGAATTGTTCATGGAAACTCTCTAAGAATAGTTCCCACATGAAATTGATCATATCGATTCCCAGCTTCTTCTCCTCAATTGTCCACCAAGTGGCCCCAAAATTCTCTAAATTGGTAATTGCAAATCTTACCTTAACATTGCTATCAAAATCCTGCATAGAAAAATTCCTGTCGAGGGAAATAAGCCACTACTCAGCCACATAACCAGAACCTTGCCCATTGAAAGGCTTGACCTTGGATCTTGAAAGATCCTTCATCTGAGTGGACACAATGGACCTCTGACGATCCTTCCGAGGACTTCTAGATCTGGGTCTATGCTCTTGTTCTTTCTGATGCACTTTAGGCTATTCTTGAACAGGAGGTAGACGTTCCAGAATAGTCTGCATCATCTATCTCAAACCAACCTCTTCAGACTCATCTTGGCCCTCTCTACAGCTCTCTTCCTGCTACCTATTAGAGTTCTCTTCCCTACTCTCTACACGAGCCGATCCCTCATGGGCAGACTCATGGGCACTGACAGCTCTGCCACAACCACGGCCTCTACCACAGCCTCTAACAGAAGACCTAGTCCCAGATACCATCCTACAATAGTACAAAGTACTATTAAAATCAAAAGATGCATGTTTGCAATAGACTAAGTTCAATTATATGTTTAGGTTTAAGTAAAGTTTCCAATTTTGATAACTAAGTGTTGAAGTATGAAAAATATTCAAGTAACAGTTCAGGTTCTGTTTCAGTTCACCTAGTTTCAAGTTGAAGAGATACACTTTATAGTTTAAAGTTCTCGTTGTTCGAAAATACCTAGAGCTCCCAATGTAGAAACTCGAGCTCTGATACCAAATGTAACGCCCTGCCAAGGGATCCAAAGAATTAACCCAGAGTTTCACTAAGTTTGGTAACATTTTTTTTTAAAAATGAAGGTAAATACCATACATAACTTATTCACAATAACGGAAGCAATACCAATGTCCATCTAAAAGTAAACATAACATACATAACAGATTACATTCCTTAAAGATCCCTTAACGTTGGATTACATACAAGAACCCATCTAGTACAACATCCACATGAAATAATAATGATAAGTCCAATGTTTAAACATTACATTTCCAAATGCTCAATCATCCATTGTACATGTCACAGGGTATGCCAAGCTCAAAGAATATACATATGTGAAATAAGGTACATCATCCTATTCTAATCCATGTTACATCAAGTCAATCACATGATACACATGATACATCATCATAGAATACATATGCATCCATCATAAGATCAAACATAATAAACTAAGTGCACGGTTCCTCCCAACCATCAATAGCATCATTAGACCATTGTGGGCCCTAGCCATCCCTCCATGCGTAACATCCCAAATCATCGAAGAGATCATTGGTATTAACATAGTAGGAATGTCACTCCTAATATATACAACATCATATGTAGAAAGTAATCTAACATGCAAATATAAGCATAAGATAACATCGTCTAACATATGCTAATCATCAATGAAAAAGGATACATATCCACCATCACGAAGGATGCATCAGCCACGATGTCTCAATGAGTCTCAAATGATAAGAGTGGAAAATACACTACCACCCAACCACGTGGTACCTAAGTGGTCCACTCCCACCATGCTAAGGAGATAATCTCAAGTCCCAAACAGGCTATCCATAACACATAGCACATATCTCTATAAGTCCAGGAATCCTCAAAGGTTCCAATCACAAAACTGACATCTACTTCCCAGAGGCACACAATGACATGTAGGAACCTACTATGCAAGAAGGAAAGTGTCATCTCATTTATCACATACAAGGTACCCTGGCAGTTAGCTAAACTCCACGGGTCCATACTGATCTCATGTAGCCACTAGTATCCTCTCATACTGACAAGGAATACTATGGAATGCAAGGTCGCAACCATGCATCTCACTACTCCCATCCTAGCCTATACAAGCACTCAAGGCATGGGCGAGAACAAAACACTTATCCTTTTAGGTTCATTCAGTTAGTATTAGGTGTGAATGTTATCACTCATTAATCCAACTTACAATGAGTTACCCCAGCAACCTCTTAGGGCCCTGGCCCCCATTGCAAGCCACTTCCCGTCACTACATGCAGATATCCTACCCTAATGCTCATTGACTCATAAATCTCAAATTAACAAAAGATAATCCATAAAATCATCAAATATGCATAAAAGCATCAAATCTCCATGAACAAACATCCATAGAAAATCATGAACACAATAGCTCTGTATTGGCAACTGAAGTATCACTGATAATCAAAAGTATCCAATGGTTCTCAATAACCAAAATATATCTCAATCATACTGATCGAAGACTCCAAAAATGGTTGAGTCAAACATGTCACAACATGACATCATGAAGAATAAATCCACATTTCAGTCCCATCATGGCGACTAGAAAATAACCAAGGATAACTGATCGATGACCAAAATAATGGTTAGGTCAAGAGTCTCATAAATAAAAAATCTCAACTATACCAATCAATATTCACATCCAATACATAGAGCATTCCATCATATAACCATGGTTGGGTTTATAAAGATCAAGATTAAAACATCATCATGACATCACAATCAAAAAACCCCCAAGCCTCTGGTAGACGTCCTATAACTGGTCAACACTAGTCAACCCAAAACCCAAAACAATAGCATAAAGAATACACAATGTAAACACATGTTTTGGTTTTGCTAAGTTTTCAATTTTGAATTCAAATGCAAAAGTCTCAGTTTATGTTTCCCAAACTATATCAAGTGGAGAAATTTCATGTTTTACCTAACCCATGTATTTGTTTGATAGATAAAAAGTTTCTCCATTAGACTTAATTTTCTAATTGATCTAATAATATTTTATTCATATAAAATTTGTTTGAAAAATGATATTTCCATTGAACAAAATTTGCATATATCAAAACTTATATCACATTCTAATAATTAACCTTAATTAACTAAATTAAGTTAATTATTATTATCTCTTCATTATAATTATTAATCATATTCTTTTAATCTTTTATCTTTACAAAATGATCCATCTATATAAATCATTATAAATAAAACAATGCAACTTGAAAAGTCAAAATTCATATTCATATATCAATTTAATCCCTTCCCTAGTTGCCGTAATACCTGCGGTCATACCAATTGTACCGCTGTCTACATATCGCAGACTATACCCTGGTCGCTGCACCCAATGTACTCACGACCCATCATTTGAGAGACGTTAGGGACTTTGCAGTCATTTTCGGACGTCAGTCGCGACAGTACCAACCATGGAGAGGGAGGGGGGGTGGTACAGGGTATAACCCGCCCCTCCAAATAATTTATATATATTTTTTAAATGCGATTTCAATAACGATTTTTTATAAAAATGTTCCCATGCGATAACAAATTCATTAATATGAATTTTCTACTACGATTTGATATTCTAAATCCCCAATATATATATATATATATATGAATTTTGTGTCACAGTATATGTACAAATAATGCATGTATGTATGTATGTATGTATGTATGTATGTATATATATATATACATATATATATATATATATATACATATATATATATATATATATATATATATATATACACACATATGTATATATATATATACACGTGTGTATATATATATATACACATGTATATATATATATATACATATGTGTGTATATATATATACATATGTATATATATATATACATATGTATATATATATATACACACATGTGTATATATATATATATACATGTGTGTATATATATATGTATGTATTTATATATGTATAATATATATATATATATGTATGCAGATTTAAAGATATAAACATATATATTCACAATATATATGAATTCTAATTTTCAGAGTTTTCCTATAAACTTTTAAATCTCAAATTTATTCAATAAATAATCTAATGGTTTGGCTACCATTTAAACCCTAGCCCCTTTTTCCTTTTAGATCTATGCATATAAAATTATCAAATAAATTTAATTGCCCAAATTGAGAATCCATACAAAAAATATGAAATTCCTCAGAAGACATATGGAAGACATGAAGAAGATAGGGAAAGCAAGATGCAAAAATAGCATAAGTAAAATCACAAGAATCTACCCGAATTCTGATGCTAAATCGCGCTTCCTCAGAAAACCCGCAAAGCAAGCTCCCTTCTTCAAAACTCTCGAATCCTCCAATGCTCCAATTGCATTCCAAACGCTATCTCTAAGCTTCTAGGGATGCCTAAATATAAAGAGCTCTCAGGAAACCTCTAGAATGCTTCTAGAAACAGCTGGAAGGTGTCACCAACTAAGCATGGGTCTTTTCCAACCTTTTTTGATGAGTCATAGAGTTGTAGACACCATGTGCTTAATTGATGCACTAACCCCCATGTTGTTGACACAAGAGAAATAGAAAATGCGTTAATTCCCATGCAAGCTTATAACTCCAATTTACTTTTTAAAATAATTTCTATTTAAATTTTATAACTTTCATTTTAATTTTTATAACTTTTATTATTATTATTTTATTTATTACTTTATTATTATTTTATAATTATTATTAATTTTAATTTACTAATTTTCTTTTATTTAATTCTTTTTCCTCAATTAATTCTCATTTAATTAATTATAATCACAATATCAAAAATCATGATATTTTATTAATTTTCTCAAATAATTAATTTATTAATTAAATCTATTTATTAAGACTTAATTAATAGAAAATTCACCATAGACCTCCAAGATAAAATATGAAAACCCATCATAGAACAAATCATACAAAATTAGTCTAAAGGGTTAAAAATCACGAATTATGTCATCCGACACATTCGGTGGGTACTCAACTCTGATACTTGTCCCAACTCACTAGGACAAATGGTTTTAGGGTTTGGGATTTGGACTTGAGAATTTATCTCCCTTCTCTTATCATTGAGATAGTATAATAGGGTACGCTCATCCTGGCAATTCAGGAAAGTCGATACCCGGTACCTGCAACCTGCAGAAAAAACCATGCATGTACATACAATATATAATGCTAAGCTAAACAGACAATTGTAGGAAGTGGTGCATCGTGTAGATCCCAACTAAGAAGGTGACTACGACTCCCTTCCTTAACCACATCAAAAATGTCATACAATAAGAAAACACGCACACTATACACATGCAAGTATGGGGTAAGTATCCATAATAAAACACATGAGATAATAAACCATCTAACTAATCATCATTAATAACTGAAAACAATATAATGATCATCATGTATGCATGAAATGTAAAGTCTAAATGATCACATCATATAACCACTGAATTCATAACACAATGTCTGATATTCTCAAAACAATACCAATATTCCATCAACATAATACTAGTCCATCAAAGTTTGATAATAATAGCAACAATGAGTCTAGAAAAGATGAGAATGAGGGTAGGCACTACACTTCTAGAGGGCATTTTAGACCTATGTCAGTACTATGGATAATGTTGGGAAGGAATTTGAGTATTGGTGAGAATAAACATCATTACTTGTTTCCTAGATCATTTAGATTTTATAGTAATCCAACTCCAATCATCAGATTGAATATTCGATGGTTTAGAAAGATTCCAAGGAACCAAGTCTAAATCAATTTGTAGTTAAAGGGTATGGCATATTTTGTGCACCAAAAGATAAAACATTGTTTGTAAAAAATTTTCCTAACAACCTAGACTCCATAAATTGAACAAAATGCAATGTTCACAAAATTTATGTTCTCTTATTGTAATTGGCAATATAAAGTTTATTATCATTAGTCATTAAATGGAATCAATTGTCTAACCTATGGAAAAAAATGATCTTGAAAAATTAAAACATATGATATTACCTATATTTCTTTATAAAAAAAAAATTAATCACATCAACAAAAAGTAGAAACTCAGAATCATATTGATATTTATATTCTTACAATGGTAGAATGCAAAAACATACTCTTTTTAATTTTCAGAATGACAATTGAATGTTTATATAAGATAAGTCACATAGTGTGCACCTGGAATTGCTACCTATATGGAGATTTTTTTTGACTAGAATGCAAATCTAAATCACCACTAATCCTAGGTTAAGATGAATACTAGGTTGTTACTAATATGGGTGTATGTTGCTTCATTCAATGAAAACTATTGAAAGCAATCTTCCTTCCTCTCCCAAATTTGAGCTTTATATCTAGAAATTTTAGGTTCCCTATCCAAGTTTTCCTTCAATCTGTATGTCTTTCTATAAGTCTATCATCAAAGTAGATATCAAAAGGAATGTGCTTTGCTAGTTTTTTTGTTGATAAAGCCAATTTTGGAGAAAGCAAATTATATACTACTAAAATATCTTTTTTTTAAAATCAAATAAGCAATGCCTGGATGAGTGAATAAAATAATCAAAATTTGGTGAAGGGAGTGTTTTTGCAATGTAGCGAGAAAAGTTCTTTGAATTATTTCAAGCTTTCCATGGTTGTAGTTACAGAACAAATTGAACCCTTGATGATTTCCCTATTAACTGTCCATCTTCCTTGGTGCTCAATGGATAATTATGTGCATAGCAAAGGAAGGGCACTATATGTTATTTAATTATTTTTTATTTCTATTATGCATTTATCTTCCATTTATTTCATTAATACCTCAATGCTTTTATGGACCAGATAAGTTTTGATTAGCAACTATCTCTCTAATTTCAAATTGGGATTATGAATTTTCACTCCTAGATATCTTCATTTAAGATTTTGAATTGTATTAGAAATTGACTTCACACTTGTTCTTTTATTCTTCTATTCCTTGCTTTTTCATCATTAAGATTATCTTGATTTGGAGTGGATTTCATTGCCTAAAATCTAATGAAAATTTGCATCCCTTAGGAGGTTACAATTCGCTAATAAAAAAAAGCTCAACTTTTACATGTTATATGCCTATGTTTGTAAGTTGTTGTTAGATGAAAATTGTCTTGGGCTTACAACAATGCTTTTTCACCAACTTTTTCTCTACAACTAGTTGCATAATTTTATCATTTAATCATGCCTAATTTTATTTTTTCTAAATGAATAACATAAATTATTATTGTCATCCAATAAGTGTAAACAAATTCCTCTAAACATATTTATGATGAGAATTTTACTAAATAATAGCTTAATAGTTACATAATCACTTTTAAAAAGGAATAAATAATTTTAATGTGGTTCTAACAATTGCCTCTCAAAAAAAAATAACTCATTATTAAACCTAACCATTATTAAATACAAATGTCATCGTACTATTATAACTAATTAAGTTGTATCTTAAAGTATTAATATTTTATTTTTAAGAAAAGAGTATATAAAATATTATTCATTAAAAATATAATTACAAGTTATTATAAAAGAAAAAAATATTATTAAAATAATTGTATGATAAAGTAACATATTATTTATTTAATAGTTTTACAAAACAAAATATTTTCACATTCGAAAATATTGGATAGTGCTTCCTCAAAATCCACTCTTATAAGAACCAAATTTATAAGCAAATGAAATTCAAATAAAATAATTTTTTTAATTAAAAATTAAAAAATCTCATAAATAAACATTACAAAAATTAAAAATTAAAATTAAAATGAAAAATACGTAAATCTAATTGGTTGAGATAGAAAAGATTAATAATTACAATAGTATACTCTACAACAAATACAATAAGTGATAAATAATCTAGACTAATTATCATTCTTAAATTAATCATTCCACTTAAATTTAAAAAAACCACTTCCATGTGACATTAAGTACATCCCTTTTTGAATGCAAGATCATTAATTGGCATTGTTATCTAACCTTTTGAATGGTAGGTGAATTTATAGTGTGATATTATCCATAACAAATGAAATTTTAGGCATTTTATGTTTATTTATTTATTAGAATATTTCCCCATTTGAGGTATTCCAATTTTTAATTACAAAATTTGTAAAGGGGACATGATTACATATGTAAATAAACAAAGTAAAAATGTACATGAATAAGGTAAAAGAAGAACCTAAACATATATATAATTAAAAGTAACAACCATCAGTCATGAATGGAATGAAGTGTTGGATATCGTACAGTAGAAAATTTCTCAATAAATTCAATATTATAGTTATAATTAGGTAGAATATTGAAATATTATTATATATTCTTATTGTATTTGCTAGAGGCACCTACTATTGCAATCACTTCTATATAACTAGTGACTAATTTTTCTTACTTCAAACAATGTATTTTTATAATTAATTTAATCATTTAATTTTTTAATGTTTATTTGTCAAATCTTAATTTATAAAACTATGAAAAATATTTTACTTTAGGTTTATTGGCTCATTCTTTTGAGTCTTATAGGAGCGGATTTTCATGAACTACTACTCCTTTAAGAATGAAATATATATAAAATATGAAACACATAAGACATATATGAAACCCATTAAACTTTTTGAATAATTGTTCAGCTATAATATAGTTACATATTATAAATTAATAAATATTTTTATGTTAGAAACTATTATTTTAAACATTTTTAAAGATGTATGTAGTTTGAATGATAATTCTTTTTAATCTTAATATTTTTAATATGGTAAAAAAGAAAAGGAAATTTTTATTAGAAATAATATATATGAAATGATTTTGTAATCTTAAACCAAAATATTAATTAAATTATTTTACATTACCATTATAACTTACTATTCTCTAACTATTAGATTTTTATTATTAAACTATTATAACTTACCTCAACTCACTAATTTCTAACTTTTGAACTTTTAATCTTAAACTATTACAACTTCTAGCAAATACAAGCCACTACATGGCACTTGTTTTGAACATATAACTACATTAAAAACTAAGGGGTTGAACATTCTAGCATATGCTTTTCCTTTTTAGATTCTATAGTCTTAAGTTTGTAATTTTTTCTCTAGAATAGCAACATGCTAAAATTGGAAGAATTTGGCTTTCCCAAACATTATGAGCATATTGTAGTCAAGTCACCTAGAGTAGATAAACTTCTTATATAGTATTTTATAGTTACAAACAAAACAAACTTTTTAATAGCACTAGATCATTGTTGCATGGGTAGAAGGAAAATAAGCTATAAAATTTAGTAAACATGTCACTAAAATTATCATAGGGAGAGGAGAGACAAATATAACATCATTTCTTCATACTCATGAATTTTTTGTTAGATAAATGAGTACATACAGATTACCTTATATGTCTTTGATTTTAAATTTGGTAAACACGTAACTAACATATTTCTGTATAGGGTTGTCTTAGAGAGAAAACAAAATGTGTAATTCTTTATAGAGTTAGAAAATGTACCTTTCCTTTTTATTCATTTACAATATTTAAGATATATCTTTCACTTTGTTGTGGGATTTAAATAATGGTTCTAGTTGGGTTATCATCTCCTCTAAATTATTTTGGAAATAATATTTCATTTAATTTAGATGCAAAAATTAAATGAGAAAGATAATTTATAAATTTTATAGAGATTTTAATGATGTTTGGTTTATATATTTTTGTATATGTTGTTTGTGAATTTTTAAAAGATCGTTAGCTCTAATTTAAAAATAATATTAATATTAACAATTTGGTGCAATAGAAAAAAATTTCAAAACATCACTTTTAATTGTAATACAAAGTTATGTTGTATTATAACTTCATAATAACTTTAAATGATATACTTGCACAACATTGCCTAAACATATCTTTAGCAGTTATAGCTTTATAAGGAAAGAAAAAAAATACAACATAAGTAAAACATCTACACATTTTCTACAATCTAAAACATCTACAATCAATATACAAAAATCATTTTGCAAGATACTTCTAATTTATTTTGATAATATTCTTTGAACCATCTCATGATAAATTCTACCTCTATACATGTTCCTATCTATATTGCATAGAGAGCGTACTTTTGGCAGTGTTGGTGGGTATATTCCTCTCCATAACCTTGAAAATCTAGAGTGAGGATTTCCTCTTGTAAGCCATCACTGGATTAGGGACAACTACTTCTTATTGGCTTGTTAGGGCTTCCTTCCTATTTAGTTTGGCTTTGGGATCTAATTTGAATTTAGGCAAGGGCATATTGAATCTAAGACTGGTTTTGACTATTTCTTGTCAACACACTTAAGATTTTTACTAAGTTCATGCTGAGCTAGTAACACATGCCGAGTAAAATATGTATAGATGCTACATAAATAGTTGATGCCAAGCTACAATGTATGCAGAGCTAGAGAATTCTTCAAGTGTTGAGTGAACTTCAAGTGTCAAGCAATCTTTATGTGCTGAGTGAAGTTCCAATGCCAAGAAAAGTATAGGTGCCAAGTCACTATAGAAGCCGAGTGGAACAAAATTGCTATAGGAGTCGAGTGAGCTAATTTTTCTATATGAGCCGAGCATGAACAAATAATATAAGCTAAGTAACACAAAATCAATATATGAGTTTGCACCTTCACAAACTCAAATGTAAACCATTTTTGGAGCCAACACAGGATGAATCTAGAAGGAACTTGAAGATGATCGAATCTTTTGCATTACTTATGCAATCAACATGCAACCAATAAGAAAAATGGAAAAGGCATGCAACCAATAAGAAAAGTGCATGAATTGAGTAGGAAATGAAGAATGAATATGAATCATAGATTCATACCTAACCCTAAGTCTTCAAAATCTTTAAAAGGAGGATGAAACCCCATTGTATGTGGGGATGAATGAAGTGTATGGGTGAACTATAGTAAAATTTAGAGGGAAGTGTGAAAAGACTTAGAAGAATAGAGCAACATTGCAGCATTCAATTGATCAAGAAAAGAGTATCAAAACTTTGAAGAGTGACATATTAGATCAAGAAAGGATTAGGTCAATTAGAGAAGAATAAGGATTTGGAATCAGTAATCGGAGATTACAAAGCTATCAAGTCAAAGATTTTCGAATACTCTCTAGCAATTGTGTTAGATAATGGAAATCCTATGGACTTAGGTTGTCCTAGCAGCCATTTGTAAATCCTTTAATAGGGTGGCATTCCAAGTGAATGTACAAAAGTCCTCTAACCAGGCCTACTTTTAGCAGGGTAGTGAAATCCTTTAACCAGGTCATTTTTGACAGAGTTTAAAGTCTTTAATAGGATATGCCTTTCAAAGGGTAGACCATTGAAAATGGTCAAACATTTTAACTTTGAATAGTAACACATTGCTATAGTGATATTTTGTGGGTGTCATCCCCACCCCAGTTTTACCTTCTCATTTTTGGAGGGTTTTTTGGGTTACCAAATCTTATGCTATCTATTTTCATGCATGCTTTTACTTTCATGTTTATTAGATGGATTAGATGCATGTGAATTTTTTCAACTAAAAAGGTTTTAAAGGTTAAATTTAGATACTTTTGATTCACCCCCCGCCTCCAACCCCTCAGAAGTGTATCTTCCTACTTGTTAATTCCAAAAATTGGTATCAAAGCCAAGTTCTCATATGAAGGAGTCTTACAACTTGGAGAAAAGATCTAGAAATGGAAGTCTACAAACTTGGGAAGATCATAGAAAATTAGGCAATTGATATACAACTTGCGTTATAGGAAGAAGCCAGAGAGGAACTAAGAAAATCCTTAAAGAGAAGAAGAGAGATTTCCATAGCTGAGAATGACACACAATATAAGGAGATTGACACCTCAAATCTGTTTTCAAATGGAGATTCTAAAGAGTTTGATGTAGCAATAGCAGACCTTATGGAGAAGAATAGAGCTCAAGTAGATGAAATTAGAATACTCAAGCTTGAACAAGAATCACAAGCCATAATGCTTTGTGACATGGCTAAATAGAAGAAAGAGCCATTGAAGAAAAAGCCATGATAGAAGATGACAAGAGAAATCTTACAATAGAATAGAGGAAAAGAAAATTGAGTTTGAAAGAATTTCTAACATGCAGCTAGGCACCCTAAGTCAGATAATGAATGCACATCATGAACTAAATGTCAAGGACATTGAGATCTCTACACTAAAGATACAAAATGAACAATTGAAAAATGACTTGAAAAGAGAAAAGGAGATTGTAGAAAGCTTCAACAAACCTAATGAAGCAATCAAGTACTTTGAGCAGCTACTAGAATCACCAAGGGCTAGCAATGACACTTTAGGACTTGGTTACACCAACACTAAACAAGGAAAGTCCTCCAAGACTGTTGAAGAAAGAAGTAACAAAGGTAAGGACACTAAACCTACTTGTCATTTCTATGGTAAAAAGGGACATACTTCTAATGTATGCAAGAGTAAAAATTTCCATCAACATGATGAGCCTAAGAATGCGAGTTATTGTCATAAGTGCAAAAAGAAAGGACATCAAGCACATAATTGTAGGAATAGGACTATCAGGACACCAAAATTTGAAGGTCACTACTACAATTGCAATAAGTATGGACATAAAGCTTTTGAGTGCAAATCAAAGCCTAAGTGGACACCTAATCAGCCTACAAAGGGAAATAACCATGGACATCACTATAATTGGGATTACAACACTAGGTATAGCTGTCACTACTATCAGGAGTATGGACACATTCTTGAAAATTGCATAAGGACACATTTTAAAGGGAACTACAGCAGATGGTTGAGCCAAACCACATGTTTTAGTTGCTTGAAGACTAGTCATATCAATAGGAATTACCCAACAAAATCAAAGGCACCCAAGTTAGAAGTCAACAAAGGAAAAGTGAAGGTAGCTGATGAACACATTAGAGGAGAGATGAATAAGACATGGAAGAAGAAATATGAGTGTAGGTCACCTAATGAAGGGATCCCCTTCACCTAACAGGTCAAGTAATCATACTTTATCAAAATAAGTAGATAGAAGGCATGAGGGACTAATTTACTAAGCTTTATCATACATCAATTCCTAAATAAGATAGTACTAAAAAGGAGAGATTAGCATGATTAGAGATGCAAAGTTGAAATTCAAGTTTTCACCAGTATTGCCGAGTTGTCCTTAGGTGCCAAGTGAATGTTAGTATATGTCGAGCTACTAGTAGGAGCCAAGTGATTGGTCACAACTAAGTTGGCAATGGAAGCTAAGTGAAGAAAAAATCTAGTTGGAGTCGAGTGATGGAAAGCTAATGGAAGTCGAGTTATGTTGCAATCTTTAAGGAGTTGAGTGTACAATTGCATATGCACTAAGCATTTAATGCTATTTTTTGAAGAGTATAACGTCAATTTTTTTATCATTTCTCATCATTCAAATGCAAAGCAAGAATGAGAAGAGCATAGAAGTGATTGACAAACAATAATTGAAGCTTTTGCACAGATTTTGACAAAGATCAATGACCATTTTCATCGATCTAAGGTACTCCTCAAGTGCCAAGTTGTGCAATTATAAAGTTTAATATCTTTTGAAAGCCTAGATTTGCAATATGGCTTCCAATTATAAAAATCCTAAGGAGAAGGAAGGTTTTGAGGTTTAGTTAGTTAGTAATGAGCTTAAACAACTATATTTTAGGCCAATTCTAGAAGTTGCATATAAGAATGACACTATCAGCGCACTATCCATCATTCTTCCCAAAGTTGTGATGGTGAAAGATGTTAGGAAATGTTACAATTGCAAGGTAGGAGTAGTAGGAGACATGGATATTCATCAAGCATATGATAAAGTGTGTGAAAATGGAGTGTTAAAGGAAGAATTTCAAATAGTTGAAAGAAAGGGCTTAACCCATGCCCTAGTTTTCCCCATAGTTTTTAAAATTGAATAGATAAGAATTATCCTAAGAAGAATACATAATGGTTATTTATGGTTAGAAGGAGGACCCATTAAGATAACAAAGAGAATTTTTCATAGGGCTATAGGTTTTCCAAGCCTAGATCAGTACAAGACCCTGTGAAGTGATTCTAAGGAAGCTATTGAAAAGAACACATGGAAAAATTGAACAAAAGAGGCATGACTATTGATACAATAACAGATCCCCTTCTGGAATTTGCAGTAAGAATCATATCTCACAAGTTCTATCAATCAAGTAGATTGAATAGTGTTCCATGCATTGTTGTGGATGTGGCCTACAAAATTGTCAAGAAGGATCATACATATGATCTAGTAGAATTGTTATTATAGCAGATCATGGAGAATCTGGAGCAATAAGAAGACCAAATGGTGCTTAGTGTAAGTTTGGATCAGTTTTGATATGTATATTTTTCTATATTCTGGAAGAATTTCCCTCTTTTGGAAAAGTAAATTGGAAATTAGATAAGTTAGCTATTACTCAAATCAATGAGTATGTTGAGAAAATGGGAGACAACTTTGAATCTCTAATGACCAGTTATTTTGAGGATTTCAAGAAATCCATGAAGCAAAGACTAAGGATACTAGTTTCCCTAGTGGAACAACACATCAATGATATTTGTTTCTTAGTTGATATTGATCATACTTATATCCAAGTAGAAGTTCCAAGGGTTAGATGGCTAAGGCCATTAGGATATGAGCTAAACATTGATGAAGCATCAACAAAAATCACAACATTTCTTGCCAAAGAAATTGATAAGAGTTCCCAACCTTTTGGAACATATGATGTTGTGAGATCCAAAGTGGATATGGAGTTGAAGATTGCCTCCACTTTGAAGATGAAAGACAAGCTTATTAAGAAGCTAAAAGAAAAATTTGGGCAAGGCACTATAGAAGAAGTAGAGGAAGAAGGTGTTGATGCCAAGGAAGATGATGATGAAGAAGAGGAACATCAACCTCTTTCATTGACACAAGGAAGAAGGTGTCTAGGAAGAAGAAGCTAAGGAAGCACTAGCTCAAGCTAAGCCCAAGAAGAGAAAGGCCAAAACTTAGCCTACAACCTAGCCTAAAGAAAAGAAGGTTGCAAAGCAAACCCAAGCTAAGCCAACTATACCAATGACAAGAGCCTCAACTTAAAGGGCTAAGGAGCAAGACAAAGAGAAGAAGAAGGCTACTAAGATAACTGGTCCTACGCAAAAGAAACCAAAGATAAGATATGTTGCACAACTAGATTCAAATGGTGAGGAAAGGACAAAATTTGAAGATATCATCCAATTAAGAGTAGTAAGACATGCTTCTAAGTCAAATATTGATAAAATTTGTGATAATGTTAGGAAGAATGCAAATGTTTTTGAATTGAAAATTATTAATTTTAATAAATTGAATAGAGAAGGTCATAATAATGTTGAAGACTCGGTATATGCCATGATGGCAGAATTCAAGAACACTCCTCTTGGATTAGACAATACAATACCCAAGGAGTTATATGAAATTTTTGAAAATAAGTGGCATTATTGTTTTAAAATGGAAAAAGAAATAAGAGAATCCACATTGGCACAAGTGATGCTAGAATTGACTAAAGGTCGAATAACTAAGACAAATAAGAAACATGGGAGAAAGTTTGCACCAAAATATAGAGCATTCAACATCTTGTAGAGTAAAATTGAAGAAGCTATCAATAAATCAACATAAATGTGGAAATTAATATATGGTTTGACAACAGCAAAGGAAGGAAAAGAGGACCCATTTGAGGGTAGGAATGATGAAGAGGAGGAAGAGAATGAGAAAGAGGAAGAAAGAGAGAAAGAAAAGGATGAAGGAGAAAAAGAAACAACAAAAGAGACAGTGGAAACACATGGTGAAGAGGCAATAGCTAAAGAGCAGCAGGAATAATAGAGTGTCCAAGACACCCAACTGCTACTACTAAGCCCTCCACATACATCACCTATAGTCATAGTCATTGTAAAGGATGTTCCTGACACTTCAGCTCAAAACATCAATCCTTTAACTATAGAGGATCTTAAGATCCTTCACCAATCAACATTACAAGCAAAACTTTGCACAAACCCAATATTGGTGAGTCTTGATGAATTGTAGAAAGTTGTAGCAGAAATAACAAGGGACAAGGAAACCAAACAAGAACAATATACACAACCTCCCACAACTACAATAGAGCAACCTAAAGAGCATGAGGTACAAGAAAAAATTACTAAGGTTGATTCTACAACAATTGCTAAGCAGGAAATAAAGAAACAAATGGGACAAGATGTTCCTGCAATACAAACCCAAGGTGCACCTCCATAAATTGTCATCATTGATCAAGGTAGCAAAGAAGAGGAGAAAGAAGTGGAGAAAACCCCTAAGGAGCAAGAGGCAATACAAATGTTGGTAAACTTGCCTACCTTAGGGACTCCTCAGAAGAAACTAAGCACTGATGTAGTCCCATTGTAGATATCAGCACCAGGCTCAAGCACTACCAAGGTTGCATGGGTACTTCACTATGGAGACCCTACACTTTATGAAGAAATAGTCATACCAAGCTATGACTCAAGAACAATGAACTTGCAGTAGATAAATGAAGTGTAGGAGGCACTAGAAAGGAGAAAGAGGTAGGAGATACTTAGAAATGAGTATAGGCAGAAGTAAGCGCTAGTGGAGATCAAAGAAATATTTCTTGATGCATTTAGCTTGCAAGTACCTGATTGAACTTAGCCCATAATGGAGCAATTATCCAACATTGTGGACTAGGTACAAAATGAGGACCTAGAAACCAATGTTAAATTATTGGAATGGTCAGAAAAGAAAATTTAGATGAAAGTGAATGAGAAGATATCAAGTGAAATAGCACTTTCACAGGTTAAATTGGTGAAGAAGATTGAAAAAGTGAAGAAAGTACTTGAGAATGTATTCTCATTGTACAAAAATTTGTGTGATTTCTCATATTTCACACAAGAAACAAGCCAAAGAATACTAAGCTTGGAGAAAAATCTAAAGATTTTTAGCACTCAACTTCCAAAAGATCTAGCTCAGAGTGAGAAGCATTTTGTAGAAACACTTCACACACATAAAGAACTAGCTATGTTTATAGTAGAAGAGGCCAATATCAGGGCCAAACTGATGCAAATTCAATCTTCCATAACCCCACTCTAGAAGTACTTTATAAGGAACAAGCCTATGTAGAAACTATTCTAAAGAAAGATCCTAATCTTTCTACTTTAGATGGACTTGTTCATCTTGTAACAGAGACAGAAATCCAACATAAATCATTGGAAATTGCTTTAGACAATTGGGATGCATCTCTCAAGATGATTATGGAGGTCAATAAAACATTTTTGGCAAAATATGGTCTTAGTCCTTAAAACTCTTTGACATAAGTGTCAAAAAGGGGGAGATATAGTTAAGAGGGAGAAATAATTAAGAGGGAGATATAATGTTTTGGGGGAGTTGTAAATAAGAATGGAAGGTAACACTGATATAGAGTACATGAAGTAGAAACAGGATACACAGATACAAAAACAAAGGCAAAGAGTATCAGATACATCAACAAGAGACACATACAACACAAGAATTTTGGTTATAGGAATAGAAATGGCACATCAGCTTAGGGGGAGGTACAAAACTTTAGAGGTATATATATATATATATATATATATATATATATATATATATATATAGTATTTGTAGAATTTTGAGAAGTTTTGTATATATGATGAACTGTATGCATATTTTACTCGAAGAGATTAGACTTTGATATACTGGTAAGTTTTTTTGACACTTATGTCAAAGGGGGAGATTGTTGAATCTAAGACTAGTTTTGACTATTTCGTGTCAACACACTTAAGATGTTTACTAAGTTCATGCTGAGCTAGAAACTCATGCCAAGTAAAATATGTATAGATGTTGAGTAAATAGTTGATGTTGAGCTATAATGTATGCTGAGCCAAACAATTTTTCAAGTGGCAAGTGAACTTCAGGTGCTGTGCAATCTTTATGTGCCGAGTGAAGTTCAAGTGCCGACCAAAGTATAAGTGTTGAGTCACTATAAAATTTTAGTGGAACATAATTGCTATAGGAGCTGAGTAAGCCATTGTTTCTATATGAACTAAGCATCAACAAATAGTATGAGTCGAGTAACATAGAATCAGCATATGAGTTTTCACCTTCACAAACGTAAATGTAAATCATTTTTGGAGCCGACATAGGATGAATCTCGAAGGAACTTCACGATAAGATCGAATCTTTTGCATTACCTATGCAATTAGCATGCAACCAATAAGAAAAATGGAAAAGGCATGCAACCAATAAGAAAAGTGCATGAATTGAGTGGGAAATGAAGAATGAATATGGATCATGGATTCATACCTAACCCTAAGTCTTTGAAATCTTTAAAAGGAGGATCAAACCCCATTATATGTGCGGATGAATGAAGTGTATGGGTGAACGATAGAAAAATTTAGAGGGAAGTGTGAAAAGACTTAGAAGAACAGAGTAGCATTGCAGCATTCAGTTGATCAAGATTAGAGTATTAGAACTTTGAAGAGTGACGTATTAGATCAAGTAAGGATCAGGTCAGTTAGAGTAGAACAAGGATTTGGAATCAACAATTGGAGATTGCAAAGCTAACAAGTCAAAGACTTTCTAATACTCTCTAGCAATTGTATTAGATAATGGAAATCCTATGGACTTAGGTTGGCCTAGCAACCATTTGTAAATTCTTTAAGAGGGTGGCATTCCAAGTGAATGTATAGAAGTCCTCTAACTAGACCTACTTTTAGCTAGGTAGTGAAATCCTTTAACCAAGTCACTTTTGACAGAGTGTGAAGTCTTTAACAGGATAGGCCTTCCATAGGGCAGACCATTGGAAGTGGTCAAACATTGTAACCTTGAATAGTTACACATTGTTGCAGTGATATTTTGTGGGTGTCATCCCAACCCCAGTTTTACCTTCTCATTTTTGGAGGGTTTCTAGGTTGCCAAATCTTGTGTTATCTATTTTCATGCAGGCTTTTACTTTCATGTTCATTAGATGGATTAGATGCATGTGAATGTTTTCAACTAAAAAGGTTTTAGAGGTTAAATTTAGATACTTTTGATTCACTCTCCCCTCTCAGAAGTGTATCTTCCCACTTGTTAATTCCAACAGGGCAATCTTTGAATCGGATCTCTCAAAGGAATGAAAGGGTTAGAAACCAAAAGATTGCTTGATGAAGTCACTTCCTAACATCTTATAAAGGACATTTTTGACATATGTCATTTTTGTGGATAAGGGTGGGAAGGAATTTGAGTATTGGTGGGAATAAACACTGTTACTTGCTGCCTAGATCATTTAGATTTTATAGTAATCTAACTCTAATCATCAAATTCAATATTCAATGATTTAGAAAGATTCCAAGGCACTAAGTCTAAATCAATTTGTAGTAAAAGGGGATGGCATATTTTGTGCACCAAAAGATAAAACATTGTTTGTAAAAAATTTCCCTAACAACCTAGACAACATAAAATGAACAAAATGTAAAGTTCACAATTTTTTTTCTCTTATTGTAACTGGCAATATAAATCTTATTATCGTCACCCAATAAATGGAATCAATTGTCTAACCTATGAAAAAAATGCAATCTTGAGAATTAACACATATGATATTACCTATATTTCTTTAAAAAAAAAAAAAAATCACATCAACAAGAAGTAGCAATTTAGAATGGTATTGATATATTATATTCTTAGAATGGAATGATGCAAAACATACTCTTTTGAATTTTCAAAATGACAATTGAATGTTTATATTAGATAAGTCACATAGTGTACACCTAGAATTGCTACCAATATGGAGATTTTTTTTTCCTAGATTGTAAATCTAAATCACCCCTAATCCTAGGTTAAGATTAATACTAGGTTGTTACTAATGTGGGTGTACATTTCTTCCTTCAATGAAAACTGTTGAAAGCAATCTTCCTTTCTCACCCAAATTTGAGCTTTAGATCCAGAGATTTTAGGTTCCCAATCCAAGTTTTCCTTCAATCTATATGTCTTTCTATAAATCTATCATCAAAGTAGATATCAAAAGGAATGTTCTTTGCTAATTTATTTTGCTGATAAATCCCATTTTGGAGAAAACAACTTATATAGTACTAAAATATTTTTAAAAATCAAATAAGCAATGTCTTGATGAGTGAATAAAATAATCGGAGGTTAAAAGTACAAATTCATGTCACCTTTAGGGCTGACTTATTAGAATGACTAAATTTGAGTTTTTCTAGCTAAAACTCAATTTGCAATTACTAAAGAAATACAATTATTTCAAAAAATTGACTTTTCAATAACTCTTACAATTATTTATGATGTTTTTTTAATAATATATAAACACCATTTTATAGAGCTCAAAGTCAAGAATATTCACATATAGATTTCAAGTGTTTTAATTAGATATAGTATTTTGTAATTAAAAAATTCTACAACTATGTATTTCAACACTCGGGAAGATGTTAATTTTGAGAAAGGAAAAAATATTAAATCAAATCAATAAAAATTAAAAATTATATAACATTCTAGAGGAGAGAGTCCTCTTTCAGAATCTATAAGTTTTCTTTTGGTTGGAATATGTTATTTTGAAAAATGTGGTGGGAGATGAAAGCTGTCGATTTGAATAAGTTGAGGTTTGAATTTTTATAAAAGTGAGAATATTGGTCTAAAGCCAAATTCTTTTAAATTGTTCTAGCTACATATGTTATCTATAACATAATATGAGATCAAAGGGAAATAAGTTTATTTCCATGTAATTTTGTGGTGGGAACTAGACCCCTGATTTCTAGTGTTTTTCAACAACTAAAAAGTTATAATTAAAAAGTAGGAAAATATATCATTTCTTATTCCAAATAATTATTAAAAATTATAATCCTAAACTTTATCTATTTCTACACATTTCATTAGTTTACTTCATTTTCAAATTCTAAATAATAATACCATTTTTTTGTCATTGATGGTGAACAATTATACTTTTGTTAGCCTTTTCTTTTGTAAAACGGTGACACTGGTTTGTGCTTTTACCCTGAAAGCTAGTGAAGGGAGTGATTTTGCAATGTAGCGAGAAAAGTTCTTTTAATTATTTTAAGCTTTCCATGCTTGTAGTTACAGAACAAATTGAACACCTTATGATTTTCCTATTAACTGTCCATCTTCCTTGGTGCTCAATGGCTAATTATGTATGTAGTAAGGGAAGGACACTATATGTTATTTAATTTTTTTGTTTCTCTTATGCATTTATCTTCTATTGATTTTATTAATACCTCAATGCTTTTGCAGACCAAATAAGTTTTAATTAGCAACTATCTCTCTAATTTCAAATTAGGATTATGAATTTTCACTCCTAGATATCTTCATTTAGGATTCTGAATTGTATTAGTAACTGACTTCACACTTACTACATAATTCACACTACTTCTTTTATTCCCATGTTCCCTACTTTTTCATCATTAAGATTATCCTGATTTGGAGTGGAGTTCACAACCTAAAATTTGATGGAAATTTGCATCCCTTATGACAGTACAGTTCTCTGATAAGAAAAGCTCAACATGTTATATGCCTATGTTTGTAAGTTGTTGTTAGATCAAAATTGTCTTGAGCTTACAACAACGCTTTTTCACCAACTTTTTCCCTACAACTAGTTAGATAATTTTATTATTTAATCATGCCAAATTTTATTTTTTCTAAATAAATAATAAAAATTATTATTGTCCTCCAATAAGTGTAAAAAAATTCCCTCTAAACATATTTATGATAAGAATTTTACTAAATAATATCTTAATAGTTACGTAACCACTTTTAACAAAAGAATAATTTATTTTTAATGCAGTTCTGACAATTGCCTCTCAAAAAACAATAACTCATTGATAAACCTAACCATTATTAAATATAAATGTCATTGTACTATTATAACTAATTAAGTTGTATCTTAACGTTTTAATATTTTATTTAGACAAAACAATACTATATAAAATATTATTCATAAAATATAATTACAAGTTATTATAAAAGAAAAATATATTATTAAAATAACTATATGATAAAGTAACATATTATTGATTTAATAGTTTTACATAACATATTAATTACAAAATTTTTAAAGGGGACATGATTAAATATGTAAATAAAAAAAGTAAAAATGTACATGAATAAGGTAAAAGAAGAACCTAAACATATATAAAATTAAAAGTAACAACCATTAGTAATGAATGGAATGAAATGTTGGATATCAATATCATATAGTAGAAAATTTCTCAATAAATTCAATACTATAGTTATAATTAGGTAGAATATTGAAATGTTACTATATATTCTGGTTGTATTTACTAGAGGCACACATTATTGCAATCACTTCTACATAACTAGTGATTAATTTTTCTTTCTTCAATTAATGTATTTTTATAATTAATTTAATCATTTAATTTTTTGTAATATTTATATGTCAAATCTTAATTTCTAAAATCATGAAAAATATTTTACTTTAGTTTTATTGCCTCATATATTTTGAGTCTTATAGTAGTGGATTTCTCCTATATTTAAAAATGAAATATATGTAAATTATGAAACAAATAAGACATATATGAAACCCATTAAACTTTTCAAATAATTTTTCAGTTGTAGTAAGTTATGATGGAGACACAACCCAACAATAGAATAGACACAATAGAAAGGGGGAATTATATTAACTGAGAAAATAAGCTAGTACAAACAGTGCAGAGAAAATAAACTTCAAAACATGCCCTACGGGCTTACAATAGCATAAATCTGGAGAATATTTCTCCTTTTAGCACCTCCTCTCAAGCTCCAATCCGAACTGCCTTTTACAATGCCAAAAATCTCCTTAAATAGACCCCGGAGGGTTAAGGACTAGGAGTACATTCTAGAAAGTGCTAGTAGGCATCCACCGACAAAATAGAAGGTTCCAGAAGCCGTGTTAGAAGTTGGTGCAAATCTAGAAGAATCCAGAAATGGTAGCCGAACTTCCGGGAGGCATAACTTTTGAATCGTAGCTCTGATTGACGAATCGTTTACATTTTCGGAAAGCTCTCGAAGCGCTCTATAGCCCTATGGACAAGCATTGCTTGTCCCCCATTTTTCAACCCTTTTCGAGGTCATTTAATGCCCCAAACCTGACTTTGAAGCATTCTTAGGAGGTCTCCAAAACCCAAAAAACTGCAATAACTTTCAAACCATGGGGCCTTTTGACCTGATTCTTTTTTTGGAATGCTCTAAATCTCAATTACATTCATCTGTCCAAGTCACACCTTCTAGGTCACCAAAATGATGGCCAAATTGCATGCTCCTATTTTTTTGAGATTTTCAAATGCACTGATAGTTGAACTATGAGAGTTGGAACCTTTATTTGAGCCAAATGGGTATCCAAAAATGTAAAGACATGGAATAGAAACTAAGTCTAAGTACATTTTTTTGGGTGACACAGGATTGCCCTTATACCTCTGGATGCTCCTACATCAAGTTACATATTATAAATTTAAAAATACTTTTATGTTAGAAACTATTATTTTACACATGTTTAAAGATGTATGTAGTTTGAACGATAATTCTTTTTAATCTTAATATTTGTAATATGATAAAAAAAATAAAAAAAATTAAGAAGTTTTTTATTTGAAATAATATATATGAAATAATTTTTTAATCTGAAACAAAAATATTAATTAAATTATTTTAAATTACCATCATAACTCACTATTCTCTAACTATTAGATTTTTATTCTTAAACTATTATAACTTACCTCAACTCACTAATTTCTAGCTATTAAACTTTTAATCTTAAACTCTTACAACTTCTGGCAAATACAAGCCACCATGTGGCACTTGTTTTCAACATATAACTACATTAAAAACTAAGGGGTTGAACATTTTAGCATATGCTTTTCCATTTTAGTTTCTATAGTCTTAAGTTTTTAATTTTTTTTGTAGAACAACAAGATGCTAAAATTGGAAGAATTTGGCTTTCCCAAAAATTATGAGCATGGTGTAGTCAAATCACCTAGAGTAAGTAAATTTCTTATATGGTATTTTATAGTTACAAATAAAGCAAACTTTTTAATAGCACTAGATCATTGTTGCATGGATAGGAGGAAAATAAGCTATAAAATTTAGTAAAAAGGTCATTAAATTTCTCATAGGGAGAGGAGAGACAAATATAGCACCATTTCTTCATACTCGTCAGTTTTTTGTTAGATAAATGAGTACATACATATTAGCTTATATGTCTTTGGTTTTGAATTTGGTAAACACTTAACCAACATATTTTTTATAGGGTTGTCTTAAAGAGACAAAAAAATGTGTATTATTTATAGAGTAAGAAAAGACCTACCTTTTCTTTTTATTCATTTACTATATTTAAGATATATGTTCCACTTTGTTGTGGGATTTAAATAATGGCTCTAGTTGGGTTATTATCTCCTCTAAATTATTTTGGAAATAATCTTTCATTTAATTTAGATGCCAAAAATAAATGAGAAAAATAATGTATCTATTTTATAGAGATTTTAATGATGTCTAGTTAATATATTTCGGTATAAGTACTTTATGAATTTTTAAAAGATTGTTAGCTCTAATTTAAAAATAATATTAATATTAACAATTTTGTGCAATAGAAATAAAAATTTAAAACATCACTTTTAATTGTAATACAAAATTATGTTGTATAACTCCATTATAAATTTCAATGCTATACTCCCGCAACATTGCCTAAACATATCTTTAACAGTTATAGCTTTATAAGAAAAGAAAAAAAATGCAACATAAGTAAAACATCTACACATTTTCTTTTTTTATTCGTTGGGGTATAGGTAAGCTCACTATCCAACAAAATTTTATAATTAATAACAAAAGTTCATAAATAACTTATCACCATCTTTGCTTTTTCACACTACATCAATTTCAAAGCTCCTTGACTTGGGTGTATGATTTCATTAGATTAATAGCATTCAGAGTTAACACTTTCTTTAAAACCCCCATGTTAACATAAACAATTGATGCATAAACCACAATTCCTATAAATATTGTTAACAAAATTACTAGATCCAAAATATTGTTTGCCTCTCAAGACCAAATTCGATCTTGTTGGGCAACTTTCTTTATCATTGTATTTGATAGAAGGAAAGTGGTGATATTGATCAACATATTAATTCTACTGTATTCAACAAAAATACTATCAATTTTGTGTTCCATACATATGTGAGGGAAGTATAATGTATATATAGATCTATTTATGCAACCTCTAGAGAATTATGTAGAAGCTTATAGAGATCAAGAGAAGTTAATATAGAGTCTTCTACTTTTAGGTATTTCTAGAAATTGTATTAAATGCTCAACTACTACTCGTTTTAAACAAGCATTATTATGACACCATCCCTTAATTTATACAACTAATGGATCTATATGTGGGAAAAAATAATAAAACTTCAAATAGGATGGATCCTAGCATTAAGCCTTTTTAGGTACTTATTTACAACATAAAATTTTGGTTCCCCTTATCCCTATCACTTTGTTCCTTTTGTCATTATACTTTGGGTTTTTAACAATTTTACACATTACCATTTGGGATTTTTCAACTAATACAATTTCATTTTTCTTTAAGTTTTTCACCCAAGAAAGTTCTTTTGGATTACCACAAACCCTTCAAAGACTTGGCACAACTATCATCTCTATGATGGGGAAACCATCTCTGGTCTTTTCTCCTTTCTAAAATCTCATTCTTAATGGATGTCATACTAGACAATGATTCTTATTTTCTCAAACTATTTGTAATCTTTCTTGAGAATTCACACTTTGATGGATTTTTATTATTTCTCACACTTGAAAATTTCTACTTAAACAAACCTTCGATCATACCTACAATCTTTTACCAACTTGATCCATAGCTCCATCCAAAGTCCATTTTAAGCACTTCTTCATAGAAATATTTTTACACTCTCTATTCCAACATGTTTTTTCACTATGACTCTTTAAACCACAAATATTACATGGATGTAGATAAGGGATAACTTTAAGAAACCCCCTCCCTAAAAAAAATATAAATTTGTGGTGAATCCAACATTAGTTTCTGGGGGAAAATTAATTTCTATTGGTGAAAAAAATTTCAATGTTAGGAAAAGTTTAATTTTAGATGTGATTTTTGTTTGACATTACAAAATTTCATAAAATCGATGCGATTTTGTCCATTTTGATAGAAAAAATATATAACTTATAAGGCAATGTTCCTTCTTTATTGGAAAATTGTATATATTTTAGTAGGCAATTTTTCCCATTTATTGGGAAAAATACATATTTGATTAGGCAATTTTTCCCATTTATTGGAAACAATATACATTTGATTGGCCAATTTTTCCTTTTTTTGGAGAAAATATATTTGATTAGGTATTTTTTCTCATCTAGTGAAATAACATATATAATGTGCTAGAAAATGATGTGATTACTTAATGAATCAACGACTAGACATTAATTGTGCATTATTCAAATCAGTTGTCAGATTATCAAAAGATTAGACTCAGTATTAAATCAAAAGTGATTAGAAAGTGAGGTTTCTATAAGATGACATGTATGTGAAATGTCCTATTACATTTATGGCAGAGCAAAATCTGGTTGAAAAACATTCTTTCACTACTACGTTTGAGCCTAAATCCACCTATTGCCCAAGAAAAAAGTACCATGAATTGGCTCTTGTCGGACGATTGTCGAACATTTTTTGTCACAAATTATGAAGGAAAAGACATTTGTCACAATTGTGATGGATAAAATTATCGTAACTTGGAAGAAGGAAAGGCAAAGAGTTCATCTTCATGTTGTTCTAGTTGTGATAGTAGACCATCAAAATTACAATGGCTTAAGCTTTTACTCTTCCATCCCAAGTGCAAAAAGTATGTGAGAGCTGTGTTTTGGGAACAATGACTATCCATTAGAACAAGTTATCACAAGCGTGATGGGTATGCGATGGTTGAGCTATGAGAGCAATGACTATCCATTAGAATAACTCATCGCAATTGTGACAGGTAGCTGAATTATTAAAAATAAAATTAATTTTTTTCCAAAGAGGGCCTTTTACTAGTAAGAAGATTATTAGTTATTTTTTGTAGCAGAGAAGATCACTTATACATGACCAACCTATAAATTCAATGGGCAAATGTTTTATGTACAAAATACCATGGGACATTGGAGTCTAATTTGTTTTATATAACCATATTATAGATGATATTTCTGAAAGTGTAATAATTTGTTGCCTATGCCTTTTTTTCTAGTTAGTTATTTTTTTCTAGTTAGTTCTATGAACAAGATTTGAGTGCTCATCTTTTTTTAAAAACCATAGGCAAAAGGAGCCAAATATGTGTTTAGATTTAGATCATCTTGGCAATGGAGTCATTTGAAGCAACCCAAGAGGCTACATGACCAAGTTAGACATGCAAAGCTCAATAATATAAGAAATGTTATACAAGGGATAGAGATTTGACATGTCTTACAAATGTTTGTAAATGGCTATTTGTAATCATTTGTCAAACAAGTACCAATTGATATTAGTGTATCCTTTATAGCCGTGGCATCTATATGGATGAACATTTTTGTTATCAAATCAATATATTTTGGATATCATTCACATATAATTGTGTATAGGGTTCTATTCTCAAAAATTTAAAGCTATTTAAATTACAATAGCATTTACATGAAAATGATGCAATAAATGTGAAGTGTAGATGGACTTCAATTGGATGGTTTAAAATGAAAAGGAAAAAAAATGCATTAAAAGAATAATTGAAATATAAATATAGAAAGAAAACTGTAATTGTTATTTTGATGTCAAATAAAGTGAAAAGAGAAGCATGGCTCAAATTTCAATTATAAGACATAAAGATTCCATTTTTCCAATTAAGCTTGTATTTTCCTTTCAAATTTTAATTGTAGGAGTACATATTATCATGGAATAAACATAATTTGAGCATAGAGATAGCTTATAAGATAGTTGCTAATTCTATGCCCTGGCATCTATTTTCTCTACACAAGCGTGGTTGTGGCCATTCAAAACTTCATTGAGAATAGTCAAATATCCCATCAATGAAGATTTCTCATTACTTGCAATCCATAATGAATGAAAATTAGTCTCAATGAGATGTATTTGGTTGATTGTATTTGATACTCTTTGAGGTAAATAGTGACAACTTAAGTCATAATGACTGAAGTCATAATTAGGTGAGTTAGAAAATACAAAAATGATTCAAGAACATTTTTCAAGAAATAATAGATTACTTGATTTTAGAAACAACATGGAAATTATTAATTGTAATAACAATGACCTAAAAGTCTCTCAATGCTGAGGTAACACACTAAGGAAAGTAATCTAAGTATTGATTATGCAACAAAAGAACACATATATGCACAAGATTCTCAAAATAGTTGTTAATATTGTAAGATTTTGAACTTCCATTTGATGCAATCAAAATATTCTTGAAAAATATATAGTGTTCCTTGACATGATAATTTGTTATATAAAATAAATGAGATACTATGCTATTAAGACTATATTTTGTCACATGATTTAATTTCTATAAATTATGGTAATTTAAAATACCTAATTAAAGACCTCTAAAGAGAATGCAAACCTATTAGGCTTTTTCAACTCCACCTAATGTCGTATGAATATGAATTTTGGAATTATCAATGAGAAAGTAAGTTATGAGAGGGGGGTGAATCAACACTTAAAACTTTTACCTCTAAAACATTTCATCATACATCCATCTCATAACTTAACATGTAAACTAAAATAAGTAACCATTCATCACATCCAAAGAATGAAATAAATCAACACATAACACAAAATTTTTGTTACCCAAAAACCCTCCAAGGAGAAGTTAAAACTGGGGTGGGTATGACACCCACAAATATTCACTACTATAGTTGTAAAGTGTGGTCTATTATGGCTACAAAGTTTTTATCATAAACTATGATCTATCTAGTGAAAGGTTTTCCCTTTTAAAGGCTTACAAGACTGTTAGGTCTCACCTTGATTAAAGGAGTTTAATTCATAACTAAGTACACACTATGTTAGGAGATTTAAAAAATCCTATTAAGACTATTATGTTAAGATATTTACTCTATATCACCTATTAGAATGATTCAACACATGATCCTTTAGTTAGTACCTTGCTGCTTGATGTCAAGATGTCCTCTTTATTGGTTATCTCTTGATCCTCCTAATCAGATCTATCTTCTTTATCCTTTCATTTTATTTCTATGTTCCTTTCAAATTGATTTAGCATTATAGCTCCATAAGTTAGCCATCATCCCACCTTGAAATTCTCTCTTTGCATCCTCCTCATGGATAATGTTCTTTAGGGTTTACCTCATTTTGTAAGCATTCTACAAATGGGCTAGGTTAAATTCAATAGCTGTGGTTGATCCTTATTATCACCTAACTCTTCCCTTTATTTGAATTACTACATGTATTAGCATAAGGATTCATAATATGACTAGATACGTATTTCTTAGTATCAAAAATTCATGTTCATGTTGGCCAAAAATAGTTTACATAGAAGTTTGTGCCATAACAAACATCTATGTCAAAGGCTAGTAACTTGGCATCAATAAACCTTGATGCTAGACCTTCATTGTGCTCTATATATTGATAGTTAGCTTTTGAATGGATTGACACTCATTATTTCTCAAAATTAGAATCACTTAACACACTTTGTTTCCTTAGCTCCTTCTATTTTCTTAGCACCTAAGTGACTTGACACACACTAACTTCTTGACACATACTAGTGCTTGACACTAACTACCATATTACTCAGCATGTATTGTTTGGAGGCTTATGCTCAACATGCACTATGCACTAAGCTTGCACTATTCTCTATTAAATAATGACTAAGCATTTTTTCACTACTTTGTCCTTCGACATTGCCTAAAACCAAGAGATTCACATAGTTAGTTGTCATGCAATCATGGGTTAATGTTGATCTTCACTTAGTTTTGAAAATAGTTTAATATTATCTACTAATCAAGGCCAACCACATGAAGGTGGAGGCTAATTTTCCCCCCTCCCCCCCCCTCCAAAAAAAATCTAAATTCCACGTTAACATCTAAAATATTTAAGAAATGATCAATATTTAAAGTACAAAAAAAGGTTCCAAACTTGCAAAAGTTACATCATTTTCCCATCTTCTAGTGCATGTAATTATTTTATTGCATCCAAAATAAGATTTTGCCACTCTAAATCGAGAATGCATGTGCAGTTGCATTCTATATGCATGGACAATGGGCGGAGCTAAAAAAACCCACCACATTTACATTTATTTAATAGGTCTATTAAGTTTTTAAAATTATAGACCAACATGAATGTTAGAACTCTAGCTGCTATGGAATAGAGAATGTCCTTAGCAAGCTAGCACATTGAAAGTCTTAATTTGCTTGCATGCTAAGGATATTACCTTTGCCTATAAGAGTCAAAGTTACAATGTTCATGATGTTCTATAATGTAAAATACCTAATTAAAGGCCTCTAACAAAAATGAAAACCTATTGGGCTTTTTCAGCTCCACCTAATGTCATATGCATATGAATTGAGATTTCATATTAGACTATGGTTTCCTTCTGCATTGCCTGAAACCAAGAGATTCACACAGTTACATTCTATATGCATGGACAATAGGTGGAGCTAAAAAAATGTAGCGTGATTACATTTATTTAATAGCTCTATTAAGTTTTTAAAATTATAGACCATCATGAAGATTAGAACTCTAGCTGCTATGGCCAACAGAATGTCCTCAGCAAGCCAACACATAGAAAGTCTTGATTTTCTTGCATGTTGAGGACATTACCCTTTCCTATAAGAGTCAAATTTATAATGTTCATGATGGTCTATAACTTAAAATTCCTAATTAAATACCTCTAACAAAAATGCAAACATGTTACATTTTTCAGCTCCACGTGATGTTGTATGCATATGAATTGATATTTCATATTGAACTATGACATCCTTCTCCATTACCTAAAACCAAGAGATTAACCTAGTTAGTTGTCATGCAACCAAATTTTAATGTTGATCTTCACTTGGTTTTTATAATATTTTAATATTCTCTACTAATCAAGGCCAACCACATGAAGGTGGAAGCTCATTTTCCCCCACCCCCACCCCCCTACCCCAACATCTAAAAACTTTAAGAAAGGATCAATCCTTAAAGTACCTAGAATGTCCTTATCACCTCCTTATACTCACTAGGGAAGTCCATCTTCATTTTTCATGAGAAATTCATCACAATTCTTTAGTGATCCTGTACATCTAACATTGGTACATCCAAGTATGTCCTCATCATCCCCTACATAAAATGAATCCAATATTATAAAATGCCCCATACAAAATAATAGTTCAAGTGAAATAAACACATGAAAAATGAGAGAGAAAAAGAGAAATCTACTTACCAATAGGTGTTTCCATTGCATCTGTGCCCATGCTATGTGTTGAGTGAGTTTTATTGTTTTTCTATTGTGCCAAGATATCATTTTTTATATACATACATATATAGTCAAACACATATGTGTCTATATGTATGTATATATCTATATAGATATATGTGTGTATATATATGTATATACATACATTTCCTAATTGATACATTTTTTTGACATAGCCTTGGTGGAGATCTGTGGAGATCTAGGATTTTGTTGTCATTCCCTTATGATCGTTGCATTTCATTTTTGTGCCCTTGTGATCTTTGTGCCCTTGCTCTACAATTTTCTTCAAGTGGAGAAGAGGTACCTATGTAAATGTTCTTTTCTTTTCCTTCTAAACATGCATCTCTTTATATTTCCCCCAACAAGTGATTAGATAAGCTTCTCTTTATGTATATGTATATATACATAGATATATGTGTGTGTATTTATATATACACATATATATACATATACAAATTTATATATATGTATATACATAAATAAATGCATACATCATAAGGGCACGACAATGAGATGCAGAGATCACAAGGGCATGACAATGAAATGCAATGATCACAAGGACATGACAACAAAATCTTAGATCTCCATTGATCTCCACAATCCACAAGATCTCTCTCTCTATATATACATACATACATACATGCATAGACATGCACATATGTGTACATATGTATATATATATACACATATATACATATACATATGTATATACATATATGCATACATAGATACATAGATACACTTGTGTGTGTATGTATATACACACACATACACATATATACATATACATATACATACATACATACATATAAACATACATACATACATACATACATGCATATACACATATATACATACATACATACATACATCTAGATATGCAATTTTATCACCTTGAAAAATTATATTTGATCCTGCTAGCTGGGAACAATTGCTTGTTCATTTTATTGTATGTAATATTTTAATAGTTCTATAGGAATTTGAAATCAACCTAGCTAATCAATAGCTAGACCAATTTAACTAGGTTATGGCTCGTTTAATTCTAAAAATGTCAGCTATGAGATGTTTTTGTAACATTTCATATGAACTCTGCCCATTTTTCCTGGTTTGCATTATTTTTGTGAATGATCTTGAGGTAAGTCACTTAACATAGGTTGAGTGACTTTTTTTCTTCTTTTTTTGGATTCTAGAATATGTATGCACTTGGCTCAATTTTTCCATTATCCCAAGATCTCCCTATATATATACATACATACATACCTACTGTTGAAAATAATTTTTCAATTGTATATTATCTTTGATGTTACACAAAATGTCAACCAGTTAGTGTTTGTTGAGCTCACTCGAGCAATGAAGATAGTTTCTAGTGTCTATTGAGCATTCAAGAGATAATAATGTTCAAAGATTGTATCTGTCAAGTTCACTTGAGAACCAAAGGAAGTTTGTAGGGAAACAATGTCTATCGAGTTCACTCAAGCATCAAAGAGAAGTTGACATGGAAATAGTGTTAACCAAGCTCACTTAGTTACCAAAGGAATTTAGTTCACAATGCAGTGTTAACTGAGTTCTCATCGTTAACAAAGGAAGTCTAAAGAAAGTATTTTCTGAGATAGTATTGGCTGAGCTGGGTCAACTAATGAAGGATTTTCTTGAATGGACATATTTAGTTTGATGAATTTATTAGTTCATTCTAGCCAACTTAAGGGATGAATATTGAATATTTATAAGTGTATTCAAGATGACTTGACAAGTGAAAAGATATAAGGTCAAGTTGTGGGATTGAAAGAGAAGCATGTGATTAAGAAGATAAATTAAGGAAGTGAATTAGAAGGATAGCAGGGTATCTTGAGTTGATCGAGATGCAAATTTTTATCTAATCAAGGAGGATCAAGTATTCAGGCCAAAATAGAGATCTAAAATTATAAATATAGTTGCATCAACAATCAGGTCATATCATTATTACTCTTTAATAATTGTAGAAGTATAACAAATCTCTTAATAGAGTTAGCTTAACAACTATTTTCCAAATCCTCTAACAAGGTGGCATTTCTAGATTGAAGTTTCAAAAGACCTCCAACAAGGCCACTCCTAACAAGTTGATTAAATCCTTTAATAGGGTCACACCTAATAGTTTGTTTTGTAACATTTAACAGGGTTGGCTCCTAATAGGGATCACTTTAGAAGAGTGAAAAATGGTAACTTGTTACAATTGGTAGTTTTCCCCAAATTGGGTTTCCACGTTATATCTTGGTGTCATATGTGTTCATGTTATTTAGTTTATGTTCTACAACTAATTTAATTGTGGTTAATAACATTAAAAATATTAAGAAGAATTTTTTTCATTGATTACTGAGTTATAGTAATTCTTAGTGTTTGTTGAGTGATTCGGTGCTAACCGAATTACATTAGTATTTTTAGTTTTAGTGGAGTTTGGTTTTGATTTATATTGACATCTAAGGGATCTAGAATTTACTTTTGTGGTAATTTATTCACCGCCCCCCCTCCCCCCACCCAGTTACTCCTCTTATATTTCCAACAATTTGATATAAGAGCTTTTTGTTCTTTTAGAGAAGGTTTCAAGGACCTAAGCTAAATATTAGGATTTCTTATAGAAGGGATATCCCTAAGCTAAATAGAGATAACTTCAATGCATGATAGGAACTCATGAGATTACATTTGGAAACCATTGGAGACTTAGGCCTAAAGTACCTAGACGCCAAGTACGTGGCACCTTTTGGAACTATGACTTTTGAAGAAATTAGAGAAAAGAAGAATGATAACATTATGATGATTCATATTGCTTCAACTCACAGCTATGTTGAATTTGATGAATTTAAAGACTGTGCTACTTCTCATGAGATGTGGATCAAACTAAAATTCATCTATGGAGGAGATTATAATGTAAGGAGAGCTTAGGCAAAAAGTCTCAAAGGTCAGTTTGATCAAATGAGAATGAGAGAAGATGAGAACATTATAAAATACAATGATAGAATAGAAGCCAATGTATGTGCAAATAGAGCCTCAGGAGGAAAGATAGAAGATTAGACAGTGGTAAGAAAGGTTCTTAGAACACTTCATCCTATATATGCAATTGGATGAGGATGGTTTTGATGAAGATCTTGAAGTCATTGAAGAATTACTTACAAGAAAATTTCCCCAAGGGCAAGGGAAGTACAATGGAAAATTTTCTTTGATCTACTTTTCTTGTGAAGAAGATGGTCACATTTCTGCAAGGTGTCCAAACAAAGAAGGAAAAGAAGCAAAAAAGAATGACATGTAAAAGGGAAAGAAGGATTTCAAAAGCTACAAGTACTACAAAGACAAAGGTAATAAATCTTGTTACATTGCTAAAGATTTTGAAAGGAGTGAAGAAGAAGATGAAATGGTCTACATTGTTGTTAAGGATAAATTAGATGATGAGAATGATAAGATGGCACTTATCTCACATATTAGTAAAAATGATACATGGATTATTTATAGTGGTTTTTCTCACCATATGACTAGTAAAAAATCTAAATTTGAGAACTTGGTATACTATGATTGTGGAAGTGTTAAATTTGGCAATGATGAACCATGTTATGTGAAAGGTAAAGGTTGTATTGTACTAACCAATGATCTCAAATGTGATAAAAATTTTTGGGTTGAAGGATTGAAGAATAATCTAATTAGTGTGGCTCAATTAAATAACATTGGATTCAAGGTAGAATTCATGAATGGAAAGGCCAATCTATTGGATAGAAAAGGAAATCTAGGTGAGACTAGCAAGAAAACAAAAGGTAATATATTCTACCTAGATCTTAATGGAAGTTCATGTTTCATTGCTCTAGTAGAAGAATTTAGTTATGGCATAAGAGGTTATGTCATGTGAATTTTGATAACCTGATAAACATTAGAAAGAACATAAGGGTTAGAGGAATTCCAAGCATGAAGAAACTTGACATGGGCATGTGCACGAATTATCAAATTGGTAAGATGGGCAAGACAAGTTTTAAAAGAAAGAAATATCATTTTGAAGAAGTGTTGGAGCTAGTTCATATATGTTGGAATTATGGTATATTTTTCATTAGTGAAAACACTTATTCAATTCTAAATTCTTATCTAGCTCATCACTTAGTCTATAGTGTATACCGAGCATTCGGTGGTTACCTTATAAGTTCAGCAAGTAAACAGTTCTCATCGAGCATTCTAGAGGATACCAAGTGAATGAGAAGTTCAGTAGTGTTTATCAAGTGAAAAAGGTAAACAAAGGATTCAGTGGTTACTAAGTGAAAAAGGAAAATGAAGGATTCAGCATTCACCAAGCAAAGCAAGGTAAGTGAAGAAGTTAGCTTCTACCGAGTGACACTATATCTATCGAGTCACCAATGGTTATCAAGTTCCAAATAATGTTGTGTGGCTAGTATGAATTGAGTCTCTACTTCTACCAAGTGCATGACAATGCTGAGTAACGTAGTGGATGCCGAGTATCAGAAGGTCACCGAGTTAGCTTGAGGAACTTGAGTTTTCTACTATCTGGCCGACTCAGTAATGTTTTGTTCACTTGTATTTTGGCAGACCTTGTAATTGTAAATATTGGAATGGTATATATGTAATGTATGATATCATTTGTAGTATGGGAACACATATGAAATATTTGAAAAGATTAATGTTTTCATGTAAAGAAGGTATTGCAAATCAGCAATAGAGTAAAAGGGATTTAGCAAGGTCAACATAGGAGTAGAAAAGTTATATCTATCACATCAGGTGATCAATGCAAAACAAATCTTATCAGCAAACAGTTGTAAGCAGATCCACTACTTCATCCTAATAGGTGAATCAGTTTATAAATCTTTTAACAGGGTAGACTTAATAGTCTTTTTGTAAATCTCCTAACAGAGTGCATACTTCACTGTATGTTTGAAAATCCTTTAACAAGGTGGATCTAGCAGTCCTACTTGCTCCTAATAGGGAAGATCACCAAAAGTGATCATTGTAAGCCTTAATAGGCCAACTTTATATTGCAATATTGAAGTTTTGTGGGCATCATCCCCACCCCAATTTTACTTTCTATTTGGAAGGTTTCTGGGTCACCAAATCTCTATATACATGTGCAATGAATGTTTTTAGTTATGCAGTAGATTAGATGAATGAATGGTGAATGGTTAAAATGTTGAATTGTTTAAAACTTTTATAAGTTACTAATTTTCCCCTCCCCTCTCAGTAATCTATCTTATCCTAAATATTTCCAAAAATTGGTATCAGAGCTTTGTGATTCTCAAGATAAAAGTTTGACAGCTTGAGCAAAGATCAAGGACAATGGAGATATTTAGACTTGACAAATCTATTGAAAATGAAAAGATAAATCTAGAAATGGCCATGGCTCAACTCAAAGAAGCAAAGGAGCATCTTTCTCAATCTCTAAAAAGAAGGAAGGGACTTGCAAGACAAATGAATGATCATCAGTATGTTGAAGAAAAGATTAAAGACCTTTTACCATCAAGCAGTTCAAATGAAGCTAATGAAGCAATCAAGGAACTCCTAGCAAAGAATGTTTCTCTACAGGAAGAAGTAAGGAAGCTTAAAAGAGAACAAGAAATCTAATCAATCAAGCTATGTGAAGTTTTGGAATAGAGAAACAAGGAAAATGAAGACCTAGAGGTAAGAAATAATCAATTCCTCCAGCATGAAAATCTTGTAGGTCAACTATCTAATGAAAATGAAGAAATTATGAATCTAAGATCTGAGAATGAAAGTTTGAGAAATGATTTAATCACCAAAAGACAAATCAATGCAAGCTTACAAAGTGATTTAAGATCTTAAAGACAAATCAATGAAAGTTTGGAAAATGACTTGATCATTGAAAGGAAAATCAATGAGAGAATGATGAATTCTTGAAAGTAGACATGACTCAATTAAATCAGCGAAGTGAGCAAAACTTTCATAGACAAAAAGGTAAAGCCAGTCTTGGATACAAGGAAGAAGGTGAATCCTCCAAACAAGGTGCCCAAAGGAATCAAAGACCCACTTGCAATCACTGTGGTAAGTTAGTTCATACATCAAATAGATGTTGGAGTAATGGAAAAGGAAAATTCAATGGCAAATGCTTCAAATGCAATCAACATGGTCACAAAGCTAATGAATGCAAAGAGAAACCAAAATTTGAAGGTAAATGTCACAAATGCAAGAAACAAGGTCACAAGGCATCTGAATGTAAATTAAAAACATTCAATCCAGCAAAAAAAATTATCAAAACAATATTTGGTTGGGACTACAATACTTGGTGTAGGTGTCACTATTGTGGAGAATATGGACACATTGGGATAAACTATGCAAGACATCACCTAAGAAAGAAGGACACAACCATAAGATGTTACACATGTACTAAACTTGGTCATATAGCCAAGAATTGCATGAATACTGGAAGAATTGAAGATGAAAAGAAAGCTAAAGCTAATAACATTTGGAAGAAAATGAGACAACATTGGATTCCTAAATCTACCGAGAAAGACAGTTCAAATGATGGTCATGTCACTCAAGAAATGGGTGACTCCACCATTTCCAATTAGATTTAAGAAGAATCAAGAACTACATCTTCTAGCCATATCTTAAGCAGTTCCAAAGTGAAAGAGTGCAAATGATCAAATCAGTATTTTAGATACAAGGATCAAAGAAAAAGTTATCATTCACTATGTTGCATCTACCGAGCAAGGTTGGTTGAAGACCTTACCAAGCTCGGTCGACAGTAACTAAAAGTTTTGTTTGATCATCGAGTTGCAAGCTTCTACTGAGCAAGTGAATGATAGACTGGCAAGCACTATGTCATCACAACTACCTTCATACCAAGCATTAATGATAGTATTTTTGTGAAAAGGGCAGAATTCAATTTTATTCTTCATCGCGATTTCAAAGCAAAGAAATTTCTAGTGAATCCAGAGCAAATTCCAAATGATTTCAAGTGATTTTAAAGCAAAGAATTTGTTCAAGATTTTCTTATACTTATCGAGGAGCTATGGCATCCGAAAGCACCAGCACCACCAAGGCAAAAAGAGGTTCAGAAATGTTGATAAAGGGTATAGAATGGAAAGCGCCCAACTTCAAGATTGTTCTAGCCATTGCAGAATCACTCAACCCGACTGGAGCTCAATCACAAATACCACCTAAGGTACTTCTTATCAATGATATTCATACTCATTTCAAATGTTCTATTCAAGAAATTGAAAACCTAAATATGGACAATGCCCTAGGTGAAATGAGTGTAGATGGCTCTCTGAAACCTGAGTTCAAGCATCTTGAAACCAAAGGCTTGACTCATATCTCGCATATGCCTAGAAATTTTCAAACCCAATGGATTAGGTATATCTTGAGTTTGGTGCATAATGGACAATTATGGTTAGAGTAGCCAGTGCTAATCACAAAGAAGATGATTCACAAAATCACAGGTCTCCCTATGCTCAGTAAAACAAAAGCCACCAAAACCCTAGGTCGGGAGGAGCTACAGAAGAAAACCCTACTTGAGTGGGACAATAGAGGTTTAAAGGTCAACATTATATCATTCATGTAATTGTATATAAATTATATAGTTCCAGTAGATTGAATAGTGTACCTTGTGAAGCTGTGGATTTTTCCCTCAAGATTGTAAAGAAAAACCTTGAATTTGATCTGTCCAAAGTATTGCTAAGACAATTGAATAAAAATATGGATAGTATAAGGACTTCCAAGAATAACCCTTGTAAATTCGGTTCTCTATTGATCTATTTATTTTTCTACATTCAAATATTCTTTCCATCTAAAGAAACTATCATATGGAGAAAAGACATTCCTATTTTGTATCAGATAAATGAGTTTGTAGCAGAGAAGGGTGAAAAGTTTGATAGCATCATGGACAATTATTTTGAAGATTTCAAGGAGAGAATAAATAACAAGTTTCAGATTCCACCAAAATTAGTTGAAGATTACAGAGATGATGTATACTTCATGGTTGACTGTGATAAGGTGTACATCTAGGCAGTCAGACCCCGAGTTGCATGGGTAAAACCTCTTCCCTATGAGGTAAATATTGATGAAGCTAGAGACATCATCGAAGCACTAGTAAATAAGCTAGTAGACCCAAGACAACCAATTTTTGGAACCTATGATGAAGCAAAGGCCAGAATTGAGCTTGAAATCAAGCTACCATAGGCCATAAGCAAAGGCAAGAGGAAGATAGAAAAATTGAAAATTGCATCTGGCCCTCTTATGCTAATAGAAGGAAAAGGTGAGGACAAAGGAGATGATGATGAAGAAGGAGGAGGAGAAGAAAAAGAAGATCAAAAATTTGAAGAAGAACCTTTGAAGAAGAAAGGAAAGGCAATAATTACTAAACCTAAGAAGAAGCCTACTGCAGTATTCACAAGAAGAACCAGAAAAGGTAAGTAGGAATCTATACTAGTCAGGCCTACACCCACATTTGAGGAAAGGCTTAAAAAAATGGAAGAAGGAGCAAGCATCACAAATTTCAAGGCATTGAAATTTGAAACTAGAATAGATGCTGAGAAAATGCAGATAGAGGAACTGGTACTCAGCAAGATGGGTAAATGGAAATACTCCTCGAACTAGCTTGCCTCCCAAATCTCAAAAGAACTATTGGAGAGACTGCAACCGAGATGGGATTTAGCCACCCAAGCAGTAAAATACATCTATGAGCAATCTCTGAAGAATCTTAGACCAAGTCTCACTGGAGTAGAAATAAAGACTGAGATGAAAAACCATGAAGGTAAGATGATGATAAGATTTCACACATGTTTAATTTTGATCAAAGACATCGAGCATGTTGTAAATGATGCTATAAAAATGTGGAAAAAAATCTATCATCTGCATAAGCCCAGTGAAGACCTATTGGAAATCAAGGATGATGACAGAAGTGATAGTGATGATATTGATGGCACTCCATCCATCACAATCTCACTAGGAGAGCTGCATGCATTAATGGAAGAAGACAAGGATGAAGAAGCTAAAGAGGAAGATAAGGAGGAAGATGATCTAGTAAAAATTGTAGCAGCAGTTATTGCATCCCTTCCTCACTCTCCACCTAAAACTATCACATCATCTAGGTTAGAGTCAGCTTCAGCAGGTTTGATAGCTTCTACAAGTAAGATTGTGAGCACAATTTTCACATCAATTGCTCAATCTTTATCAGCCTCCTCCCAGCTCCAGGTATCTAAAATAGATGTGCCAAGCACTTCATCTATTGAGCTGACTGTTACTTCTTCATCTATTGAGCTAGTCTCCTTAGATCCATCATCATCAGTCAGAATAATAGTAAGTTCCACAATTTTGTCTTCATCAATTACAGCTTGTTCTACAATTTTGTTAGCATTATCTGCATCTACTTCAAATCTAGTTAGATCAGATACTACATTACCGAGTGTATCATCATTTTTGGGAAGTATTCCAATTTTTGATCCGATAAATACTCCTATTGGGACTCAATTCTCAAGTCCTATCCCAGTTTTCACTGCTAGTCCTTCCATCTCCACTATTGTGTCTATTCCTAAGGTCAAACCAGTCATCATAGAAGTCAAACAAAAGCAACCATTAAGAATTCTGATCACTGGAAAGGAAATTCCTGAAGATATTGACTTAGACACAAAGATAGTGATTCCAAAGATTGACTATGAAAATGCTACCATTGAAGAAATGAGGTATGCTAGTCAACTAATAGAGATGAAGGCTATGCAGAAGCAGTTAAGGTCTAAAAGGCATAAGGAGTACAGAATAATTGAGAATGCCAGCAATATAATTATAGAAGCTATAGGTGTTGAAGTAGATTCTATTCAACACATTTTGATTTAGTTAGAAGAGGCTGTAAATAAATTCAATGAGGAAACCTCTAGTCAAGAAAAATTGATTGAAAGGGCTGAAAGAAAATTTGATAATAAGGTGCTTGAGCACATTGCAATAAAACAGGTAGAATTGTCCACAATTTTGGTCAATCTTGAAAATTCTTTTAATAATGTAACTTCACTTTTTGCCAAACTTTGTGATGTTACCAAGTATACCAAGGAGATCAAAGAAAAATTAAATAAAATTGATGAGGATATGAAGGTCAGTGCCCAAATGCTACAACTTGACCCCAATTCAAGTTCATCCCATCATCTCAAAATCAAATTTTTGTCAGAAAAGTAGGCAGAATTGTTGAGAGATGAAGCAAGGATCAGATCTACCTTGATTGACATTCAGAATATGATCCTTCCTATCATGGACACAATGCAGAAACACATTGTCTACTCCAAAGCATTGATCCATGACAAAAAAGTCTCAATTGCAGATCATATGATTGAACTTTGAGCTGAAGTTCAAATAGCACTCTCCACCTACACAATTTTTCAAGAAAATTGGGATAAGACTTTGGCTCTTATTCTCTACGTACACTCTGAGTTTATCTCCCATTTTGGTGTTTCTATGTAAATACATACTGCTTACTTTGGCATTATTGTCAAAAAGGGGGAGATAAAGTACCAAAGAAGAGATAGAGATATATGTAAATAAGGAAGCCATGTGTAAAGATAGAAATATTTGTAAATACTATGTGCATATTGTATGGGGGACATATATGTAAATTAGTATGTCAAATTTTGCACATAAGTTTTGTCTCATAAGTGTTTTTGTCACTAATGCCGAGGGGAATATTGTTGGAATTATGGTATATTTGTTATTAGTGCAAACACTTATTCAATTCTAAATGCTTATCTAGCTCATCACTTAGTCTACAGTATATACTGAGCATTTAGTGGTTACCTTATAAGTTCAGAAGGTAAATAGTTCTCACCAAGAATTCTAGAGGATACTGAGTGAAAAAGGTAAATAAAGGATTCAATGTTTATCAAGTGAAAAAGGTAAATGAAGGACTCAACGTTCACTGAGCAAAGCAAGGTAAACGAAGAAGTTAGCTTCTATCGAGTGACACTATATCTACCGAGTCACCAATTGTTACCAAGTTCCAAGCAATGTTGTGTGGCTAGTATGAACTGAGCCTCTACTTCTACCAAGTGCATGACGATGCCGAGTAACGTAGTGGATGCCAAGTATCAAAAGGTCACCGGGTCAGCTTGAGAAACACGAGTTTTCTACTATCTGACCGACTCAGTAATGTTTTGTTCACTTGTCTTTTGGTCAACCTTGTAATTGTAAATATTGGAATGGTATATGTAATGTATGATATCATTTTTAGTATGGGAACACATATGAAAAATTTGAAGAGATTAATGTTCACATGTAAAGAAGGTATTGCAAATCAGCAGCAGAGTAAAAGGGATTTAGCAAGGTCAACATAGGAGCAAAAAATTTATATCTATCACATCAAGTGATCAATGCAAAATGGATCTTATCAGCAAACAGTTGTAAGTAGATCCACTACTTCATCCTAATAGGTGAATCAGTTTATAAATCCTTTAATAGGGTAGACTTAACAGTCTTTTTGTAAATCTCCTAACAGAGTGCATACTTCACTGTATGTTTGAAAATCCTCTAACAAGGTGGATCTAGCACTCCTACTTGCTCCTAATAGGGCAAATCACTAGAAGTGATCATTGTAAGCCTTAACAGGTCAACTTTATACTACAGTATTGAAGTTTTGTGGGTATCATCCCCACCCCAATTTTACTTTCTATTTGGAAGGTTTCTAGGTCACCAAATCTCTATATACATGTGCAATGAATGTTTGTTCTTTCACTTATGCAGTAGATTAGATGAATGAATGGTGAATGGTTAAAATGCTGAATTGTTTAAAAGTTTTATAAGTTACTGATTCACCCCTTCCCTCTCAGTAACCTATCTTATCCTGAATATTTCCAACAATATCGACCTATGTGGACCTACTGGCATAGAAAGCTACATAGGAGATATGTACTTTATTTTATTTGTTGATGATTATTCAAGAATGATGATTGTTATTTATTTGAAGGATAAATTAGAATCTTTTCAAAAGTTCAAATGGTATTTCGATAGAGTGGAAAAATAAATAGGAAAGAAACTAAAATGTTTAAGATCAAACATAGGAGGAGAATTCATTTCTAATGAATTCAATGAATTTTGTAATGAAAGTAGAATTAAAAGACAATTGTCTGCACCTAGCACACCTTAGCAGAATAAAATTTCTAAAAGAAGAAATAATCAAGCATGGATTGTGCAAGGACCCTTATGATAGAAAATAATGTTGCTATCAAATATTGGAAGGAAGCACTCAACATTGCAGTTCATACCTTGAACTGAGTTTAGTTGATGAAGGATTCAAATCAAACACCTTTTAAGTATTGTTATGGCTATAAACCTAATGTGTTTTACTTCAAAGTATTTGGTAGTAAATTTTATATTTTAAAGGAGTCTAGAAAAGGAAAATTTGATATGAAAAGTGATGAAGGAATATTTCTAGGATATTCCAATAAGAGTGAACCGCCTCACAATAGGTGTTCCATAGTCATGCGCTAGGCCTAGCTTAGGAATAATCTATTCAAGCTAAGGAATAATTTTCCCCTACCATGAGGTGCATTTAGATTGTCAACCCAGGGACGTATACTTGAAATGGTCGGCACAGTATGTGCACTAGGTACCTTGATCAGTCATTATGCTTGTGCTGCAGGAAAGTAAAAATGCAAAGGAAGGAAACTACACTACTACTGTAGAAAGGAAACTACTAAATCTATGAATGTTGAAAACACAATGACAAGATAACAAAGATTCTATCTTGACTCATCCATTAGACTGTTCTCGCAGATGCTGCAGGAACATTCATGAAGTGTGATGCTACAGGAAGGAATTAACTAGCTATGTCTTATTTAAAATACTGCTAATGCTAGTAAAATGAATCTATTCTATTCTAATCTAATCCACCTTCCAAGTGGGCCCCCTTGGTTGGCTTCTCTAATCTACCAATGCAGGATAGAAATGAAAAGGAACTAATTCATTTTATTAATCAGACATTACATAATTCAGAATTGTAAAACACAAATGCAACAAACTGTAAATCAGTGTTTTCTTCTTACTCGATAAAAATTATCAAAACCAAAAACTAAAAACTAAAAAACTTCACACATAGGAGCCGATCCCGACATATATAGGGAATCTACTCTTTATTACATAACAGAAAAGTAACTATCCTAAGTTAAGTCCGCAGGAGAGAATATAGGAGAACAACTGAAAGTAGAAAGGAAGGATAACAAAATTGAGGAGGGAGCAATGAAGTCATGGCATCCACTTGTTACAACGTAAATGCAGAGAAGGTAATGGCTCGTAAGAACTCCTCCTTATTCACTGCCATGTTTCTTGGAGTGGTTATAACTTCCTTTTCATGGTTGTTCCTTAATGCTCATTTCTCCTTGAACACTGTCAGCAACCAACTTCTAGATTCTTCTGCTCATCCTTTAATCATTATCATTAGGTTAGTTATGATATAAAACATGTTTGCAAATAAACATCCATCAAACTAAATTCAAGCATAAGAATTCACATTTGGATATTTATATGAAATACTACATATTAGATATAATTTAGGCAAAGGATGACATAGTTTTTCTACCCCATAAATCATCAAAGGTTTATCAAACATAAGCTTATAAGTGTTAAAACAAGGATGAATAGAGTATCATAAAGTATCTTAAACATAATAAAATAAAGGCATTTTTTAGACTCATCATCTGTCCCCTGCTAAACTAATGCTTGTCCTCAAGCATTACACTTCTTTGTCAAAGATCTGAGCTCCCCAAATTTTTTCTTTCCCTTTCTGCTACTCTTGAAGGTGTAATAAAATCCTCTGGTCCTTTCCCATACTTCTCACCTGTGGTCTTCCTGCAACTTATCAAGTTTGTTGACATCAATATCGTATAGGGGCCATAAAAGTATTGGAGGTTGCATGGTTAAAGGACACCATAGCTCTAGCCTTAGTTGCTTTCCCAATTCTAAATATTTTGGAACTCTATATAATGCTGCTTCCAAATTAATAAGACTGTGTGGCTCTAATTTCTTGAGAGAATTAGGTAATCGTGCCCATCTACCTCTTACTCTGGTCATAGCTCTTTGGAATGCAAAGTAGGGCAAGTTTTCATATTCGGCATATACTTTGGCTCTAGCAGCAAATACCTTCTTTCTAATGTCTGGATTACTCTTCCTATACGTTAATGTGAACCAGTCTCAAAGCATTTCTTCTGGCTATTTACTTTCAGCCCTCAAGGGTAAAGGTTTTGTTCTCTCCTCATCTCTGTAATTAACCAGTTGTCTATCACAATTTGCCTCATTAGACATCCATGACATTAAAGCTTTTAGATGCACATCTCCTATATAGAGCAAAGGATTCCACTTAATTTCTACAAGAATGACAAAATTATGAATATACAACTCACACAATAGATTTTGCTGCCATGGTGGTAAGGTTTGATACAACCCATAAAACTCTTGTGCGGTTTTGAATCCTGCATTTACATTTTTGAGGGTTAACATCAACTGAAACAAAAGATATTGTTCTTCCAAACAAAAAGCATATACTCGAGGAGGTGGTCTGCAAGCAAGAGCTTGATCAGCTAATTTAAGTGCATGTTCCATGCGCTGTTTCTTTCTTTCTAGCTGTTCTTTCAATTCTTCAATCTCCTCATTTTATGATGTTATGATCTTGCTCATTCTTTTCTTCTCCTCTTTCCATAGTGCCTCAGCAAATAAATGTTGTTCATATAATTGGAAAAGGAGTTTTTGCAAGGTGAAGGCACTGTTATCCTTTTCATAATCCTTTTTCTTTTTTCGTTCCTGCCATAGATGTTCTGCCAAACTATTGATCCATGTTGACTTATAGGGGACTAAGCTAGTATTTGAATCATGACTTTTAGGAACTACTTCATTCTCATGGCTTGAAATGCCTAGTAAATCCATTAAGGTTTCATTAATTTCTTGCTCACATGCTACAGGAGGACTACCAGAAGCTTCTTTCATCCCATTGTGAAGGAGAGAACGGTCAAAAATTATCTGCACAGGAGACTTTGGAGCAGGTGCTTTAGATAATATAAGATTTTTAAAAATCTACCCTCTCATTCTAGGGATTCTCCACAAAGGAGTCTCTTCTTGCACTATTGTCTTTTGCCTATTTTTCTGTTTCAGTATCACTGTTGCAGGATTAGTTGCTGCAGGAACCTTCTTTGTTTTCTTCTGTTGCTGAATTGCAGGACTAGGTTTTTGTTGAGCAACGGTTTCTTCTGGTGACTTTCATTTCCTTTTAGCTTGACTAGTAGTGGGTTTAGGGATGTCCTGTTTAGGTGAAGGCACATTCGCTTGAGTGGAAGCAATTTTTGGTTCAATCCCTTGTGTGTTTTTTGTTTCGGCTCCCTCAATATTTTGTTCTGCAAGCTCACTGTTGGGAACTACATTTTCCTTACCCTGTTGTTCACTAGGGTCAACTTGGGGTTGTAGGATTTTAAATTTCATAGTCATCCCATGTCAAAGGGGATACATCCCTAAGAGACCTTTCTATTAACAACTTAATCAAAGCATGGTGAGTGACAGAATTATCTTTCCTTTTTTGAGTCTCTTCTGCACTAATACAGAGCATATTATACAAAAAATTTGGGAGATTCACGGCAATATTATGCCTTATACAACTAAGCAACTTAAAATGGTGTGCATGTAAGTGAGAAAATCTTCCTTCACAAGTAAAATACCTGATGACATACATTGCTAGATCAAGGTATGGAGGCGACAAAGACAATCTCTTGCACCCTTGCTTCGTAACATCCAATGGAGGGTCATGTGGGGTAGTGAACTGGGCCCTTGCTGACCTAGCATCATGCGAGCTCGGATAATGCTCTCCAACAGGAGGTAACCCTGTTACTTCTACAATTCATTCTTCTGTTGCAATTACTATCAAACCCCACACAGAAGCTTCACCTTCATCAAAAGTCCTGGTGAATTCTATAGCTGCTTCTTCATCAAAGAGCAACAAAATTTTCTCGACTGGCTCTTTTCTTTGTAAACCTCCTCCCATTTTTTGATACTTTTGCTACTCCGTTTCCCTCTCCCTTTCTGAATGCAAACTTCACAACTCTGCATTATTTCTCAGACACTTCACCGCTTTTTTTTGGGAACATTAATTTCCATAACCAATTGTTATGTAAAAAAATAGGTCACATCATGGCTTAGCTTAGCACAAAAAATTTGGCACGAACAAAGAAAAATTCATTCAGAAAGTGGGAGTACAACACTTGACATGGCATACTTATGGCAAAAAGTTCTCATTAATAAAGGGTAATGCCAAGATTTTTGAAAATCATCACAGTTAATCAGGCATGTCATTGGATAGTACGACACTCCCCTGCCCCCTACTAATTTTATGACAAGTGTCCTCACGTGTTAGACTAGTATGGGTTAGGGATTGGAATATGCCATAATTATAAAGACTATGCACTATAAGATATAATTAACAAAATTTGCAAACTTATAAATGAATAATAGTTTGAAAATGTTTATACCTACCAAGTGGATTGTCATGTGCTCCAAAGAAAGGTGGCAGAAATAATGTAAATGGCAGCATCCATTAGCATGTGCAGATTTGATTGAAAACACAAAAACGTAAGTATGTAGAAAGCGAGTGGATGGAAGATTAAGAAATGGAGTGAGGTGGGTGGATGGAAGATTAAGATATGAATGGAAAGAAATATCATGAAAATAAAATGGACTTTATGCGAACATAAAGTTATTATTATGGACATGCAAATTGGAATTAATGTTGAAGAAGAGAAGGCAAAAGGTTTTCACCTTCGACTGCAGGAAGAGATACTTGAGTTGTTGTTAGATCCAGTTGTTCAAACTGTTGCATGAACTCGACTTTTGTTTGAGGTTGTTTGTAAAGTTTAAGTCGATGACCGTTGATCAGCACTTTGAAAGGCATATCATCAATTGTGGTTAATTGAACTGTTCCATTGTCAAAGACATGGATGATTTTATATGATCCTAACCATCGTGTCTACAGCTTCCCTAGCATATCCTTGAAGCGAGAATCATATAATAATGCCCAGTCACCAACTTTGAACTGTTTGTTGAGGATATGAGAATCATGCCAATGTTTTCACTATTTTGCACCAGTTCAGTATGTTCTAAAGCAGTCTTGCACATTTCATCCAAAGAATTAAGATGCAGGAGACATTCTCTTTGTGCTGCAGGAAGATCAATATCTAAGATCAAGGTTTTTCTTAAAGTCTTGTGTTCAAATCCAATTGGAAGCATTGCCACTTTCCCATACAAAAGCTCAAATGGTGTGAATCTGATAGTGGTTTTCCAAGTTATTCTATAAGCCCAAACAACTTCTTGTAACTGGCTGGTCTAATCTTGATGATGCAAATGGATTGTTTTAGTTAGAATATTTTTTAGCTCATGGTTGGTAACTTTTGCTTGTCCATTGGCTTGTGGATGATAAGGACTGGATCTGCGATGCCTGATGTTATACTATTTCATCAATTCTGAAATCAGGTTAGAAGTAAATTGTGTGCCTTGATCAATAACCAATTCTTTAGGAACTCCATAACGTGTAAAAATCTCTTCATACAGGAATTCGATAATTTTTTCATCACAGGCATGTTTCATAGCCTTAACCTCAACCCATTTGGTTAGGTAGTTAGTACAAACCAGAATATAAGACTTCCCATTGGATGGAGGATCAATAGGACCGATGAAGTCCATTCCCCATTTGTCAAATGGTGTTAACACCATTTGAGGGTTCAAAGGCATTTCATTTGTTTTGGTTGGGCAACCCATTCTTTGGCATTGGTCACACTTCCTTGTATAATTGATTGCATCTTTATGAAGGGTAGGCCAATAGTAACTAGTGGCTAAAATTTTGAAAGCTATTCTTTTGGCTGCAAAATGTCCTTCGTAGGGCTCATTATGACATGCATGCAAAATTTCATATGTCTCATCTTCTCTTACACATCTGCGCATAACTTGATCAGGTCCAGTATAGAACAGAAAATTATCTATCCATGAAAAATGGAAGCTTTTCTGTATGAGCAGCTTTCTTTCCTTATAAGAAAAATGCATTGGTGTCTTATTAGTTACAATGTAGTTAGCAATATCTACATACCATGGAACTTTAACAGCAATATGAAACAAATGTTCATTTGGAAATTCATCATCTACCAGAGTAGTGTCAGTATCATGATGATTGATTCTTGACAAATAATCAGCTACGACATTTGTTTTTCTAGGCTTATCTACTATGGTTATGTCAAATTCTTGTAACAAGAGTAACCATCTTGCTAAACTACCAGTTATAGCAGGTTTGGTCATGAGATACTTTATTGCTGCATGATCAGTATGAACATAGATAGGATAACCTGTGATGTAATGCCAAAATTTATTTAGAGCATAGACTACTGCTAACAATTCTTTTTTAGTCACTGTGTAATTCAGTTTTGGACCATGAAGACTCTTACTAATATAATAAATGGCATTCTCAAGATTTGAGTGTTTCTGTGCTAAAACTGCTCCTATGGCATAATCAAAAGCATCTGTATATATGTGAAAAGGTAGGTTCCAATCAGGGCCTTGTAAAATTGGGGTTGTGGTCAAAAGTTTCTTAAGCTACAGGAAAGCTTTATCACACTCAGGTGTCCATTTGAATTCAGCTTCTTTTGTAAGCAACTTATACAAGGGACTGGCTATTTTACTAAAATCTTTTATAAAATGCCTGTAATATCCAGCATGTCCTAGAAAAGATCTGACATCTTTTAATTTAGTGGGTATGGGTAATGTTTGAATTACCTCAATTTTAGCTGGGTCTACTTGTATACCTACAGTAGATATGAAATGAGCAAGTACCACACCCTCTTGCATGAGCATGAAACACTTTTCACTATTTAGTGCCAAATTATGTTCTTGACATCTTACCAAAACTTTTTCAAGATTTATCATTGCTTCTTCAAAAGTAACTCCAAATGTTGTAAAGTCATCCATATAGATTTCCATACAATCATGTGATATATCAGCAAAAATACTAATTACAGCCCGTTGAAACGTTGCAGGAGTGTTACAAAGACCAAATAGTAAAACAAAGTATGCAAAAGTACCCCATGGACAGGTAAATGTAGTTTTCTCTTGGTCTTTAGGAGCAATACTAATTTGATTATAGCCATTGTATCCATCTAAAAAGGAGAAGTACTTTTTTCTAGCTAGTGTATCCAAAACTTGATCTATGAAGGGTAAAGGAAAATGATCCTTTTTAGTAGCCTTATTCAACTCCCTATAATCTACACAAATTCTTCATTTTCCTCCTTTCTTAGGTACTATAACCAGCAGTGATACCCATTTACTATCAGATATAGGATAGATAAAGCCAACATCAAGCAGTTTCTGCAATTCTATTTTGACTATTTCTCTGAGGCTTGGATTTATCCTCCTCTGAGGTTGATGAAGTGGTAGACAACCTTCATTAATGTATATCCTATGGGTACACATTGTAGGGATTAATCCTTTCATATCATCATAATCCCAAGAAAAAGTCTTCTCATGCTTCTAAAGCAATTCTTTTAATTATTCCATCTGTACAAATGTCAATTTGGGGTTAACATGCAGTTTATGGCCTTTACTCAGTTCAATAGGAATAGTGGATTCTACCATAGCAGTTTCAGAGATTGGGCTTCCTTCTACTTCATAGGGAAGTAATGAACAAAGATTTTTAGGTTCCTTAAGTAAAGTACAACTTGTATCACACTCCTCATATGTAATCAATTCTAATACAGAGCTTTCAGACACATCTTTTCCTACCACACAGGTGTTGGTAAGGATGCTCTGGATTAATGAATCTTCTTCTTGCAACTTTAGAAAAGATTTCCTATGTAACATCATAAGTTGTACTATGGAATTTATTTCTTCTTCTTCATCTCCTAAATCTGGCCAAAAAGATGTACTCAAATCTAGTAATGGTTGTGCAGGAGGATATAGATCAAATTGCTTGGTTGCTTGGCCATTTGATATGGTCATATTCCTTGATCTGCAATTTATGTTTGCATCAGCTGTGGCCAACCATGGTCTATCTAGAATGACAAGATATCTAGATAGGTTTACTTTAGGGGACAAAATCATGAAATCCGCAGGATATTCTAGGGAATCTAAGGTCACAACAATATTTTCTATCATTCCATCAGGAGTGACAATGGAACTATCTTCAAGCTGCAGAATAGTTGGTGTGGGCCTTAATCCTTCTATTTGTAACTTCTTCATGGTTTCTTTAGTCATCACATTTATAGCAGCTCCCAAATCTATTAAGGCATTTTTAACAAATTGACCATTGATGATGACACTTACTACTGGACTCCCTGGGTCAGAATATTTTGGTGTAATCAGTCTTCCTAACATGATATTAGCTAAATGTCCAACAACATGAACTGTGGTAGGATCCTTCTTCTTCCTACTAGGTTTCTTTAGACAAACTTCCCTTATAGCTTTTCCATAAGCAGGAATGTCCTTAATAGCTTGAAAGAAAGGTATTCAGACATGCATATTCTTCAAATGGTTAACAATGTCAAAGGGTTGTTCCTTACTTTGTTCCTTTCGTATTAGTTGGTCTGGAAAAGAAGGCTCTACTACTGGTTGGTCTAGTATTGGTATGGTAACATTAGTTGGGTCAACAGGTTCATCAACCAAAGGTTCTAATGTTGTAGGAGAGTCTGATACTTTAGTTATAAGAGGTGGCCTTGGTGCTAGTAAGGTCGTTCCAGATCTCAAATGTATATTTGTGACATCTAGAGCATAAGCAGGGTACTGCTGGGTATTAGTACTATACATGGGCTACTGTGGTTTTCTATTTGGATTTGGCTGAGGCTGTGCAGGTAGCTATGTTTGCTTTTGAGGTCCACTATTTGCAAGTGGTGGCATTAAAGCAGGTTGTTGAGCTAGAGGGGGTAATTGTGAAACACTAGTATTTTGGTTAGGCCATTGTTGAGATCCCTTCCATTGGTTTGGAGATTGCCAATTCCCTTGGGGTGGTTGCCATTGGTTCTACTAGTTCTAGGGCCATTGGTTATTCTATTGGTTAGGCCAAGGTTGTTGGAAATTTTGAGACCATTGAGACTGTTGTGGGTTATTTTGCCCAGCATTATTCCAATTGGGTTGGTTTTATGGAGGACCTTGGGTATTGTGGTTTTTCCATTGATTACCATATAAATTTGAATTTTTTAAGGGGTCTTGAGGCATACCTTGATGTTGAGCCCATGGTCAATGTTGAGAAACAAAGAATACTTGCTCATCATCCCCATCTATCTTTACATATTTAGTTGGAAGATGCTAGTTCTCCATGCTTGCAACCAATTTACAGTGGCAATCTTTCTTTTGCTTTCAGCAATGAGGATAGTACTCAGCTAGTTGTAACTCAGCCTCTGTTTGCTTCTTCTTTGCAATCATTGTATCCAACTATGTAGTGACATCATTACTGATGTCTTGTTTGAAATCTGACAACAAATTAGATATTTCAAGTTTTGAAATGCCTTGACAAATTCCTTTTGTAACCGTAGAACAGGGTCCTCAACCTTTCTTCATGGTTGACCTTGAGTAGTTCTGACATATCTTATTGAGGTCATCCCATTGAGCTTGATATACATCTCCACCGGCCATTAGGTCCAATGCTTCCAAACAGTCTTCATTCACTCCTCTTAGAAAGACTAGTTTTTGGGAATCTTCAGACAATATGTGCTGAGGATTCTTTTGTAGTGTATATAAAAATCAAGAAACATAGTCTTCTAATGTCTCTTCCTCCTTCTGTGATATCCTAAAGATATCATCTCCTCTTGTGCCAGATTCTTTGCAATATTCTTTATATTTTTCCAAAAACAAGGCTTGCATTTCATCCCAATTTATAGCTGCATTGGCTCCTAAGCCCATGAACCATCATAAAGTTGATTCTTTCAATGTGGCTAGAAATAATTTAAGCTTATGGGCATCAGTTTTGTAGTCAAAACTACAACAAAGGATATCAAACTCAAACAAGAAGGTACCGGGGTCTTTAGTTGCAAGGCCATAGAACTTCGAAAGAGCAGTAGGAGGTATATTCATGAGATTGGCATTGGTTATGAGACTTGGAAGTGGAAATGGAAAAGTGGGTTGTGCCATGACTGGTGGAACTAGATTATGAGGTTGTTGCTGAAAAGGAAGGTTAGGCACTGGGTGATTAACAACTAGTGGATTCGAGGTAGTGTTATCAAGAAAATTGGTCAATATTTCAATGAAGGGCTGGAGACTAGATATATCTAGGGATTCAGCTCTTGATGATGATACTGTGGGGAAAATAGGACTTGCATCTTCAAAGGGCAACTCAACTTCTTCTTCAACTTCTTCATTCAAATTAATAGATCCCTGTGGAAGAAATCTACCATATTCATCTCGTCGTCTTCCTCTTCGATGCATGCAACTAAAATTTTCACACTAGTAAAAAGAACTTAATCTAAAAACTATGACTGAAAAATGCTCCTAGCTTGACACCATCCCCGGCAACGGTGCCAAAAATGAACCGCCTCACAATAGGTGTTCCATAGTCATGCGCTAGGTCTATCTTAGGAATAATCTATTCAAGCTAAGGACTACTTTTCCCCTACCATGAGGTGCATTTAGATTGTCAACCCAAAGACGTATACTTGAAATGGTTGGCACAGTATGTGCACTAGGTACCTTGATCAGTCATTATGCTTGTGCTGTAGGAAAGTAAAAATGCAAAGGAAGGAAACTACACTACTATTGTAGAAAGGAAACTACTGAATCTATGAATGTTGAAAACACAATGACAAGATAACAGACATTCCATCTTGACTCATCCATTAGACTATTCTCGCAGATGCTGCAGGAATGTTCATGAAGTGTGATGCTACAGGAAGGAATTAACTAGCTATGTCTTATTTAAAATACTACTAATGCTAGTAAAATGAATCTATTCTATTCTAATCTAATCCACCTTCCAAGTGGGCCCCCTTGGTTGGCTTCTCTAATCTACCAACTCAGGATAGAAACTAAAGAGAACTAATTCATTTTATTAATCAGTCATTACATAATTCAGAATTGTAAAACACAACTGCAACAAACTATAAATCAGTGTTTTCTTCTTACTTGATAAAACTTATCAAAACCAAAAACTAAAAACTAAAAAACTTCACACACAGGAGTCGATCTCGACATATATAGGGAATCTACTCTTTATTACATAACAGAAAAGTAACTATCCTAAGTTAAGTCCACAGGAGAGAATATAGGAGAACAACTGAAAGTGGAAAGGAAGGATAACAAAATTGAGGAGGGAGCAATGAAGTCGCGGCATCCACTTGTTACAACATAAATGCAGAGAAGGTAATGGCTCATAAAAACTCCTCCTTATCCATTGCCATGTTTCCTGGAGTGGTTATAACTTCCTTTTCGTGGTTGTTCCTTGATGCTCGTTTCTCCTTGAATGTTGTCAACAACCAACTTATGGATTCTTTTGCTCATCCTTTAATGCTTATCATCAAGTTAGTTATGATATAGAACATGTTTGCAAATAAACATCCATCAAACTAAATTCAAGCATAAGAATGCACATTTGGATATTTATATGAAATACTGCATATTAGATATAATTTAGGCAAAGGATGACATAGTTTTTCTACCCCATAAATCATCAAAGGTTTATCAAACATAAGCTTATAAGTATTAAAACAAGGATGAACAAAGTATCATAAAGTATCTTAAACATAATAAAATAAAGGCATTTTTTAGACTCATCAAAGAGCAAAGCATATAAATGTTTGAATTTATCCACTTATAAAGTTATAGAAAGTGCACATGTGAAGATTGATGAGTTTTCAAAAAAGAGTGAAGAACAAAGTAGTAAGGAACCTCAAGACTACATAAAATTTGTTTACTATGATCTTGATACTATACCTAATGTTCAAGCAAGTGGCATTCTACAACCTTCACCGGTCAAGTCCCCAAAATCTCCTATTCAACCTGAGTTGTAGTAAGTGCAACCCAAGTCATTAGAAGGATATGAGTTTTAATTAGAAGGACCCAAGTTTTAGCAAGAGGAAACTGAGTCACAATCTGATGTACCTGAGTCATAGATAGTGGGACTTGAGCATGATACAAAAGAACATGGTGAACCTAGAGATTTCATAAAAAAGGAGTCCAAACTTGTTGGATATGTCAAAAGGAATCATGCACCTAATAAAATCATTGGAGATTAGTCAGTTAGTACAATGAAAAGGAACAAATTAAAAGGTACATGTTCTCTTACTAATTTTGAACCTAGATCTATAAAAGATGCATTAGAGAATGAAAGTTGGAATGAAACTATGAATGAAGAAATTGATCAAATTGAAAGGAATAGGACTTGGACTCTTGTTCCTAGACCCAAGGATAAGAATGTAATTGGCACAAAATGGGTATTCAAAAATAAGTTGAATGAGGATGGATAAGTTTTAAGAAACAAGGCAAGGTTAGTTTGCAAAGGTTATACTCAAGAGGAAGGTATTGACTATGGAGAAGCTTTTTCTCATGTTGCTAGACTTGAAGGTGTTAGAACACTCCTTGAATATGAAACACATAAAGGATTCAAAGTGTATCATATGGATGTGAAGTCAACATTCTTGAATGGAATCTTAGAAGAGGAAGTCTACATTGAGTAACTTGAAGGTTTTTTGATCCTAGAAAAAGGGACATGGTTTGTAGACTACACAAAGCTTTGTATGGTCTCAAATAAGCCCCCAGAGCCTAGTATGAGAGATTACACAAGTATCTCATAAAGATTGGTTTTCAAAGAACCAATGATAACAAAAAAATATACATCTAAGAAGGACTAGATAAGAAGACTATGTTGGCTGAAATATTTTTGGGTGATTTATTGTTTACTAGACATGATAATTTGTGCAAATCTTTTTCTAAGGAAATGAGTAAGGAATTTGAGATTTTAATGTTTTGAGAGATCAAATTCTTAGTTGGCTTGCAGATTCAATAGAACAAGGATGGTATCTATATTACTCAATAAAAGTACATCAAGGAGACACTGAAGAAGTTATGAATGGAGGATTCTAGCCCAGTTGGAACACCTATGTCTATTGGACATAAGCTTTCCAAAGATGATGATTTAAAAGAGGTAGATCAAACTACATATAAATCAATGATTGGAAAACTCTAGTATGCAGTGTATACAAAATCTAATATAGCATTAGTGATTGGAATGGTAGGAAGATTCTCTGCTAATCCAAAATAAAATCACATGATGGCAATCAAAATAATCATGATGTATCTAAAGGGTACTAAAGATTATGGTTTGTGGTATAGGAAAGGAGGCAACTTTGAATTGAAAGCATTCACTAATGTTGATTGGGTAGGAAGCATTAAATATAGAAAGAGCACTCACTACAATATTTGGGGTCAAATTGTGATGATAATTTGTGGTGATTTTCATGTTTTGTTTTTGTAATTATCCCCAGTATCATCATAATACTGACATCTGCATTATAATTTGTATGCTCGCATTAGTCTAAACTAAAATAAAGATAACATGACTTAAATCATTCCCCATTTGTTTTGATTGTGGAGAGTTGCATGCAACAAAGGGTGGAGAGCTCTGAATGTTTCTGTGACCTTGTCATTGGTCTATTTCATTGTTGTGATCTCCATATTTCATTTTTGTGCCCTTACTCTACAATTTTGCTGCTATGTATCTCTACGTTTTGTAGTCATTCCCTTTCTCTACAATTTTTTTTCCATGCCCTTGTGACCTCTACATTTCATTTTCATGCTCTTGCTCTACAATTTTGTTGTCATGCCCTTGCTCTGTGATTTTTTTGTCATGTCATGCCCTTGTGATATCTATGCCCTAGCTCTATAAATTTTTTATCATTTCATGCCCTTGCTCTATGATTTCATTTTCATGCTCTAGCTCTGTGATTTTCTTCAAGGGAGCTATGTAAATGTTGGTTTCTTTTCCTTCTAAACATGTATCTCTTTGTATTTCCTTATAAACATGTATATTTAAAGATTTTTTTAAGGTGCTTATTACATCTTAGCACAACATAAAAATTTATCTAGCTATATACATATTCCAAAATCCAAATAATAATACAATAAAACTCACTCAATTTGTGCTAAGTCACTTACTTCAATATACTCCACAAAAATAATGTAGACTAGAAAAAATAGGTAGAGTTCGCAAATTTTTTTACAAAAACATATCATAGAAGATATTTTTAGAAAGAAACTAACCATAACCCAATTAAATGGGTCTAGTTACTAATTAGTTGGGTTCATTACAAATTTCTATAGAACTGTCATCAAATTAGGTCAACACCCTCACTTGTGGACCTCTCATGTCAAGCACTTTCTGTATTGTTTCAATGCCATGTTCTTTCTTTTGAGCTAACATTTCTTGAGGTGCATTTTCTTGTAAAATATTAATTTTGTTGAGAAAATGTAAACTCTTAGAAAGTGCACTGTTATTTTCATGGATGTATGTATACATAATAATGAATAATAATAATGTTTTCATGCATGTCAAAATAATAACTAACATTACCATTGGACCATATAGTAATGAATTAATCAACCCAACTAATTAGCAAGTAGACCAATTTAACTAGTGTTTCCAATGTCATAGTACCTACCACAAACTTTCTTGGATTCTATCTAGTGGCTCCCATAATATTCTCTACGTTATCTAGTTGTTGTTTCTATCATGTAATCTCTTTCTAAAGCCGCTCCTTCTCCTTCTCTTTCTAAAGCCACTCCTTCTCCTTCACTCTCATGCCTTGAATTTTGATTATCAAACTTTTGAATATCTACCTCTCATTAAGTCAGGCATTTTCTATACTATTTCAACACCATGTTCTTGCTTCTGAGCTAACAATTTTTCAGGTACATGATCTTGTAAAATATTAATTTTGTAGAATAATTGTAAACTCTTAGAAAGTGAATTACTATTTTTATGTATGTATGTATGTACGTACATATATGTATGTATGTATGTATGTATCTATATACATACATACATGTGTGTGTGTGTGTGTGTGTGTGTGTATAAATGTATGTATGTATATATAGAGAGAGATCTTGTGGATTATGGATTATAAACAAAAAAGAAAAAGAAACATGAAATTAATGATTCCCCATTTTTTTTGATTGATTATGGAGAGTTACAGACAAAATAGAGTAGAGAGCTCTCAACAAGGGTGGAGAGCTCTGAATGTTGGTGGAGATCAGTGTAGATATAAGATTTTTTTGTCATTCCCTTGTGATCACTGCATTTCATTGCCATGCTATGCTCTTGTGATCTATGTGCTCCTGATCTATGATTTTCTTCAAAGGGAGAAGATTTACCTATGTAAATTTTCTTTTTCTTTCCCTTCTAAACATGTACCTCTTGTTCATATATAATAGCTTTGGTCAAATTCAAGGATAACTAGTTATGATGATTGTATGCATATGTGCACGTATTTATGTATATCAATTCACTATGTGAATTTCTTTAAATGTACACATATAGACTTTCATAATACTTGTGCTAAACTAAATTAATCATTCATGTCTTGAATTCACACAAGCAATTATCCTTGCATTCAATCAAAATTATTCATACCAAACTAAGTATGCAGAAATATGTACCTACATATTATATTATCTCTTGGTGATTGGGTAAAAGATCTTGTGAATAATATCATCTAGGTAATTATCAAAATCATTCACATTAAGTCATAATAGGATTTAATAGATGATCCATTTATGTTACTTCATACTTGTTTTATCAAACATTTTATTTAACATAATTAGTAATAATATAATTATACAGCTACAACTAGTACTCTTGTTTTTTTTTTAATCATAAACATTTCAGACTATTATTTTTCTTAAAACTAGAAGATATATTTGCTATCACTAAAACACAAATATAGATCTCTGATAGTTATCATTTTCAATTTCAAGATCTTTATATTTAATGTGAAGAGTTTCCACTACTAGTCAATGGAATAGCCACAATGTGGAGCCACATAGCTCATGGCTTTTTCCACCAAATTTTATTTTTATTATATTTGTTTCCTTCAAAAATATTATAGGTGAATGTTCTTCCGATTTTCCATACATTTAATAATTTGTCACTTATCATTTGTCATTTGAGGTAATTTTCTATTCTAAGATAGAGACATCTATCATAAGGATGGACATGCCAATTTTGATCATCTCGCTTTCAAAGATGATTCCCTTATCAAATTAATGAAACTACTTGCAACTGACACCCTAATTTCCTACGACTTGACATATCAGCCATTCACACAACCATCTTCCACCTACCCCACCATAGCACACAACCCTTGTTTGAGTTTTATATCTTAGTCCCTCTTGGATTTTGAACCCCATTGAACCTATTTCAAAATTGGTCCATTGGTTCAAGTAGGTTCATATGTTGGATAAGTTTAGTGTCCTAGGAATTTTAGTGGTTTCAATATTTAGAAGGCTCTTGGCTTGGATTAGAGAAATGAGATTCAAAGACTCTATAATTTAGATTGTGATGAGGGGTTCTCCCATTAATAGCATAAACACATAATAGAAATAAAGAAACAATAGCACATGCGAGGACAAAATATGGACTTCAAGTATTATCACTGCAAATGTAGAATTATAGAATTCACAAGTACAATATGCTAACCCACATGGGTGCCTTCATTAGAGTAGTCAACAAGACTAAATTGTGAACTACCACTTAAAGCTATTCTAGAGAATGTTCAATCCTTTCTTAAATAGGAAATTTCATGGCGATTGAGAAGGTTTTATACATTCGAACATAATACCTAGGATTGACACACCCTAATAATACATACAGAGTCCAAATATATCTTTGACAATTAGTTTAGAAATTTTGGGTAGCCCAACTTTGAAAGGCCATAACTCTCAAACCATTGCTCTGATTGGATATTATAACCACTTTTTAGAAGTGCCAGCTTCTAATCTACAGACTCAAAATTGTGCAAGTGCTCTACTATCAAGTTTTCAGACCTCATCCGAGAACTCTAAGGTCTCCAATGACGAGCCTTGAGATTTTTCTCCTAAATTTCCCACCAAAAATTTGCAATAACTTCTCTAATTCTTATGCCAGAGAAATCAAATTTTTTAAGTAGGCTTATAACTCTAAAATGAACCTTCATGTAGAAAATGAGAACATTCTAAGCTTGTATGACAAAATTACTAAAAATAGTAAGCTCCCAGAAATAGCAAGCCCCCTATCTACTAGTCCTTATTTAAATAGAAAAGACTAAAAATAAAAATATTTCTGGGTGATGCAAGATTTCTCTTACACCCAGGATACTCCCGCATTAGACACCTAAGGTAATTTGAAAAGTAACTATGTCACATCTCAGGTGTTCAAAGGAAAACCAAGAAAGTTAACCTCCTCCCTTGATAGCCATGATGAATCCTCTACTAGCCTTCCTTTCCATTTGACTAGGTATTCATCATAAGTTTTGTTCCTTGTACTTTTTCTAACACAACTATCCAATATCTCTTCAATCACCTTTGTAGCTGAACTAGCTACTAGAATACTCCAATGTGCATCTTCAACTTCATCTCCATCACCTCCTTCATAATACTCTATAAAATCTCAAATATTAAATACTAGTGAAATATTCAATTCAATGGGCAACTCCACTTCATAACCATTTCCAGAATCATGCATTTTCACTATCTTGTATGGTCCAAACTTCTTCATCTTTAGCTTATTATATGTACCCACTAGAAAATGCTCCTTTCTCAGGTGAACCATGACTTCATCTCCAATTTGAAATTTCTTATACCTCCTTTTCACGTCTACCTTAGCTATGTATTGTGTATTCATTTTAAAAATATGCTTCCTCACCTCCTCATGGATTTTCTTCAAATGTTTAGCAAATTCTTCTACTTTAGCACTACTTATCTCTCCTTTATCCAACTACCACAATTTAGAACCACTTTTGGGACTACTCCCATATACAATCTGGAATGATGATTTACTAGTACTCTTGTTGATAGAATTATTACATGAAAATTTTGTCTATGGTAAAATTAGATCCCATCCTTTGGAAGAAAGTGCACCTAGCGCACCTCTGAGGTGCACCAAGTGCGCTCTTTTTTGTCTTTTAGAGGGTTTTAGTGGTTTTTAGATGTTTTTTAGATAATTTTGGTAAATTAGGGTTTTTGGGTTATTCCTTGTCATGATTAGGTTTTGTCTTAATTATGTTTTTTCAAAATCTAGACTAATGGATCTTGATTTTTTGTAGATTCAATGGCTTCTTGATCATCCTCCCTCACTACAAAGATGGTCCCAAAACCAATGGTTTTCAAGTTTCAAGGTGTTCTTGCAAAGTCACACTTCCAAGATGATTATTCAGAGATCCAAGACACTGAACTTGGCCATAGCAACTAGAATACATTCCTAGTATTGTGCAACAAAACTATAGAGAGGTCCCCACTAATATTTTCTCTTATCTGATCAAGACTTGTCAATGAAGCATCATACCCAATATCTGTACAGTCCTCAAAATTGATCATGACACTGGCAGAAAACTATGTCTCTGAAGAGAGGATCATCAAGAGTATAACTAGAGAGATCATGTTAGATCTGAGAGCTAAGAACATAGAAAAGGTATTCCATCTTCCAAGAATAGATCAATATATTAGATTGAGCTATCACCAAGCAGAAAGATGGTACAGAGAACATGGAGAGGAAGCATAAGAAATCATCCAATCCTCAAACCTTATTGAGAAAACTCCTCTTGGATGCAAAGTGGGAAAAGTGGACATGACAAGGGGTTATATGAAAGAGGATATCAGATATTCTATAATAGTTTTGAGTAGAGTCATGTGGTAACTAGCATCAAGACACTTGAATATATGGATGGTACACTTCATTGAGACTATAAGAATAGCAAAGATACCAATTGATTGGGCTTCAATTCTTAGTGAGAACTTGGATGAACAACTAGTGGTAGTTAAGAACAACTATAAGTTCTACATGACATCCTATTTGGTGTACTTTTAATCTATAAGAGAAATAGATTATCCGAGACTGTTCAAAAAGGGCAGCATGCAAGATGAAAATGCATGCCCCTATATAGTATATCCCCAATTGGTAAAGAAAAAGCTTCCAAAGCATAGCAAGGAATATAGAATAGTGAATGATGCCTTTATTTTTGTAATAATTTTCCTTAGGGTATAATTCAACCAAGACCAAAGAACACAAACACAAGCACAACATTACACCAAAGAGAGAGTATGATCAGAATGACGATATATTTATTTAATATGCCATATGAACTAACACTAGGAGTGCCTATATATTAAGGCCTTTGGAGAGCTTCTAGAATGCATAGAAGTCAGCAACATGATAAGTCATACAACCAAGCACATGTCCACCAAATATGGGTTATCCTTCATTAAGCATAGAAGTAAGTGCAATGATGTGAGGATAAGCCTACAATGGTGTAGCATGCAAATTAGTGGTGTAGATAACATGTGCTAAATTAAGAAAGTGAATAACTATGTTGTCTACATGACAACTTAGTGAATGATGCAAACTCTAGTGTTGTATACACCATGTGCTGAAATAGAGTTGTGTACTTCTGTGTTGTCAACATGAAAACTCATTAGAGTACACAAACTCTTGTGTGTCTCACCTAAATAAAATAATGCAAAATAATAAAATAACGCATTAACCTAAGTAAACTTAAGTAAAGTTTAAATAGTAAATACTTATTTACACCAACAATTTTTGCAATTATCCAGTTCATTGAAGGGGATTATGTGAAAAGGATGTTAGATGATGTAGCGAAAAAGATTTTAGAAATCAATGCCTATTGCTTCCAATTTAGGACATTCACTTATTCAAGGGTAGTAGGTATGATTGTTAATCCCAAGAAGCTCCCTAGGTATCCAAGTGATAGACTCATATTGTTGGAGATCGCTTGACAACTCTTGTCTGCATATGACAAAGTAAGGAAGCAACACAAGATAACCTAGGTGTGGCCCATTATTATAGGACTATTTAGTGTGGTTCACAAATAGGATATTCTATCTTTTGAGTCTAAGTGGGATTAGTATCACTTAGATGAATATAATTCTCCTCCTCCTTTTTTTGATAACATTTGAAGAGTGCAGTACTTTGTGGGAAAATAATGAAGATGCAATTGAGGACCATTGGATGAATGCAGTAGACAACTATAATATTCATATAAGGGATTTTTGTAGGATGACTTTCTATTTGGAAAGTAGTGCTTTGAAGATAAAGTTTCCTTTAAAGGTAGTGTAGCAAGATATTGAAGATGTTTTAGATCCATTATAAAATAGAGATAAGATTTTTGATCAACCCATTATGAATACGAAGATCGATAAGGAAGAAATTTAGATATTAATCATGGAGCTAGGAACATCATCAAATTGACCAAGGATTGGATTAAAAGACCTTTCAAATTGGATCTAATTCCTCAATAGGTAGTCTTCCACACTACAACCCATCTAGCAAAAGGTAGAGGAGCCAAGGTAATATTGTCCCCTTTTATATCTCAATCCCCAACAAGGCTAGAAATAGTGCACCAACTTGACAGAGAAGTTGGATATTATAGGCCTCAAAAGGGTAAAGGTAAGAGGAAAAGAACTTCTTCCCAACAAGCTGAGCCAGAAGAAGGAAAAACTATAGCACCACCACAATGAGGGTCAAAGAATGTACAAGGGTTAGAGAATGTAGAAGCTATGTAGACACAAGATAATCCTCAAGTGCCATCAGCAGATCAAGGGCAAGGAGGAGCTAAAATAAAAATACAAGAATTATCTCCACCTGAACAAGAGGTACAAGCTTCCCCATCAGCTTTCAAGAAAAGAAATATCAAAACTTTGATCAAGAGGAGATAGAAGGTGATTATAAATGTTATCCCTTTCCTATTAGTTCTAGAAGTTATTCTAGAAGAAGAAGAGGCTGATGAGGATGAAGAAGATAACCTTCCCTTGAGTTGAAGGACTTGTCTTGCTAGGGCCATAGAGTTGGAGTGGAGAAGAAGCTGCACCATTACACCACCATCCATTCCCACTCAGTTTATTCATTCTACTACTTTAGAGGATGAGTTGCAGCAATGGATTGATCAACAAGAAGATGAAGGGGTTGATGTCTTTTAGATGTCAAATTTTGATTTTATGACAGTTGGTAGTAAGTTGGTGGGAGATAAGATAAGGGATACTCTGACTAATCAACCTCAACAAGAGGATTGGATTCAATTTCCACCTTAGCCACAATGACCTAAAGAAGCTCCATTTCACCAAATCAAGCTACATTTTGCATGGATAAAGGTTCAGCTACTCCTCTCCCTCCAAACAATGAAGAAGGATAGGTCCAAGATGAATAGGAAGAAGAGCCACAAAAATTACCCACCAATGAAGTGTCAAAGGAAGGAAAAATATGTGAGAAATCTCAGAAAACTTCTCAAGACATAGAGGTAAGTATTGTGGACTCAAAAGATACAAAGACTTTCGATGTGGATCTCCCACAAAAGGAGAAGACTCCAAAGAGGAGTGATAAGGGGAAGAGCATAGCAGAACAGACTCCTTGGTAAAAAGGTAAATCTCTAATGGAACATATTCTAAGATGGTTGAGGAAAGAGGTGATTAGAAACAAAAGGCAATGGTATGATACTGAGGAAGAGGGAATGAGAGAATTGATTGAAGCTCTCATGAAGATTGAGTTGCCTCCAAAAGATGCACAAACACTAGCCTTTGTGGTGAGTGACCAGAATCAAGACTTATTTGCTCATGTTTATATCCCTACTCCACATGCAGATATTGAGGAATTGAATCTAAAAGGTTATCAAATCAAGAAGGTTGTGCTTGGGAAACCCATGATGGACACTGCTAAATTAATTGTGACAACAAGAATCAAAGAAGTGTTTAGGCACTTAGAATAAGATGAGATGGAATCGATGACACTTTAGAAGTAGAATGAGATGCTAAAAGGATATTTGAATGAAGTAGTTGGTCCATTGGATCCTAAAAATCTTGAGGAGACTTTAAATGCAGCACTTGAGAAAAGAGATAAGGAAAATGTGTAGCTTGATCCATTTTTGAAGGCTTGTCAGTAGTGGCAGGAAAGTTTTGAAGAGAAAGGTGTGTAGATTATACAAGGAAATCTTAAATTACTACACCATATGTAGAATAATGCAAATAAGTTGGTGGCCATTTTGAACTAGAATTTTAGGTTAATGGAAGAAGTACATACATGGGGCAAAGACCTACAAGCACTATAGTCAATCAAGGGTCAAATATATTAGATGTTAATGGAGGTATATATAGCAGAAGAGTTAGATAAAATTGATGATTGCATATAGAAGATCGCGGATGGCAATAAAGTAATGGAAACATTACATGTGGATATTCATAAGCTTAATGATCAAACCCAAGAGAAAATTTTGGAGGCAAAGAAACATTACAATGATGCATGCTTAGATGTTTTTAAAGATGATTCAAGGGAAAAATTGATGACTATAGAAGTAGTTTTTGAAAAATTCCAGAAGACTTTGGAAGAAGCTTCTAATAATGATGGTATTAGACAAGCATTCAGAACTGAAGAAGCATTACTAGACTTAGATGTGAAACTGAGAGATTTTGTAGAAACTTGCATTGAGGTAGGCAATTATAGGAAAAAAGTGAAGGAAAAATATGAAGCTTTATATTTTCTAGATGCAACCCAAGTCACTAAGATTATTGAGAAATTCAAGAGGAAATACTCAAACATAGCTCTGGTATAAAGAGGAACAAAACCCAGAAGCTAGAATTTTAGTTTTGACACTTGGTGAAATTTTGCATTTTTGAACCTACTTCCAAGGTGCACAAGAGTGCCAGGTGCACTACTTCCAAGGTGCACTTTTTTAGAACTATGCTAGAATCTTTTTAAAGAAGTCAAAGGTGCATAGACAATTAAGTGCTAGTTTCAAATTTAGAGCTTTGCATGCATCAAAAACACATTATGATGACAGTTTAACTCCTACAAACACCTAGTGAAGATGGAGCTTCCAATTTTGGTATTTCCAGACAGTCCTACATCATCTAAGGGATTTATTCTTCTTATTTTCTCATTCTTTCTTGGTTTTAAGACATTTAAATACTCATGCATCCATTTAATGATATAAATATGGACGACGTCTTACTAAGCACTAGTTAGAGAGTCAAGTTATACATAAATAGATTTGTTTTATTAGTTTAGAAGTATATGTTTGTATAAAGATATCTCCCACTCTCAAAAAAAATTGAGGAGAAGATTTATTATAAATTTAGGGATGTAATATTTATTCTAGGCCATTATTTTGATGCAATATAATATATGCTATTGATGCTCACATTTGGAGTGTAGTGATTCTTTCCTAAGTGTGTTATATTTTGTGAATGTATGTTCATGGAATGTAATCAAGCCAATAGTTTTATTGCATTATTTTGATTGTGCAATCTTTTAATTATAGTGTTTGCTATGGTTTTACAAATTTTTTTGACATACTTAGTTGGAGAAGAGATTACCATATTGTTCCTACATAGCTTTTTCTCTCGCATAAGCACACTTTCCATGGCCTTGCGATATGATGATGAAAAGTGAAATATCTTACAGTTATTGAATTCCCATCAATGATTGCATTAGTGGAAATAAGGAAGCACTGCTCCTATTGTCATTGGTTACTTACCGATCTTTTCAAAGGCTTAACTCGCAGATGCGTTGTTTCTATAGCTTATGTCCATTAGGAATTTACTTTCAAGTTATTTTCTTAAATTTCTTATTACCCTACCTTCATTATTTTCTTTAGTAACCCTTGGTTAAATTAGGAATTCATATAGTTGCATTGTTAAATTGCATTCATTAAAAAATAGAAAAATACAAAAAAAATATTTCTTTAGTGTGGTTATTCTTTTGAGATAGCAAGTAGATTCAAGATCTTATCTAAATTTGTTAGAACAAGAAAAGGTCTCCCTATGAAAAAATACATTTATCTTCAACTGAGTACATTCTAGAAGGTTGCAAGACCACCCAAAAACTTGGAGTTGATCCTAGATCAGCTTTTCAAGAGAGGAGTTTGAAAGGATTCCTATCATTAAGCATTGTGAAAAATGACAACTTGATAGTTTCTTCATTTGCTCTTTCAACTTCTAAATCACTAAGTACCTCTCTGTCAAGTAATTCAACATTTCTTTCATGTACACTAATTTCAAAATTAGAATGTGCCTCGACTTCATTTTGTAACTCAACACTTGAATGTAACTTGACATTCATAGTATGTGACTCGACAGCCACTGAAACTTGTTGTTGGTTTGTAACTTGATTTACAGCATCTTCTTTAGTAGAATGCTTTCATAAAAGTATACAAATGATTTGTATTCTTCTATTTCTTCCATAGGTTCAGTCTCATATGCTTTTGTATATATATCAAATTTCACATTTGCACTTTCCACAACTTTGTTAGTGTTAGTATTTAAACACTTAAAAGCTTTACTTCTTATGGAATAACCTAGGAATATACCTTCTTTACTTTTTTCATCTAGTTTATCATTCCTAAAATCTTTACAAATATAGCATTTGCTTCTAAAAACATTAAAATATTTTGCATTGGGTGATTATCCATACCATAGTTCAAAAGGTGTTGAATGAGTACCTTTCTTGACTTATACATGGTTCAAGGTATAGACAACTGTACTTACAATTTTTCTCCATCGTGATTGTCCCAGCATAGTCCATTATAGACCTATTCCTCCTTTCAATAATTCCATTTTATGGAGGATTTCTATGAGCAAATGTCTATATTTTGATTCATTTTTTATTACAAAACATCTCAAACTCATTTGATGTCAATTTTTCTCCTCTATCAGATCTCAAGCATTTTATATTGTTCATGTAAATATGTATTTACTTATTACACTTACTTAAGTTTACTTAGGTTAATGCATTATTTAATTATTTTGCATTATTTTATTATTTTTATTTGTGAGACACTTAAGAGTTTGCACACCTTTTTCAGTTCTCATGTAGACAACGCAGGAGTAGGCAACTCTATTTTAGCACATGTTGTCTACAACATTGTTTTGCGTATCACACCCTTGTAGGCTTATCCTCACATCATCGCACATACTTTTGTGCTTAATGGAGGATAACCCATATCTGGTGGACAGGTGCTTGGTTGTATGACACATCATGGTGTTGATTACAAGACATTCTAGATGTATCTCAAAAGCCTTTATACATAGGCACTCCTAGTGTATTTTTACATTACATTGCACATTGCATTAATTATGATATTGTCATTCTGATCATACTCTGTCTACTTTGGTCTATTGTGTGCTTGTGTTTGAGTTCTTAGTTCCTGGGTGAATTTTGCCCTTAGGCAAATTCTTACATGGTATCAAAGCAACTTGGAGATTTTCTCATCATATAGCCATTCAAGACCACGCTTGCTTCATCACCTCAGCCTAAATCTAGAGTATTGCGGAAATCGGGAGTGTCCAGTGCCAGATCTAACCTCACCATTATGTTCAAAATGCTAAATCTGTGAAAATCAACTATAAACTTGGCTATCTTGGCCTGAAGTTGACCGTGAGGAAAAAAATTTTTTTACAAATTGGAACCCGAAGGCCCTGATTTGTAGTATGGGTATGATCTTATTTTTGGATTTGTGATTTAATTTTATTTTGGATCTGTATTTTCTCTATTTTTTTGTCAAATTTTTTTACCCTTTCGGACACCAGGCAAAGAAAAAAAATTTAGCAGAGACTCGGGCAGTGACATCGCAGATCTGCCATTTTTGGAGGTATTTTGTCGCAGGGTTTATTTAATATTCTGTGGAATTATCCACCCTATGGCCGTACTATTCAAATCTACACATAACACAGTGGGAATATTATAATTTTTTGGCCGAGAGAATACCCCAATCTCCTGGTGATGATTTCCAGTGTGCAAGACAACCAGTGGCCACTGCTCTTTGCATTAGTGGCTACAGCTATTTAATTAAAATAGTGCATTGTGTGCCCGCCTACTATTTTCCATCGTTTACAGCCTATTTTCTGCCACCTACAGATCCTGCCCCTTTTTGGACTTTGGTGATTTTCTCACTATTTTGAAATTCACCACGCAGACTGAAATAGATTCCTGCACATGCATTTGGCCTTTTCGATAGCTGCTCGCATTTTTCGGTGACGGTTGTTAAAAATTTTGGCGCTGTCTTTGCTCTTCCTGCTCGTGATCTGTTGTTTTTGGCAAAGATAGGTTTTTTGGCAATGCTATTTTCTATTTTTTGGCCCCATCCACAGACTTGCCATCTTTAGTGTCCATTTTAAAGTTTTTAATCCACTGTCAAAGGACACGTAGTTACAAACCACATGGCACTAGTCCGACCATGACACGCAACACTTTTTGGTTCGTTACCGCAGCACCTGCGCAGGTTACATGCAATGCCCACTCAGACCTACACAGGCTAACACGTGTACAATTTTGACACGCATAAGCAACCTGGAATTGCCACATCATCCATGTGGATAGCCAAATTTTTGAAATGTGTGAGTCTGTACTATACGGATAGTTGACTCAACTGCCACGTCATCCGAGGATACAATTTTTTTGCTGACATCATCTTTTGCCTATGTTAAAATTGACGGTCATTTGACCATCATACATAGACATTTTAGAACTACTATGATGGTCATTTGACCATCAAATTTAGACTCACAATTTTCCTTCCAAACCCCTCTCCAGATTGCTTTTCAGTTTGGTAACCTAGCTTTGCGAGCCCATAACTTGGACATCCGGACTCCGATTCAGGTGCAATTTTTTTTGAAATCAGGTAGAATATTTTGAATTTTCTAGTGGTGGTTTTGTTTTCTAGTTTTGGTACACATATTTTGTATAAATTGTGTTTTATTGCCACTGTACCTGTATAATCCTACGTTTTGCAACTTTAGAAGCTCCGTATGGGCACATCTGGTCAGTTTTTGAGGTTCTATTTTTTTTGAAAGTGCGTATTTTTTCATCTGCTTTCCAGATTTGAAGTTAGATTCTAAGATTGTGTGAAAATTTCTCACTTTTAGAATTAGGCCTTTCTCGGCATTGTAAAGTTTTGATTTGTCATGCTTGACCACTATTTTAGTTTTACTGCATTTTAAGACTTTGGGACTATAAGTTCTTTTTGGATGATTATGTTTCTGTTTCAGAATTACTCTATTTTTAAGCCTTTATAGAGACATTTATGAGTCTAATAAACTTATGTTGTGGTTAGAATTAATGCCTAATATTTCTAGTTTTAAGGATAATTCATTGTACAGTGGATATTTGCTGAACTTAAGTATTTTCCTAATACTCTTTTATCTGGTCTTCTATATATATATATATATATATATATCTGTGTGTGTGTGTTGTATATTAAAAGGTCTATATGTATATATGCATTAAGTTTATGTTGTAATTAATTGCTATTAGTTAAAATGGGGTTTAAACTTGCGGTGGTTATTAGCTATGTGTTTTGCACATCATATTGTCAAAAGACAAAGTTTACTAACCTAAAACCCTATATGGGTCTCGATGCTTTGAATGAGGTTTATGTTAATGTTTATTATCCAAACATATATGGCGGTGGCAGATTTATTTCCATCTGTACTCGACATTGTGGAAGTGGTTTAGTTTCTTTTAATGCTCATTTAAAGAGGAATTATTTCATTGAAGTGCTTGGTCATTTTTGTAGGTGTACGTTTCAGTTCTTGTTATGTTTGGGCCGAGAATTTGGCCACATTTTTCTGTATGTTTTGTAGCTGTGATGCTTATGGCTAAAATCCAGCATCATGGAGGAGTTGGCCGACTGGGCTTTCTTGGTTATCAATCTGAGCATTGTTGGAATCCACAGTATCATTCATTATCAGAGTTTTCAGTGTTGGACATCTGGTTTTGGTTTGGGGTTTTAGCAGCAAATTTGGTTGCTGGGCTACGTTTTGAGTTTCCATCTTCTAAAATTTGGAGGTAGGGGACATTTCCTTACCTATTCCTTTACTTTTTTTGGGTGTTAATGTTGTTTAAAGGAATTGTAGAGACTACAGCTTTCTTCTAAAAAGATGTTTTTCGATACCCAGGTATGGGTATAAGCAGGGCTAGGCATGAGTGTCGAGATCTTTTTATATCCATATTTGGATATTAGTTACATATATACATCTATGTTTTGTGTTTTTCTATTTTCTTTGGGGCTTAGATAGTTTCTAAACTCTGTGTATAAATCCTGAGGTAGTTTGTGTGTTGCAAGTTCATTTAATATGTAGACATTTTGTTATGAAAATAGCTTGCGACATAGATCACAGCTTCACTATGATATGGGGTTTGGTTTGGATTCGGTTATTTTGTAATAGTTATGTTCATGCTTCTGTTTTCTGTGATTATATGCGGTATGACCTAGCTGTAGCAAATAACTATATATGATTATGATTTTGGGTAGTTGCATGGACTAAGGGTTATGTGTACCAACGTATATTTGTTTGTAGTTGGAGGCGATATCATTGTTATAGTATGTTTGAAATGGGAGGTGTAAAACTAAACTTGTTTTATGAATACAAACATGGGTGCAATGTAGGAAGTGAACCACTGTGCATGTTATGAAATATGGGTATTAGAAGTTATAGATGTTGGAACAAAAAACGTAGACAACAATCGAATCACTAAATGAAATCATGGGCAAACTCTTCGACAAACAATTAGTGGGAACCGTAGATAAATTTGAACCAACAAGTAATATCATTATGTTATTAGGTTATTATGTTATTGAGTTATTGTGTTAAACTAGGGAATTCGATTTATATAGGGCCAAACTTTGGGAGAAACCATGTTTCGAGTTTATTAATATGTGTGGTTCAGCCACAGTCATGAACTAGCATTAGGTTGCAATCTCATGACTGATTGAGGGCATTGTTACTCTGTTTCATGAGTTAGATAATTGGAACCAAGGATTAAGTTGTTATGTTATACAGCATGCTTGAAATTCTTTAACTCGAACATTATGTATTTAAACAATAATATGGTGATCCGTGTGTGGTTATTGTTAGTAAGGACATTCTATCAAATAGATGAAAAAGGGAAACTCGAAGCAAGTAGAAAATTCTCTTTGACAACATTAATGAACATTATAATTTGTTTTCTTATTTAAATATAGAATTTATTTTCAATAAAGAGCTAAGGATTTATATTTTTTTGTGATTAAGTTGTTTGAAGGAATATAATGACTGTCGTGACTAAAAACCAAGAGCAATCTTATGTGAATGTTAATATGCAACTCGATATAAACAGAGGAAACATAGAGATGGCTTATTTTGGTTATTATAATATGGGGAAGTTTGAGTTATAACTACCTGTTGTTTTGAGATATTATCCACAATTGAATATGACATCATTTGAAAAATAGAGGCATTGATAGTTGCTGTTATTTCTATATTAATGTGGATATTTTATGAACAGTTAGTATATGCTCTATAGTATTGATGTATTACATCCTTATTATTATTATTTTGATTATTGGCATGATGAAAGTTACTATAAATTTTATGAATCGCATTTTATATTGTATTCTAATATTATATTTCATATGCTAATGTGATTATAATTGAATGGTGGCTTTTCGTTATACAGTAGTATAACTGCAGTAGACATTTGAATATTAACAACTTTGTTAATGATCATTCATTAAAGTAATAGTTGTATTTAGATTCTATTATGTTTAATTTTGATTATGAAGTGTTTTAATAGCATTCAAGGATCATTCTAAGAAAAGATGTGTTGAAAAAACATTCTTTTATTATTAAGATGAATTTTAGTTTTTTTTTAATTAAAATGAAAGTAGTACAAGAATTGAGGCAGATATTGATATATGTTTGATGATGTGTCATTTTAAACAAGAATATCATGTGCATGTTGATTGTTATCTTGGTCAGTTCGGTGTTAAGTGTAGATGGTTAGGTTAGCAGGGAATTAAATTATAGTATGAAGATTTTGTAAGTATTGTTGAGTTGTGCAACAGTTCAATTGTATTTATGAGATCTTGATATTATAGGTTTTAGTTCTATTGATGTAATTATCTATATTTACCTTTGAACTTGGCAGAATAAGATGTGTTTTAGATGGATTAAAGGATGTAGTATCATGTTGTAAACTAATTAATATCTGTTGCATGTACATTCTTAGTATATCTGTTTGATGTATATTTTAAGAATAGCAGTGATGAACATATATCGAGGTGGCTGGATTTGGTTATCCGATTTAGTTAATTAATTTAGTGATAACTTAAAATGGTATTGGGTGGGTTAATTACATATAAAAGATAATTGGCCTTACCTATGACTTAAACCTATATGGTTAAGTATGGATAATAAGGCATATCTCTATTCTATCATTGACAAGTATAATAGAGATTACTGTTATGTGTTGACTATGAGCATACCATACATGGATGCAGAATCTTAGTGCCATAACGATGACACCTCAGTATATATATGATTCATTTACAGGTTATTCTTAGTGCGAGTTTAATTTTGCATTGTTAAGTAAATGTTTACTTCTTTCATATTAATTTGAAACTACACTATGTTAACGTGGTTCAGATATTTGTATTACGATTATGTATATGTTTATTCTAACATGTATGCAGGTGGATTACATTTTTTTTAACTCAGTGTGTACTGAGCCCCCTTGTTGTGTTGTGTTGCATTGTTGTATGTTTTTCAGGTGTTTCGAGAATGTTTAACAAGTAACCAAAGATGACTGTTGAAGTTACTTTTGAAACAGCATCTAGGGATTCCTATGTTAGACATAGGTGTTTAGAAATGATGTTGTACTACATTATTGTACTGAACTCGATTTGTATTAGCATCATTTTGGAAACACATATGGATGATATTTTATTTCTTATTCAAGTTTTCAGATTAAGAATGATTCAATCTATGTATTTGTACTTATAAAAATAAAATTTATTGTGATTATGGTATTTTTTCTTTGTTTGTATTTCTTTTGGTTATGCTTAGTGTGGCATTACATTTTGGTATCAGAGCTAGTTTAGTGTAACCAAGACTCTTGGGTTTTAGGGTTTTAACCCGTCGTCGATGCGTTATTAATAGATTTTTTTTTTTAGGTTGCTATCATGCCTCCTGTCACTAGAGGAACTCGTGGACGTGGCATTCCTGAGGATAACCTTGCTGGCAGACTCAGAGGCAGAGGCAAGGGTAGGGGTCATGGTAGAGGTCCTAGGTACCAGAATGATGTTGGAAATGATCAGTTTGATCAGAATGCTAGGGTTGGTAACAACCAGGATTATTAGGCAGATCAGGCTTTGGTACTTCAGAGAATTCTAGAACGTCTTAATAATATTGAGGCTAATAACTAGATTCCTGGTGGGGGAGCGAATGATAGGAGACTTCTTGTGCAGGGCATTAATCTTCCTATAGAAGAAGATCCAGTGGCAAGAGCTCAGCTCAAGGACCTTTCCAAGATGAAAGGACCATTGTTCTATGGTACAGAATAGGGAACAATGGCAAAAGCTTGGTTGTTGAATATCGAGCGATGTTTTGTCTTACACCGTTACCTGAGTAACGTGAAGGTCAGATGGACAGTTGTGCATTTGAGAGGATTTGCTTCCTTGTGGTGGGAACAAGAGTTGGAAAAGCTTGGCATTGATATCTCCCTGGTCACATGGGAACTTTTTGTTGAGTGCTTCAAGGAGAGATTCATGTCTGAATATTGGCGATAGGCCCGTGCTGAGGAGTTCTTTCAGATCATGCAGATTGGCTCTACTGTGGAAGCTTACGAATGAAGGTTCTTCGAACTTAAGAAGTTTTCTGGGTGAGCTGATAATGATAAGGCAATGATACAACATTTCATCAGAGGGCTTATGCCCAAAATTGGGGAGGAAGTGAGAACTTTCAAACCGTTGTCTATGCAAGAAGCTTCAGAGCGAGCAAAGCTCATTGAAATGAAGTCTGGATATCATGGGACTTCATACAAAACCAACATGAATCCACCTACTCTAGATGTCAGTAAGAATCAAAAGCCTCTGCAGAATAGTGCCAAATCAGGCTTTTTAGTTGGGAAATTCAAGAAGAGGAAGTTCAATAAGAATTCCAAGGTTTTAGAACAGCCTAAAACATCTCAACCACCTCAAAGTGTGTAGAGTAGCAAGCCATTTCCTAATCCTTCTGTTCAGAACTCGGGATTCAGGAAATCTGTTGAGTGTTTCCATTGCGGACAACTAGGGCATTATCAGTCTTAGTGTCCTAATTGGGATAAGCCAAAGGTTGGATCTAAGCCAGCTAGGTCTGAAGTGACAGTTGGTGATTCTGCCAGGAACCATTATATCTTTGCAACTTTGGATCAGAAGCAGGCCAAACACCAGAACTCGATTATAGAAGCTCAAGGTAATACTCAAGGTATGAAAGTTTTTATCTTATTTGACTCAGGAGCTACAGACTCATTCATTTCTTCTTCTTTAGTTGCACATTGTGTTATACCTATGGTTAAGGCAAGGGATAGATGGCAAGTAGAGTTGGCATTAGGGTCTATGGTAAACGTTGATATTATTGCTCCTGACTGTAAGATTTGTATGAAATCTTTCTCAACTTCAGTGAACCTTAGGGTTATACCTTTAGGGTCGTATGACATAGTTTTGGGTATGGATTGGTTAGAATAGCATCAAGCTATTTTGGATTGCAAAGATAAGTCAATCAATTATGTAGATGATTCTAGATCAGCCAGAGTTATCATAGGAATCAAAAGACCTATCTCTTTGCGGACAATTTCTGCCAAGCAATTGGCAAGGTGTGCTTGGAAAGGCTGTAGTTTGTTTGCCATCTTGGCAAACAACTTAGAAGATTCCGTAGCTAAGAGTTCTTCTCTCGATCATCCAGTTTTGTGAAACTTTTTGGATGTTTTTGTTAAGGAGATTCCTGGGATACCTCCGAAGAGAGAAATTGATTTTTGGATCGATTTAGTGCCAGGAACGGAACCAATTTCTAAGACTCCTTATAGAATGATAGCTCAAGAGCTGGTTGAACTTAAGTTTCAATTGGAGGAGCTATTGGAGAAGGGTTTGATTCATCCTAGTGTGTCACCTTGGGGTGCTCCAGTGATCTTTGTCAAGAAGAAAGATGGTTCTTTAAGGCTTTGTATCGATTATAAGCAGTTGAACAAAGTCACTATTAAGAACAGGTATCCTTTACCTCAAATTAATGATCTGTTCGACCAGGTCAAGGGTGCCCAAATCTTTTCAAAGATTGATCTGAAATCTAGATATCATCAGCTTAGAATTTAGGAAGCTGATATCCATAAGATAGCTTTTCGCACCAGGTATCGACACTTTGAGTTCATAGTGGTACCTTTTGGGTTAACTAATGCACCTTCTGTGTTCATGAGTCTGATGAATGATGTGTTTAGAACTTCCCTTGACAAGTTCATGGTGGTTTTTCTAGACGACATTTTGGTTTATTCCAACACTGTTGAGGAGCACAAGCAGCATTTAGAGCAAGTTTTGGAATGTCTTCGTAGGAACAGATTGTATGCCAATCTTGAAAAGTGTGAATTCTTCAAATTGAAGATTTGTTACTTAGGGCATATTATTTCAGGAGATGGAATCTCGATAGATCCATCCAAAATTTGGGCTATTGTTGATTGGCCAGCACCTACGAATGTATCTGAGGTTCGAAGTTTCTTGGGCTTAGCAAGCTATTACCGTAGATTTGTATTAAATTTCTCCAGTATAGCACATCCTATCACATCCCTTCAAAGAAAAGGAAAGAAATTTGTGTGGATAGATGAGTGTGAGGTAGCATTTTAGAAACTTAAGGAATGTTTGACTAGTGCACCAACTCTAGCAGTCCTTGATTCTACTAAGGATTTTGTGGTTTGTACTGATGCATCATTGGATGGCTTAGGGGCAGTTTTAATGCAAGAGGGATGTGTCATAGCTTTTGAGTCTAGAAAGCTGAAGAGTCATGAGGTAAATTACCCTACTCATGATCTCAAACTTGCTGCAATTATGCATGCTTTGTCTAAGTGGCGGCATTTTCTTTTAGGTCAACATTTTGAGTTACATTCTGATCATCGAAGTCTTCAGTATCTTTTCACACAATCGGACCTCAACGCTAGGCAGGGAAGATGGATGGAATTCATGTATGAATATGACTTCGAGATTAAATATGTACAAGGGAAGGAGAACATGGTTGCTGATGCTCTTCGTAGAAGGCAACATGAACTATCTTCATTGATCTTAACTGTGGATCTTAAGGATAAGATCTTACAGAACCTTTCCGCAGATCATTGGTTTTAGGATGTTAAGGCAGTTATTGACAGTGGCAGTGTTTTGGAAAGGATGTTTTGAGAGTTATTCAGTGAATCCTGAAGGTTTTCTATTGTATAGGGGGAGTGTGTATGTTTCAAAGCTGGGAGATTTGAGAGTTTTGATTATGATCGAGGCCCACAAAGCACCATATTCGGTGCATCCGGGTGTTAAGAAAATGCATGCTGACCTTAAGTAGCATTACTATTGGCCTGGAATGAAGAGAGATATAGCAAATTTTGTGGCTCAATGCTTGGAATGTCAATGAGTTAAGGCTGAACATCAGCACCCAGCAGGTTTATTGCAGCCACATAGCATTCCAGAATGGAAATGGGACATCATTTCGATAGATTTTATTACTGGATTGCCTATGACAGCTCGAAGGCATGATGCTATCATGGTGGTTGTGGACCGTTTATCTAAGGTTGCTCATTTTATTCTAGTTAGATCATCCTATAATGCAGCAAGGGTTGCCAAATTATATATGGAACAGATAGTTAAGTTACATGGAATTCCTAAGAAGATTATTTCTAATAGGGATCCAGTGTTTACTTCATCTCTTTGGAAATCCATGCAGCGAGAGTTAGGTACTCAGCTGAATTTCAGTTCAGCCTATCACCCTAAGATGGACGGACAAATTGAACGTGTCAACCAAATTTTGGAAGACATGCTTAGGATGTACGTAATGGATAGATAGAATAAATGGGAGGAGTATCTACACTTAGTTGAGTTCGCATATAATAATGGATATCACAATTCCATAGGTATGGCACCATTTCAAGCATTGTATGGAAGACCCTGTAGGATGCCTCTCAGTTGGGATAATTTGGAGGATAAGACTCTTCTAGGACCTAATATGTTGTTAGAGTTGGAGCAGCAGGTTAAGAGGATCAGAGAGCATCTTATTACTGCTTAGGATAGGCAGAAGAAATATGCTGATAAGCATAGAATCGACCGTCAATTCTTGGTTGGTGATAAAGTGTTTCTCCGAGTTAGGCCGTGTAAGAGTCTGATTCATTATGGAAAGGGTTCCAAGTTAGCACCACGGTTTGTTGGTCCATTTGGAATTCTAGAATGGATTGGACCTATTGCCTACAAACTTTCCTTGCCACCGAGTCTTTCATGCATTTATAATGTTTTTCATGTTTCTATATTGTGTAAGTATATTCATGATATTGCTCACGTATTGAACTGGAAAAATTTGCAGATTGTGGATGGTCAGATCATGTTGGAACCAGTATAGATCATGCAAAGCAGAACTATGAGTTTAAGAGGAAGAGAAATAAGGCAAGTAAAAGTCCTATGGGACCTCGATGATGAAACATCTGCTACCTGGGAGGACACTAAAATGATGAGAGCAGCTCATCTGCACTTGTTTGCTGACTTCCAGGAGAAAGTCAAAGCCTAGTGAGGGAGGGTGTCATGCCTGACCACTATTTCAGTTTTACTGCATTTTAAGACTTTGGGACTATAAGTTCTTTTTGGATGATTATGTTTCTATTTCAGAATTACTCTATTTTTAAGCCTTTATAGAGACATTTATGAGTCTAATAAACTTATGTTGTGGTTAGAATTAATGCCTAATATTTCTAGTTTTAAGGATAATTCGTTGTACAATGGATATTTTCTAAACTTAAGTATTTTCCTAATACTCTTTTATCTGGTCTTTTATATATATACATGTGTGTGTGTGTGTGTGTGTGTGTGTGTGTGTGTGTGTTGTAATTAATTGCTATTAGTTAAAATGGGGTTTAAACCCATGGTGGTTATTAGCTATGCATTTTGCACATCATATTTTCAAAAGACAAAGTTTACTAACCTAAAACCCTATATGGGTCTTGATGCTTTGAATGAGGTTTATGTTAATGTTTATTATCCAAAAATATATGGCGGTGGCAGATTTATTTCCATCTGTACTCAGCATTGTGGAAGTGGTTCAGTTTCTTTTAATGCTCATTTAAAGAGGAATTATTTCATTGAAGTGCTCGGTCATTTTTGTAGGTGTACATTTTAGTTCTTGTTATGTTTGGGCCAAGAATTTGGCCACATTTTTCTATATGTTTTGCATCTATGATGCTTATGGCTAAAATCTAGCATCATGGAGGAGTTGGTCAACTAGGCTTTCATGTTTATCAATCTGAGCATTGTTGGAATCCACAGTATCATTCATTATCAGAGTTTTCAGTGTTGGACATCTGGTTTTGGTTTGGGGTTTTAGCAGCAAATTTGGTTGCTGGGCTACGTTTTGAGTTTTCGTCTTCTAAAATTTGGAGGTAGGGGGCATTTCCTTACCTATTCCTTTACTTTTTTTTGGGTGTTAATGTTGTTTAAAGGAATTGTAGAGACTACAGCTTTCTTCTAAAAAGATGTTTTTCGATACCTAGGTATGGGTATAAGCAGGGCTGGGCATGAGTGTCGAGATCTGTTTATATCCATATTTGGATATTGGTTACATATATACATCTATGTTTTGTGTTTTTCTATTTTCTTTGGGGCTTAGATAGTTTCTAAACTCTGTGTATAAATCCTGAGGTAGTTTGTGTGTTGCAAGTTCATTTAATATGTAGACATTTTGTTATGAAAATAGCTTGCAACATAGATCACAGCTTCACTATGATATGGGGTTTGGTTTGGATTCGGTTATTTTGTAACAGTTATGTTCATGCTTGTGTTTGCTGTGATTATATGCGGTATGACCTAGTTGTAGCAAATAACTATATATGCTTACGATTTTGGGTAGTTGCATGGACTAAGGGTTATGTGTACCAACATATATTTGTTTGTAGTTGGAAGCGATATCATTGTTACAGTATATTTGAAATGGGAGGTGTAAAACTAAACTTGTTTTTTGAATACAAACATGGGTGTGATGTAGGAAGCAAACCACTGTGCATGTTATGAGATACGGGTATTAGAAGTTATATGGTATCGAGATGTTGGAATGAAACATGTAGACAACAGTCGAATCACTAAATGAAATCATGGGCAGACTCTTTGACAAATAGTTAGTGGGAACTGTAGATAAATTCAAACTAGCAAGTAATATCATTATGTTATTAGGTTATTATGTTATTGAGTTATTGTGTTAAACCGGGGAATTCAGTTTATACAAGGCCAAGCTTTGGGAGAAACCATGGTTTGAGTTTATTAATATGTGTGGTTCAGCCACAGTCATGAACTAGCATTAGGTTGCAGTCTCATGACTGATTGAGGGCATTCTTACTCTGTTTCATGAGTTAGATAACTAGAACCAAGGATTAAGTTGTTATGTTATACAACATGCTTGAAATTCTTTATTTTGGACATTATGTATTTAAACAATAATATGGTGATCCATGTGTGGTTACTGTTAGTAAGGACATTCTGTCAAATAGATAAAAAAGGGAAACTCGAAGAAAGTAGAAAATTCTCTTTGACAGCATTAATGAACATTATAATTTGTTTTCTTATTTAAATATAGAAGTTATTTTCAATAAAGAGCTAAGGATTTATATTTTTGTTGTGATTAAGTTGTTGGAAGGAATATAATGACTTTCGTGACTAAAAACCAAGAGCAATCTTATGTGAATGTTAATATGAAACTCGATATAAACAGAGGAAACATAGAGATGGCTTATTTTGGTTATTATAATATGGGGAAGTTTGAATTATAACTACCTGTTGTTTTGAGATATTATCCACAATTAAATATGACATCATTTGAAAAACAAAGGCATTGACAGTTGCTGTTATTTCTATATTAATGTGGATATTTTATGAACAGTTAGTATATGCTCTGTAGTATTGATGTATTACATCTTTATTATTATTATTTTGATTATTGGCATGACGAAAGTTACTATAAATTTTATGAATCGCATTTTATATTGTATTCTAATATTATATTTCATATGCTGATGTGATTATAATTGAATGGTGGCTTTTCGTTATACAGTAGTATAACTGCAGTAGACATTTGAATATTAACATCTTTGTTAATGATCATTCGTTAAAGTAATAGCTGTATTTAGATTCTATTATGTTTAATTTTGATTATGAAGTGTTTTAATAGCATTTAAGGATCATTCTGAGAAAAGATGTGGTGAAAAAACATTCTTTTATTATTAAGATGAATTTTAGTTTTTTTTAATTAAAATGAAAGTAGTACAAGAATTGAGGCAGATATTGATATATGTTTGATGATGTGTCATTTTAAAAAAGAATATCATGTGCATGTTGATTTTTATCTTGGTCAGTTCGGTGTTAAGTGTAGATGGTTAGGTTAGCAGGGAATTAAATTATAGTATGAAGATTTTGTAAGTATCGTTGAGCTGTGCAACAGTTCAATTGTATTTATGAGATCTTGATATTATAGGTTTTAGTTCTGTTGATGTAATTATGTATATTTACCTTTGAACTTGGCAGAATAAGATGTGTTTTAGATGGATTAAAGGATGTAGTATCATGTTGTAAACTGATTAATATCTGTTGCATGTACATTCTTAGTATATCTGTTTGATGTATATTTTAAGAATATTAGTGATGAACATATATCAGGGTGGCTGGATTTGGTTATCCGATTCAGTTAATTAATTTAGTGATAACTTAAAATGGCATTGGGTGGGTTAATTACATATAAAAGATAATTGGCCTTACCTATGACTTAAACCTATATGGTTAAGTATGGAGAATAAGGCATATCTCTATTCTTTCATTGACAAGTATAATAGAGATTACCGTTATGTGTTGACTATGGGCATACCATACATGGATGCAGAATCTTAGTGCCATAATGATGACACCTCAGTATATATATGATTCATTTATGGGTTATTCTTAGTGCGAGTTTAATTTTGCATTGTTAAGTAAATGTTTACTTCTTTCATATTAATTTGAAACTGCACTATGTTAATGTGGTTCAGATATCTGCATTATGATTATGTATATGTTTATTCTAACATATATTTAGGTGGATTACATTTTTTTTTAACTCAGTGTGTACTGAGTCCCCTTGTTGTGTTGTGTTGCATTGTTGTATGTTTTCCAGGTGTTTCAAAAAAAAATTAGCAAGTAACCAAAGATGACTTTTGAAGCTACTTTTGAAACAACATCTAGGGATTCCTATGTTAGACATAGGTGTTTAGAAACGATGTTGTACTACATTATTGTACTAAACTCAATTTGTATTAGCATCATTTTGGAAACATATATGGATGATATTTTATTTCTTATTAAGGTTTTCAGATTAAGAATGATTCAATCTGTGTATTTGTACTTATACAAAAAAAAAATTTATTGCGATTATGGTATTTGTTCTTTGTTTGTATTTCTTTTGATTATGCTTAGTGTGGCATTACATGATTCTTTTTCAAAATTATTGTAGATCTAAGCTACAGTGCTTAAGTGACAAATTTTAGCCTCATAAGGTAGTTTTAAAAGCAAAATTAGAAAGTTCACTTTGTTCATTATGACAAGTGGCCCATTGTAAATGCACTACTTATAAATTGCCAAAGCATCTTTTTTGGGGGGCTCTTTTGATTGAGTGAAAAGGGGGGATGTGTACAGTGTTTCTTGTGTCTCTCTATTTTGTGCTCTTTTCATTTTCTGCATCATGGGTTTTAAATGTCCTCCTTTAACTTTATGCAACTATTCTACATGGAAAGATATTGCATGGAGTAGATTAATGGAAAAAGGATATAGTCTTTATGTAGATGGTACAATTACCAAACCTACTGATGCTAAAGAACTCATTGATTGGAAAAATCAAGACTGATAGGCTTTAGGTGTTATCAGGAGTTGTGTATATGGGGATCTTCTCTTTCACAGTAAAAATTGTTCAGAATCTAAAGAAGCTTGGGATAAACTTGAACAATTGTATGGTAAAGTGGATGAAGAAAAGGGATTTCAGATTGAAGATGATCTACTTCTCTTGGATCCTAAGAATTATGACACAATTTAGGATTATATCATCAAATTCAATGAGTATAGGGCTTCTTAAAGATTGTGGAAATCCCAGGAAGGATGACAGGTTGATTCATCACATCCTGAAGTGGCTACCTTCTAAGTACACTAACTTTGTTTTGAGTTTTAATACTCATAGGTTGACCATGGGATCTACATACTAGAAGCCTTCCTTTGATGGCTTTGTAGACATGTTGATTTTTGAACAATCTCACTTGGTGGATTTTGGACTTCTCAAGTCATCTAAGACCAAAGCCTTGGTGGCTAGTGAAGATCACAAATCAACTCAAGGGGGGAAAAGAAACAACAACAAGAAGCAGTGGAAGAAGAAAACACAATTTGAGACACAACAATCCTCCTCTCAACAAGGTGGTTCTTCTTCAAACAAGAAGGGAAGTAATGAAAAGAAGGACAAACTCTTTTGTGCATACTGTAAAAAGTGAAATCATGACGAGCATCATTACAAGACAAAAAGAATCGATGAGTTAGAAAATATACTCAAGAAGAACAAGATTCAAGTGCTAGGTACTTCTAAGGATTCTACTCCAACCTCTTCAAAAGGTAAAGGTCAAGCACTTATGGCAAACACAAGTTCTTTGGAATGGATACTTGATTTAGGTGCCTCTTACCACATGGGTTCTTCAAGGGAAGACTTTTCTTCATTGAAGCAGTCAAAGGTACCACACATCTTCATGGGAGATGATACTAAGATGGAAGTTGAAGGGAAAGGACATGTGCAAATGGAAAATGGGGAATTCAAGGATGTTCTCTATGTTCCAAATCTAAGCTCCAATCTCCTATCAGTTTACCAATCACTCACCTTGGAGATGGTCATAAGGTTGAGTTCCTTCCAGATTCAGTGATGGTGCGAAGTCTCAAAGATGATTCATTGGTAGTAGTGGAGAAATTCAATGATGACAAGAGGTTATACTCCTCCCACTTTGTCCCTAAGAGTCCTTCTCAAGCCTTGTTAACTCACTCTACTTCAAACATAAACTTATGGCATGAGCAGTTTGGTCACCTTGACTTCTACTCTCTTCAGCAACTTTGCTCTAAACATATGGTCAAAGGTCTACCTAATATAAACTTTTCTAAGGGAGAGTGTTCATCTTGTTCAATGGATATAAATCTCAAGGAGAAGTATGATAAAGGTAATTATTCTCAACCTCCATTTGTTCTTCAATTAGTTCACATGGTATTAGTAGGACCCTTTGTAGTGACTTTCGTCAGTCAAGGCTGCTACATACTCACATTTGTTGATGACTTTTTGAGATTCACTTGGGTTTTTTTCCTTCATCATAAGAATGAATTGGTTCATAAGCTTCAAGAATTCAAGACTCATGCTGAACACAAGTCAAGGAAATCCATCAAAGTATTAAAGGTGGACAATGAGAATAGATATGTTGACAAAAGACTTAAGAACTTTTGAAAAATTAAGGGGATTTATCTTCATAACTCACCAACATTTAGTCCACACAAGATAGATGTTGTAGCTATGAGGATTAGGACTCTCAAGACCATGGCAAGTTGCATGATAAAGGCCAAGTCTCTTGATCCTACACTTGAATTTGAAGCCATTAGCAGTGTTACTCACATACTTAACAGGTCTCCTCATCCATCCTTAGATGGAAAGACTTCTTTTGAGGCACGGTGCAGCAAAAAACTGGTTGTGAGTCACCTTAGAGTCTTTGGTTATCTAGCATGGGCTAACCTATCTTCCAGGAGTTGCAAGGCACCGACACCTAGGCCTTGTACCTTTATTGATTATGAAGACAATGTGAATGCTTATAGACTGATGGATCTAGAGACTCATGAGATCTTTGTGGAGAAGGATGTTCACTTTGAGGAAAGTTCACCGAGCTTATTCTCTACTCCTCTCCGCACATCATACATAGTGCAAACTAATAGTGACACCAGTGATAGTGCTTCAATAGGTTCAAACATGTGGGGTTCTATCGACAGTTGTAGTGAGAGGTCACATTAGTCTAGTCCACATGCTTATATTTCCATAGTGAAAGGTCCATCACAACATGGTACATCTAGTCTTCCAACCCTAGATTCAATTGACTTGGGAGACAGACTTGAGGATTTACATCTTCTCATTGATGATGATTCTTCTATAGGATTTGCAAGGGCTCACTCTGATCCTCATGTCCATTCTCTACATGATCAATCTTCATAGGTTGGCATGATTGTGGATCCTTATGAACAAAAATTGGTGGAGGTCTCTTTGTCAGTTGAGGAGACAAATGGTTCAGTGGAACAAGTTCGATAGACATCCTTGCCAAATCTACATCATTCTTTTCAGCACATTTGGAAGGGGTGAACTTCAGCATCAGTATAGGGATACTTGAGTAGGTTCCAGGGCTAGCTTACATCTTCAGCAGTGTACCTTTACCATTATTTCTTCCTAAGGGGAGGAACACCATTCTGCATTCATGGACTAGCTTCTTCATCAGAGCGGCTTTCACTTGTCAACATTCTTCTTTTGGGGGGGAGCCTATTATGTCTCTCTTCCTTCTTTCATTCTCTTATGTATATATTGGATGTATGTCATAATGGGGGGGTCTTGATTACTCCATCCCTCAATGCATCCTTACTTATCTTTCTTTTTGGGGGAGGATTTTTCCCATGAGGTTTTCCCTCTTTCCCTACTTTATGGGAGATTGCATTTTCATTATGTACATGGGTACCTAACATGGCCTAGTAGTCGAGACCCATTTTGCATCTTCATCCTAGCTTTGTAAGCTTAAGGGAATTCCCCTAAGTTGCACTTAAGGGGGGGTGTTGGTGTAAATAAGTATTTACTTATTACACTTACTTAAGTTTACTTAGGTTAATGAATTATTTAATTATTTTGCATTATTTTATTATTTTTATTTGTGAGACACTTAGGAGTTTGTGCACCTTTTTAAGTTGTCATGTAGACAACATAGGAGTATGCAACTCTATTTTAGCACATGTTGTCTACAACACTATTTTGTGTGCCGCACCCTTGTAGGTTTATCCTCACATCATCGCACATACTTTCGTGCTTAATGGAGGATAACCCATATCTGGTGGACATGTGCTTGGTTGTATGACACATCATGGTGCTGATTATGAGACATTCTAGATGTATCTCAAAGGCCTTTATATACAGGCACTCCTACTATACTTTTACATTACATTGCACATTGCATTAATTATGATATTGTCATTCTAATCATACTCTGTCTACTTTGGTCTACTATGTGCTTGTGTTTGAGTTCTTAGTTCCTGGGTGAATTTTTCCCTTAGGCAAATTCTTACACATACTTTTATGCATTTTCTTCTCAACTCTTGCTAAGTACCACTTAAACATTTGGAAAGCAATAGATTTCTCTTTTAAAAACATAACTATCATCATTCTAAAATAATCATCAACAAGAAGCATAATTTCCTTATCTCCTTTGTATCTTTGCACTTTAATTGGTCCACACAAGTCAGTATGAACAATCTCTAGTATTCTTTTGCGGGTATGAGTTTTACTCTTAAAATTTGACTTTTTCATTTTGCCTAACTGACATTGTTCACACATTATATTGTCAGACCTTTTCAGCTTAGGCAAATTTCTAACTCTTCTCATGGTACTAATGCTAACCAAGTTATCAAAATTAGCATGACATATCCTCTTATGCCACAACCACACATCATCAAATTTTACAACTAGACAAGTAGCATCCTCTATATCAAGGTAGAATAGATTATTCCTAGTTTGATCACCCTTTCCAATTAGTATTCCATCAGTATCATATATCTTAGTAATATTGTTTTTGAATTCAACCTTACATCCTAAATTATTTAGTTGTGACATACTCAATAGATTATAGTTAAGTCCTTCCACATAGTAAGCATTGTCACATATAAAAAAAATTGTGAGTTTGATAGAACCTTTTCCTTTTATCAAACATGGTGCATCATTACCAAATCTTACACTATTTCCATGATAACAATTCAAGGTAATGAAATTTCTTTTATCTCCAGTCATATGATGTGAACATCCATTGTCAATGATCCATTTGTCATTCTTGTTCACGCAAGACACAAGTGTAGTTGCCTCATCTTCATCAAAATTTTCCTTCATTGCAACATACACCACTTCTTCATCATGTTCATCAGATTCATCTTTTTTTTCCTCTTTATCAATCTAGTAAGACTTCTTGTCTTTGTCTTTGTAATATTTGTTGTCTTCATATCTTCTACTTTTGTACTTGTCACCACCTTTGTATTTCTTCTTCTCTAGACATCTAGCAGCAATATGACCAACCTCATTGCAATTGAAACAAATGATAGGTAGTTTACCTTTATACTTGTCTTTACCTCTATGAAATCTCCTTGCCAGTAGTGCTTCAAATTGATCTACATCTTCCTCATCTGTCTCACTATCATTGGACACATATTTTATCTTTTTCTTCTTCACATTAGGTTCTTTCAATGATAGCTTAGCTTTGAAAGTAGATTCAATACTTTCAAGTTTGTAATTATCAAAGTTAGTTAGCTAAAAAGCAATGAACCTACCTATGAGACCTTCAAGACTTAGAGTATTCCCTTGTATACATCTCAATTCTTTTATTGTAAAAAATCTAATAGCATATATAGGAAATAATGTTCTTAAAATTTTTTGTAGTATTGTATCATTGTCTATTGTACCATTAGCTCCTATTGTTGCATTAACAAAATCTTTTATCCTTGATCAATATTGAGCAATATTTTCACCTTTTTGCATTCTCATATCATCAAACTTACCTCTAAGACTCTCAAATTTGGCTCTTAGAACATTCTTGTCACCTTCATAGATAGTGTGTAGAGAATCCCACATTTTCTTTGCACTCTCAAGACTTTTGATACAATAAAACTTAGCATATCCTAGGGTAGATGCAATCTCTAACATTTTCTGGTTGTGTTCTTTCTTCTTTTTCAAATCTTCAATAGTTAGGGCACTAGCATGATTAGCATGCTCAATAGTAATGGTAGATTGTGCATGATCTTCAAGTCCTCCAAGTGTAGCTTTATTAGAATTTTCCATGTAGGAAAGTTGTCTCTATTAAGTTTTGGTACCTCTCTTTTTGACATCTTGATCTTTGTGCTTCTAGTAACTTCAAACTAGTCCTCTTAAGTAGATATCTCTAATACCAATTGTTGGAATTCTTTAGAATAACTAAGGGGGTGGTGAATCAATTATCCAAGGTCTAGATGTACAAATAAAACTTTTCATAGCTTAGTGAACCCATAAAAAAATTATCATCATGCATGCATCCATAATATTATGCAATCACTTAAAAATTTGTAGGTTACTATCAAATCAATTTACAAAAATGTAAACATGAAACATAATAGATTCATTAACACACTTGACATGATGATTTATGTGGAAACCCAATTTGGGAAAAACCACTAGTAACATGCTACTCTTTCTCACTCTTCTGAAGTGATGCCCTATGAAAGGCCAACCCTATTAAAGGTTTGAATGCACACTATTAAATGTGACCTTGTTAAAGGATTTCAATCACTCTATTAGGAGTAAGCCTTATTAGAGGACTTTAGACCATTCACTTGCAATGTCACTTAGTTAATGGATTTACAAATGATTGTTAGGTCAATCTTAATCCAAAGGATTTACCCTAGATTGATACAATTATTAGAGAGTAACAGTAAGGCTTAATCTAATAACAACTTATGACTCTATTTGTAGATTATAGATCTTTGTTTTAGTCCTCCATTTTTCTTGGCTTTCACACACTTCAACTTTGATAGCATGCTCACCCTTCAAGCATCCATATCATTAAGTCTTCTTTCTTAACTTGCCAATGCAAACTCTTCACTTAGGTCACTGAATGAAGAAATACCCTAGACTCCTTGTCTTCCTTAGGTTCTCTTACATGAAAAACTTTGCTTATGACCAACCATCCCTATAAATAAAGAATTAAGATATTTCTCCATTCATTCTCCATTGTCCAATTTAGAGCTAGGAAAGATTAGGTAGGATTCAATGAATCTAACCCTTATTTCATTTCATTCCCTTCTAGAAACTTCTCCTTCAATCCTCTTTGAATTTGCCTCAAAATGGTTTACCATGGATTCTATTCCACTAGCTCATCTATCTTATCTTCCACATGGTTCACACAATCCAAGAAAACAAACTTGTTGGCTTAATTCCATCAAATTCATGATCTTTCTAATAATGTTGACACTCAGTATTAAGTTGCTTCTAATTCTTGGTACACACTGCATTGCTTGGCATCCTCTGTAAAATCACTTGGCACGAACTACAATTTACTATTGCTCGACATCAAGTAAACTTTACTTGGTATCAACTTTTTTACTTGGCATACACTAAAATAGACTTTTACTCAACTCCAACTAATTTTTTGCTTGGCTTGTGCTAACTTTTCTCGGCACCTACTATCCACTTAGTTAAGCTTGGTAGACAAACATTTTTTAACTTGTTCTTGTGAACTTGCTTAGTGTAACCAACCTTTGCAATCTTAAGTAGATTATAAATCCACTATCATATCAATTTCTTAGCTGATTCTTGTACTCCTTTTCATATCATAACTCAAAATTTCCTCTAAGTGCTATTGTTACATCATTTGATCAAATCCTCTTCATCAATAAAATAAGTGATAGTACTTAAATGATATGAGCAATTATCTTACCAAAAAATAGTAGCTTTGACATCAGTGACAAACTAATGATTGAAATACATTTATCATACTTGTATCAATCTATTTTCAACAGAAACTAATGCTAGATTTGAAAACTAGACTCCAAGAGATTTTCGTTGATATATAATAGTCCTATACTTTATTAAGAAAAATTCCTAGAGAAACCATTTAAAAACTAGGTTCAGAACTAATTTACAAACCTTTATTTTGTGCAAGTATTTATCTTTTAACCAAAGTAGGAATTTATTATAAAATCTAGCTTTTATTTAAAACCTAATACACATTCATTGAGGAAAACAATTAAAATTTTAGTTTTTTGAATCTCACATTTTACCTCCTTTCTCCATATGGATCAAACATGAGTTGACCAACCTATCACGTGTCACAATCTTATTTGTTGGTCACTATTGAGTCACCTATTCTGTCAGACACACTAGATAGCTCTACCACCTAGGCACCACACAACACCTCTTGATTCACCTGTGGATTATCACCTCTGATTGAGTCACCATGTCGCTATCCCAATCAGCAATCCTACCATGTCATCTTAACTAATAAAGTTGTTCTTTTGAATATGCCTACAATCAAACATGTTAGAAAACAATAAAATGCATTCAGGTTTGGCTTTAAAAATAGGTCATATGATCACTTGGGAGCCTAAAAACTAGAGCATTAATTTATTATCATGCAATGAATATAGTTCAATGATTTGGGCTCATGATGAATAACTAGATGAATTTGGTAGGTGATCAAAGTTGGGTTCTCAAATTTGTAGAACTAGGAACACTAGTAGAACATTAATCTCCACAAATGGAATGGACTTGGGAAAATGTGCAAATGGATTCATCAAGACTTGAAAAGTGGCACACTTGAAGTATGTTCAGAGTACAATATAGTGATATAATCCATTTTTCTTAATATATCACAATTTTAGAGTTGTAACATCCTGAATAGGGCTACCAATCAATCTGCACTTTAAGACACCAGTAAAATTTCAAACATTACATTTGGAATCACTTTTGTCAACCTAGTCAAATAGATTCATCATAGGCTCAAATATGGAACATATCATTTCTCTAACCCCTATAATGCAATACAAAAATATTTTTCTCAATAGGGTCAACTAGGTCAAATTTACAACTACTCAAATAGGACTACCCAGAATTTTGAGTAATATGCATCAACATGACAACAACAAACAACCAACTTTGAGGGATTCAAAACCTACTCAAAAAATATTGAAACAACTTGAAATCTAAAAAATAGGTTCTTTAATATGCATAAGAAACAATTCCAAATGGAACTTAACTAGTTGCAAGATATTCAATTACAAACTAGGCTTCCTGTCATTGTTTGACAGTTGGGCAAAAATGCAGATTTGAGCAATGCTAAAAAAGATGCTTCATGAAATGGTACAGAATGACAACTTATCATTATGGGACACATGCATATACTAAATCAAGGTTTTTAAACACATGAAACACTTCATAGGCCTTAAAATGATAGATGGGTACATATGCATGAAAAGCTCTTATAGGAACTAAAATTTGACTCAATTTTAGAATGGTACTCAAAATCAGGGCTTCAATTTTAAGTCCCTATAGAGTGTCAAGAGCATAAATTCCTTGAAGTGTGAATTTTAACTTAGATCATGGATTTTGAAGTTGTATTTGGTATTAATGTGTATAACTTGATGAATCAATGAAGGGTTGTTCCTTCTCTTTTTTATGTTGTTCTCTATTTTGTTTTCTTCTATTGTGTTTTTTTAAGAAGTTGTTTAGATAGTTAGGTGTGCCTCTAGCACTAAATTTTTCCATCCCTCCTTGTATCACCTTGATTCTCTTCCTTCTAGAAATGAACCAATGATGAATCAAGACCCTAATCAAGTTCATGTTGTTAGTATTAAACCTTTTATAGTCAACAATCCTATGATAAGTGTTGAAGGATAGTCTTAGTCAATTTTATTTAAGTCTCCTAATAAACCTTTCATCGCTATCAAAGGTTAGATCCTCAAAAATCTAATTCTCAAAATTTTACTTCATTTGTGATTATGGCTAAAGGCTTCAATCCTCAAGATTATTTTAAAATACCCAACAAGCCTATTATAATTATCAAAGTGAAACTTATAATTCCTTTAGAGTTCACTAATTATTCTTGTATGGTGGCTCATAAATTTCCTAAAATAAATAGTCCTCAAATTAATAATCCATTTGTTCCTAAGTCTCTCCCACCTTCTAAACCCATTCTCCAACGTCCATCCCATCTTCCCCAAAAGCATGGAAAAGAGTATGATTTGGTAGGAAATATCATAATACCCTTTCTAATATATGTTTTTTGGAAACTTCTTAAAACTTCTTCTACATATCATGAAGCCTTGAAAAAGAAATTGAACTTCTCTTCTAAAGCTATCTCCCAATCAAGATAATCTCATTTCATTATTTTAATGAACACATGCTACCCTTTGTCTACATCAACTTGTGTTTACTTAAGAATGTTTCGATTCTAAATAAATTCAATATCTCTATGATGGTCTTATCATAGCTAACCTCATCAATGTTAATATTATTTGTAGGACCTTAACTGATAATGGGTCTGGCCTTAAATTTTTTAGTATGAACATGCTAAAAGTGATTGTTGACACAAAAGATTTTTGGAAATATAAGAGGAGTAACTAAGAGGAAAGGCATGAATTAGTTACCACTAAAATAAATCTCAGATACCTTAGATGTCAATACAAAATAAAACTCTAAGAATTGAATAATGTTGATGCTTGGTAAACACATATAAAATGTTGTAACTCAGTAAATATTGAATATGCTTGGTAAGTATTAGCATGCAAATATTTAGATGTTATCTATGATTACCATTACTTTAATTTAGTTTTAAAGACAAAATAAAATAGCATGAACATAATTAATAGTAGGATTTGACATGAAAACCCAATTTGAAAAAACCACCAATCGTAACTAGTTACTGTTTTCACTCTTCTGAAGTGAGCCCTGTTAGGAGCCAACCCTGTTAAAGGTTACAAAACACACTATTAGGTGTGAACCACTTAGAGGATTTAATCACCCCCTATTAGGAGTGGACTTGTTAGAGGTCTTTAGACAATTCAATAGAACTACCACCTTGCTAGAGGATTTACAAATAGTTGTTAAGCCAACTCTGTGAAGAGATTTAGATCACTGCTATAATGGTTAGAGAGTAATAATGAGATGACTTGATTTTAATGCAACTAAATTTTTTATTATAGATCTTTGTTCTAGCTTGTACTTGATCCTTTTTGATCAAATATATATTTAACTCCTTAAGTATATTTTTCTTATCCATCAAATTTCTTTCCTCTCTTCATCATTAAATCCTCAATTCATTCACTCACATTTTGAGTCCACAACTTGACCTTATACTTATATCTTTCATATTGTCAAGTCAGCTCAAATACTACTTAGAATAATTGATATTTGTCATCTCTGTTGGCTAGAGCTAGTAGATAAATCAATTAAGCTTAATATGCCAAAATAAGAAAATCCTTCATTAGCTGACCTAGCTTAGTAGACACTAACTTAGAAATGATTTCTTGTTTTAACCAACTAAATCTTGGTTAGCATTACATGTTTGCATAGATCTTTTGGTAGCTAAGTGAACTCAATTAGCACTAGTTCCATCCAACTTTTCCTTCATTAACTGAGTGAAGTCGGTTAACACTCATCTTCTACAAACTTTCCTTTGATGCCTGAGAAAACTCGGTAGACACTGTCTTCTAAACTAGGAAAACATAGGGATGCTCAATAGATATAGAAAACTATCTTCACTACCCAAGTAAGCTTATCATGCACTGACTACCATTGATATGACATTTGTGTAACATCAAAGAGAATATATAATTGATCAATTTTATCCAACAATCTCTCTCTTTAGCATTGATGGCAACACAAAATGTCATAACATAATGAACTTTTAGAGAAAAATTAAAGTAAGGAACATATCCTTAGTTTCATTCTGATTCTCATCCATGAGAACTGCCCCTATCAGTGTGAGCTTTTTCTACCTTTAGTTTTCTCCCTCTATCAGAAAACTTCTTCCTACAAAAACTTCTTGCCAAGTTCATTCTCCCTCTTTGACAACAGATGCCAAAGACAACAACTCTATTAATATCATTGTACCTTAAGTACTGATTCATTTGCAATGCTCCCTTGCCAATTCTACATCAATTGATTGATCTTCAACTTGCTCTTGTTGATGCATCACTAAACTTCATTTAGTGAGCTTTAGCTAGGGGAATGACCCCTAGATACAAAAATGCATCCTTAGATAATGGCTTGGTGAATATGTCTACAATCTATTCTTTTTTATTCACATATTCCAATCTGGCTTCTTTGTCCTGCACTAATTCTCTTAAGAAGTGATACTTTATAGCAATGTACTTTGTTTTGGAATGCATCGCTGGGTTCTTTGATATATTGAGTGTACTTGTGTTATCACAATATATGACTATTGGATCTTTGATTTCTATCTTCATACTTGACAATAGTTACTTGAACCAAACAATGTTTGGACAATTAACTAATGCTACCACATATTCTACCTTAGCTATGGATTGAGATGTATAATTTTTCTTTTTTCTTGTCCAAGAGACTAGTCTTTTACCAAGAAAGAATGCTCCACCACTAGTGCTTTTCCTGTCATCAATACTTCCTACCAATTAGCATCAGTAAACACCTCAAGTATAAATTGCCTCCAAGTTTGTACCATAAGCCATAATTTTTAGTACCTTTCAAATATCTAATGATTCTCTTGATTGCCATCATGTGATTTTCTCTAAGATTTATTGAGAATCTTGTCACCATACCAACTACTAATGCAATACCAGGTCTTGGATGTACTACATACTACAACTTTCTAATCATTGATCTATATGTGGTCTAGTCTACCTCTTTGGAATCATCATGTTGGAAAACCTATGTCCTATAGACATAAGCGTTCCAACTATTCTTGAATCTTCCATTCCAAACTTCTTTAGTATCTCCTTGATATACTTAGATTGATTCATGTATATACCATTTTTATTCTATTGTATCTACAACCCAACAAAGAATTTATCTCACCAAACATGGACATCTCAAATTCTTTACTCATTTCTTCTAAAAATGTTTTGCATAATTCATCATTTCCTATGAAAAAAGTATCATCAACAAATATTTCTACCAATACAATTTTCTTGTCTAGTACTTATTTGATATACAGGCTATTGTTATCATTTATTCTTTGAAAACCAAGGTATTTTTTAGTGGTTAATATTAACTAATTGGCTAATAATTTAGTTCTTCAAAATATTTAAAATTGCTACATTTTTATGAAATTTAGTTATAAAAATATTTAAATAGTGTAAGATTTGCCAATTAAATAATAGAAATTATTTTTATTTTTCAAAATAATGTAAGATTCACCGATATTTTTATATCTCTTCTTCGAGGGGGGTTTCTTAAAGTTTACCTTCTTGAAAATCAATATGTACCAAATAGTTATGTAATCTTTCATACCAAGCTTTGGTAGCTTGCTTGAGACCATATAATGCTTTATGTAATTTGAAAACCTTGTCTCTTTTGCTAGTATCTACAAAACCTTCTCGTTATTCAATATAGACTTCCTCATCAAGAATTCCATTCAAGAATGTAGATTTAACATTCATTTGACACACTTTGAATCCTCTACATGTTCCATATGCTAGTAAAGTTCTAACACCTTCTAATCTTACAACGGGAGCAAAAGTTTCACCATAATCAATGCCTTCTTCTTGATAATAGCCTTTACATACCAATCTTTCTTAGTTTCTAGAAACTTCTCCATCTTCATTTAGCTTGTTTCTAAACACCTGCTTTGTGCCAATTACATTTTTATCTTTGGGTCTAGGAACAAGAGTCCAAGTTTTATTCTTCTCAATTTGTTCTATTACTTTATTCATTGCTTCAACCCAACTTTCATTATCTAATGTATCTTTAACATTTCCAGGTTCAAATTCAGCAAACAAACATGTACCTTTTAATTTGTTCCTTGTCATTATTCCATCAAATTTGTCTCTAATTATCTAATCAAGTGCATGATGTCTTCTAACATATTTTTCTAACATAGGTTCTTTGGATTTGGAATGAGTTCCACTATTTTCATCATGAACTTCAATATCAAGCTTAAGCCCCACTGTCTATGACTCAGGTCCATTAGACTTGGTTTGAACTAGCTTAGTAGCCTTTGATTGTGATTCAAATTCTTTAGACTATGACTCAGGTTGCAATATCTGTAACTCGGTAACTATTGGAGATTTTGGGGACTCAGGGGGTGAAGCCTTATTTCTTTCAAATAGATTTGGTAGGGTATCAGGATCATAGTAAACAAATCTTTTGTAATCCTCTGGCTCTTTTTTGTTTTCTTCTTCACTCTTTTCTGCAAACTCATCAATTCTAACATGTACACTTTCTATGATTTTATGAGTAGATAGATTCAAACATTTCTATGCTTTAGTTCTGTTGGAATATCCTAGAAATATGCCTTCATCACCTTTTACATAAAAATTTTCTTTTTTAGATTCTTTTAAGATATAACATTTGCTACCAAATACCTTCAAGTAACTTACATTAGGTTTGTAGCCATACCATAGTTCATAAAGAATTTGTTTTGATTCTTTCTTCAACTCTACTCTATTCAAGGTATGAACTGTAGTATTGATAGCTTCCTTCCAATATTTGATAGCAACATTGTTTTCTATCATCAATGTCCTTGCACAATCCATGATGGATCTATTCATTCTTTCAACTATACCATTCTACTATGGTGTATTAGGGGCTAATACTTGTCTTTTAATTCCTCTTTCAATGTAGAAATTATTGAATTCATTGGAGATGAATTCACCACTTCTGTCTGATCTTAAACATTTTAATCTTTTTCCAGTTTCTTTTTCTACTCTTGCCAAATACCACTTGAACTTTTGAAATGCTTTAGATTTTTTTTTCAAGTGCATTACAGTCATCATTCTAGAATAATCATCAACAAAAAGAATAAAAAAAATTCCTCCATTGTAACTCTCTATTCCAATAGGTCTACATCAGTCAGTATGCACAATTTTTGAGACCTCTTTAGACTGATAGTTTTTGCTTTTGAAACTAGTCTTTCCTCTACCTTTGGAGTACTTTCTCACAAGTATGACTTCAAAAACTTCAAGATCACTATCTAAACTTTCTTCTAATTCTTCTTCTTCACTTCCTAATTGACTAGACTTTGATTTCTTACCCTTTCTCTTGAGTGAAGTTTAGCTTCAAATGCATACTTAATAACTTTTGAACTAGGAACACAATTGTCAAAGTTATCGAACTCAAAAGTAGTCAATCTTCCAACTAAAATATCCAAAGATATTTTATTTTTTGGATCACATATTATCTCTTGAATATAAGATACTCTAATTGCATAAATAGGAAGAAGAGTTCTAAGTACTTTTCTTACAACTATTTTCTCTTCAATGTCTCCTCTAAATGCCTTGATTACACTTACACTTGCTTTGATCCTTTCCACATTTTGCAATGTTCTCACCTTTTCTCATTTTCATCTGATCAAAATAGCCTCTAATAATTTTAGCCTTACCTCTTCTTACATTTTCATCTCCTCCATAGATATCTTTTAGTTTGGTCCACATGTCATGAGTTGTTTTGCAATCTTTAACTTCATCAAATTCAACATAACTAAGAGTAGATGCAATATCAATCATTATGATGTTATGATTCTTCTTTTCAAAAATATCTTCAAATTTTCCAGTGGGAGTCTTGTATTTAGCATCAAGATATTTTCATCCTAAATCACAGATGGTAGACAAATGTAATCTCATAAGTCCTTGCCATGCTACAAAATTGTCTTTGTTCAGCTTGGGAATCTCTCTTCTGTAAGACATCCTGATCTTTAGCTTAGGTCCTTGAAACATTTTCTACAAGAACCAAAAGCTCTAATGCCAATTGTTGGAAATATAAGAGGAGTAACTAAGAGGGAAGGGGAGAATCAATTACCATTAAAATAAATCCCAAATCCCTTAGATTTCAATACAAAATAAAACTCTAAGAACTAAATAATGTTGATGCTCAGCAAACACACATAAAATGTTGCAACTCAATAAATACTAAATATTCTTGGCAAGTATTAGCATTCAAATCTTTAGATGTTATCTGTGATTACCATTACTTTAACTAATTTGAAAACAACACCATTAACACTAGGATTTAATGTGGAAACCCAATTTGGGAAGACCACCAATTGCAACTAGTTACTATTTTTACTCTTATGAAGTGAGCCTTGTTAGGAGCCAACCCTGTCAAAGGTTACAAAACACACTATTAGGTATGATCCTATTAGAGGATTTAATCACCCTATTAGGAGTGGACTTGTTAGATGTATTTAGATAATTCAACAGAACTACCACCTTGCTAGAGGATTTACAAATAGCTATTAATGCAATGCTGTGAAGAGATTTAGATCACTACTACAATGGTTAAAGAGTAATAATGAGATGACCTAATTTAAATGCAAATGAATTGCTGATTACAAATCTCTACTCTAGCTTGTACTTGATCCTTTCTGATCAAATATATCTTTTCTTCTCCTCAAGGATATTCTTCTTATCCTTCAAATTTATTTCCTCTCGTTATCATTAAATCTTCAATTCATTCACTCAGATTTTCAGCCCACAACTTGACCTTATACTTATATCTTCCATATTTTCAAGTTGGCCTAAATACAACTTACAATATTTAATATTCATCACCTCAGTCAGCTAGAACCAATGGATAAATCAATTAAGCTTAATATGCCAAAACAAGAAAATCCTTTGTTAGCCAACCCAGCTCAATAGACACTAACTCAAAGATGATTTCTTGTGTTAACCAACTAAAGCTTGGTTAACACTGTATATTCACATAGATATTTTGGCAACCAAGTGAGCTCAGTTAGTATTGGTTCCATCCAACTTTTCCTTCATTAACTTAGTGAGCTCGGTTAACACTCATCTTCTATAGACTTTCCTTCGACACCTAAGTGAACTTATTAGACATTATCTTCTAAACTAAGCAAACACATGGACACTTAGTAGACACAAAAAATTGTCTTCACTTCCTGAGTAAGCTTGACGTGTATTGACTAACAATAATATGAAATTTGTGTATTATCAAAGACAATACACAATTGATCAATTTTATCCAACAAAGCTTGCACCCTAGCCTGAGGGAATACTTCTTAGGTAGCCTTGTGTAACACAAAAACAATCTCAAAAGTATGGAACTTTGCAATCAAAGATTGAATATCTAGAGAAGGACGACTTCCTCATAATCTGGGTCCATTTGTGTTGCTATAAAAAATGCAGGATGGGATAACACACAATGTTAACCCACAACAAAAATTATAGAATTGACCCAAGTAGGATAAATCAAATCTGCCCAAAAAAATGATGACAATAGATGTAGATCTCTTTTTCTGAATTGGATGGCTCATATGCTACAAGAAAATCCCCAACACATGATTAGAGCATAACCCTTGGGCAAGACTTTCTTTATATCAAATGTATGGATGGGATGAAGCAAGGAATCTACCAGAGATACATCTAAATCTAACTGCAATCACATCTTCACAAAAGGCCCAAGAAATGGTGCAAAAATATGAGCACCATTAGATAAAAAAATCCTAGCAAGACAAAGATCCACCACTTGGCACTAATTCATTTGTCAATACATTTTCCAATACATAGTTGAAGAGGCAGCATGCAATTTCATGATTTCATGGAAGTAAGAAAAGCCACTCCTTGAAATAGAAAGAATAGTTGACACAAGATGTTAACCCCTATAGATATGCATGTTAACCGACAACTTGACACATGAAGAAACCAAGCTCACTTGGCCAATGAAGGAACTAAGCCAACTTGGCTCATGAGGAGACCAAGTTAACATGAAATGTTAACACCAACCAAATCGCATGTTAACCCACACCAAAGAAACTAGCCCATTGAAGATCTCTCAGATTGGTTATCAATGATGGGCTGAATGGGGGGCAGAAATGGCAAATATTTTTGGTCACTCAATAGGATGCTTCCCTACTAAGGATAGAGCAATGACCTTAAGCAATCCATTGGGCATAGAGTCACCAACAAGAAATGGCGTGTTATCCCACCTCTTGTATATGCAAAATTGAGAGCCTCTAATCCTCACATACACTTCAACATAGTCTTTGTATGCACCCAAAAATGCTCGCCTAGACTATGGGCCCCCATTATTCAATTTATCAATTTATCAAATTTTCTGAATCAATGGTTTGTAATATTTTATTAAATCAATTCAAATCAATTTCCTTGATCAAATTCGATTTATTTCATTTCTAAGATTGATCATCTTATTCCAAGTCTTATTTAATTAAAAGAAAATCTTCTCTTTTAATTAAATAAAATAAAATCCCCATTTAATTAAAAGAAAACCTCTCTTTTAATTAAACAGTTCATCCACATTTAATTAATTAAGAGAAAAACCTCTCTTTTAATTTAATTAAATATCTTCTATTTAATTAAAAAGAACTTGCTTCCTTTTAATTAAATAAAAATCCCACTTAAATATCTCTTTTGATGGAAAAAGGAAATAAAATAAATTATTTTTATTTAATTTCTCAACACTTAAAAAAAGTGATCTAAGTGGGATTTATCTTTCCACTTTCTCCTCAACCACTCCTCTTTTCTCATTGGTGGAATTTTGTCTCACATGGATCAAGCTCTATTATCCCATATTGGTTGTGAGAAGCCTCTCACCTCCATAATTTCCTTTATAAGGGAGAGCCCTCTCCTCATTTTAGAGACCCATGATTATGCTATCATTATGCTACAGGTTTGAAGACCAATTTTTGAAAGAGTTTGAATACAAAAGCTTTTTGTGGAGAACTTCTATTTTCTTGTCTTTTTCTCTCTTGCACCCATCATGAGATTTTAGCTTAAATCTTGCATTTATAGATTAGATTTTTCTTTCATAGATTAGATCTTATTTTCATGCATATTTGAAGATCATGGAGACTAGCATTCTTGCTTTTCCTCTTTGAATCTCTCATCTCATGGTGTACTTGCATGGGCACAAAAATAGGTCAAACTGAGGGCCTCCATTGCAAACCCTTGCACTCTATGAGTAGAGAGTTATAGATCAATTTGTGAGGGCTCATTCTTGAATTTTCTTACATGTAATGATTCATAGAAGTGTGACAACATTTTAGCACACATTTTTTGGCGCCCACCGTGGGGCCTGAATTAAGTTTCTAGCTCCATTTTTTTTTTTTTTTTCATCTCTGATTTTTTACACCAGCATATTGGATCTAATCAAGTGCTTTTGTAAATTTTTCACTTTGGTTTTAAGGCCAACCCATATATAGATTGGTTTGCAGGCAAAAAATCTAGTTGGTTTAAAGATTCAATCATATCTTTTAAACCACTTAGAGTTTGGTTCTGAAATTTTTTTTGTGAGTTTTTTATGTTCCCAGCATATTCCAGTTCTATTTTCAGATCATTTTGACATTATTTGCGTGAGTTATGAATTTCTCTTTATTTTTCATAAAAAGTCGTTTCTGATCGCAAATCAGCATGTTTTTTAAAAAAAATTATATTTTCAGAAATATTTTTGAATTACAAGAGGGTTTCTTTCTTTGTGTTTTGAATTTTGAGGCTGTATTAAGGATCAAAAACTCAATTTGATGAATCTGGCTTATTTTGAAAAATTGGGTCCCTAGGGCACAAATGAAGAGATTTTTTTGAATTTCTTACATTTTTGGAAAGCTCTTTAGTTTTTAGCAGGGGTATCTTCTTTTCATTTCTATATTTGGGTTCGAAATCATAGCAAAAAAAAGGTCTAATCATGTTGACTAGGTTATTCGTTTTTTTTTTGCAGGGATTTTCGTGTTTTTCTGGTTTTTTCTGCTAACTGCTCACTGTTTTGGGTTTTTCTATGTTTTTGGATTTTTTTTGGAACAACATAGCAGCAAGTTGTGATTTCATTGGAAAAACGTGCTAAATTCGTTAAAAATAGGTAAGATCTACTAAGCGCATTGCGAGGACTTCAGGTATTCTTCTTTGGCTAATAACACTTTGATTTGGAACCTTAAAATGAACCTCTCATGTGTCTAGCTTGTGTGTTTTTCTTATGCTTTTATTTTTCAAACACATGCATAATTGATACTAGGTTGTAATCTCCATTGATTTTTATTTAGCAAGCTTGATTATTAGTGATAGATTTAGATAGCTATATTGGGTTATTGGACTCGTTGAATCCGCCGGCCCCTCATTCCACCCCGTGGTTGCAAGATTAGCGCCACATTAAAGGGGAGGGGTCTACAGGATAGAAACGTTAAGTGCTCCACTTGGCAACCCTCTTGTGCTTTCTAGAACTCATTAATCTTTGAGTTGTGGACTCGTTTTGGCTTGTGTGAGGGGTTAAGTGTTCCACATCTTTGGACTCACCTTGCATTAGTTAAAGTGTTAAGTGTACCACCTTGTGCTTTTTGATTATTCTTGGATAGATTTGCTTTTGGGAAATTAACATTTGTACACACATAGTAATTAGGCCCCATGAATACTATTCGTGGATCTTGAGGGAGTGAGTTCCTAGTGAAACTCCTCTCAAAGATGGATTCCTTGTAGGTGGGGAGGATACTTTGAGAATCTCTTAGATAGATGGATCTTCAACTTGGTGATTGAGGCATCCTTTCTCTGGAGAGGTTGATAGATCACTAGGGGTTGATTTCATAGATCTTGACATAATCTTAGTTAGCATGTCGGATTAATCTGGTTGCTTTGATTGGGCTAAAAGTGAAAAGGTGTCAAAACCTTGGATCTAAAAGCTAAGTCCCCTTGTGGTCCACTATTGTGAGTCGGTCACCTTTAGAGAGGGTTAACCATAGCAGACAATCCCTATACAGGGCAAACTGCAGACAAAACCTCAAGCGGTAATAGCCACTTCTGCCGTGGTTGCAACAATCGCTATATAAATGTCCTCGTGGAAGAAATCTCCATGGGGTATGGTTCATTGTGGGTTGTCAGATCTCCCTAGCAGCTCTTGAAGATTAAGTTCTCAGACTGTGTCAAAACCTCGGTGCGCCGAGATTGGAGGTCACCCCTGTGAATCATAAAAGTTGCAGAGTCAAACCATTACTAAAAACCTTAGAGAGGCCAACTTTTATTTTCTAGGGATCTATGCAATGATTGTGAAACTTTTTGAGAACATACACAATTAGCTCTCCTAGGGATTAGCATAAACTAAGTCACTTGATTGCTCATGTGCAAGGTTTCTTTGCCCCTTGTTCATTGTTTGAAGACTGTTTGCTTGAAATCCCTATTTTCTATCTTGCGTGCTTGGTTTATGATAAAGAATCTATTGATACATCTAGTTGGATATTTAAAATGAACAAAATCTGAGTTCTTGAGTTGAGACTTTACGATCGAATAACTTTGTTATCCCATTATTCCTAGTCTTCCTAGGTTGGTCCTATTTGGATTAGGCTACTTTTCTCTTTGTTAAAAGCCTTTTTGCACCATGGGTTATTGTGCTTTGACCTCTTGAATTAGTAATCATTGATTTCACAAGGGACCTTGTTTGGAGTTGGTAAGTTAGAAACCGTCCTTATTGAGAAAGATATACACTTGGATCCTTTGATATTACACTTGGAGAGTCTTAGTAATCTCTTGTCCATTCACTTTCATCAAAAATCAATTTTAATTAATTAAAATTTGGGTCAATCATCCTCCTGGTCCATATGTGCTAGGGTATTCACCCAAAGTTGTGAGCACCTCTATGGTAGTGTTGGTTTACACCTATTGCAAAATTCTATCTTATCACATCTCTTTTGGACAAGTGAGAGCTTTTACTATCCTAGTTTGGTACCAATGTTTCTTAGGGTTATCCTATCAACTAGTGCCTTTTCTTTCATGTTGATTACAAGTGCTATTATGTGTTGCTCAACATTCAAATGATCTCAAATGGTATCAAATTTTCCAAAATGACTCTTGGTCTTCTTTCTTCTTTATCTTCCATGTCTTTCTAATCTGTCATTTCCACTCTTCCTCTTCTTCATGTCTTCTTGATTCTTTTCCTCCTATTATCATATACTCTACCCTCTTCTATTCATTCTTTCTCTTCTTTCATGCTTGATTCTTCTTCTTCTAGAACCATGGATCTTGGATATCTTTTTAGGGATCCTCATTTGAGCTTAGATGAAATCCACCTCCTTCTTGAATTTGAAAAGTGTTGTCACTCCAATAGATGCATGGATGCTAATGTTGCAACAAAAATGATTAAAAAAATGGATAAATCAGACACCTTTGCTAGGATCATGTGCAAGATCAAATCACAATATCCTTCTTCCAAATATTTCCCTTCTTCCAAGTCTTATCATGATTCTTCTAAATATCATACAGATTTTCCATCTTCCAAGTCTTATCATGATTCTTCTAAATATCATACAGATTCTTCATCCTCCAAGTCTTATCATGATTCTTCTAAATATCGTTCAAATTCCTTATCTTCCAAGTCTTATCATGATTCTTCTAAATATCCTTCATATTCTTCATCTTCTAAGTCTTACGACAATTCTTCTAAATATCATTCACATTCTTCATATTCTAAATCTTACCATGACTCTTCTAGATATCATCCATCTAGATCTTCACCTACCTCTTTTTCACGATATCATTCTTCTTCTACTTCTACCAAGAGTCTTATTCCTCTTATTGAGACATATGATAATGAACAACATGAAAATTCTTGTGATATGCCTATCTATAATTCTTCTAGTGACAATGATTATGATGGTGATGATTATTACATTCCAACAGTTCCTAAAAGTCCTCCTAGTCCTATGCTTGTGCTTAAAGGGGATGAGTCACAAAAAGATATTGATGGTAATTCACATGAATCAAATCTTGAAAACAACATTGATAAATTTTGTGAACAATACCTAAATGATAAATCTGCATTTTTTGATGAAGAGAAAGCATTTTTTTGTGCTGAAATACAACATCAATGGGATAAGAGTTCCTCTTCTAAGAACCCTCATGCTGAAAATAAAGATTACACTCTTGAGCAAGATCATGTTAATGTTGAACCTTTGTCTTATGATGCTCCTCTTCCATCTTCTACTTCCTCCACTATCCATACATTCCCTAAAGATTCTAAGACTCTCAAATCTTCTACCAATCATTCATCCAACAAAGATTCTAATGCTTTTCATGCAGTTCCCTATAGTTATCCTCAAGGGCTACCTCTTAAAGAAACACAAGCTAACCTTCACCTGGCTGCCAATACTTTTGATAATGCTAAATCTAAAGATCCTAAGCCTTCATGTTCTATAATGCCTACTTCAGCTAGTCCTTCATCATCTATTCCAAAGTCTCTCATACAATTCCAACATGCTTCCTTCTCCTTAGGAGTGGTTTCATGTCAAGAGGACTCTAAAAATGATAAAGAAAAGAATATAAAAAAAGATCAAGATCAAGAACCTTCCATGTCATCCAATCCTTTTCACAATGTTTCTGATACATTTCATGGTTCTTCTGATCCCTTACACCCTTTCTCATTCATTCCACCATGTCTTAAGCCTTCTCCTAAGCAAGATCAAGATACTACTTGCACCACTGAGCCTATTGACAATAAAAATGGCCTTAGTACACTTTCTACTTCCAAAGATGATACTTCCATTAAGGTTATTAAAAATGATGCTATTACTTCCAATGTTGAGCCTATTGAAAATCAAGAGAACAATTCTATGCTTATGTTATCCAAAGATCCTTGTCAAGATCAAAGTATTCCATCTTCTTGTTTTACCACTCCATGTTCCCTTCCACTTTCTACTCTTCCTAAGTCTTCTCAAGCTATAAGTTCTCCTATCAAAGAAGTTGCTCCTATCCAAGATGTTCATGATCCTGTTGAAAATCCTAATGCTCACTCTAAAGATGCTGATGTCCTTGATTGTCATATAGATGTTAATGAACTTATTGATTATCCTTTTGCATCTTCTGCATCCATCCTTGGACCTCCCCCACCAATACTAAATCCTTTAGATTTTCCTTCCATCTTGGGTCCTTATGTCCCTTCACTTTCCCCTCCCAATTCTCCTAGTTTTTCATCCATTTTGGGTCCTTACATCCCTCCCTCTCCTATCTTTCCTCAAGATCAACATAGATGCATATCCTTGAATCCTTTTCATCCACCCACTCACCTAAACCAGTCATATCATCCTTCTTCTTCCACAAGTGCCAAGTCTTTTGGAAGTAATTTGAATGTTCAATACAAGAAAAAGAAGCAATTCAAGAATCCATATAAAAAAGAAGACCACCATGTCTCTTCTAATCGACATGGGGGCATTAAGTCAAAAGAGATATCTAAGAAAAAAATTACAAGACAAGTATGGGTTCCAAAATCCATCATTGAAGATATTATCTCTAAATCATCAAAAAGAAATGAAAAGAAGCCTAAGGCTATATGGATTCCAAAATCTCTCTTGAGAGAGTCTAATGTTGAACAACAATTAAATTTGACATTCAAGCTTCCAAAGAATTCCGCTTCATCTTCTTCCAAAAGCATTCTTCCATTCCATGTGCCTAAACTGCAACCTTTTCTATCCACTCACCATATTCCTTCACATATTCCTTCATTCACATTTTCTCCATCCTTTCTCCACCCTTCAAGGTGTGTGTTGACGTTGATCTTGCCTTCATTTCTATCTTCCAATCTCACTTGCTTTGCATAAAGCCATATCCTCCATTTTTTTGTCTTCCATCTTCCTTTCCCTATCGGCATCTTTGAGCATATCATTTGAATTCCTTTGTATGTCATGGTTTAAACATTCAAAGAGCATTATCTCAAAAGCTTGACTTCTTCCAAAAAAAATTGAAAAAGATTGAAAAAAAAGAAAAAAAAAAATGAAAAATTTGAAAATGTGCCTTGGTGAAAACCTGGTAATCAGGCACCTTGGTAGCAAAAGTAAAGAGAAATGAATTCATCCTATGGTGAAAACCACTCCCTTGTGGTTCACCTAACAAATAGGCATCATGCGTAGTTCTTCTACATCTTTCATTCATTTTGTCTTCTCTCTTTGATCTTGACAATGTTGACCTATAGACAAACATTTGGCTATCTTGTGAGATATCTTATGATGATCTTGTTTTCATTCCTTTCATGTTTAGCCTTCATATCTATTTTCCTCCATTCATTCTAGTCTTTCACTGTCCTTTTCCCATTTACCCTTTTGGTCTTGATCTAATAAAAAAGAGTAAAATATGATGCTATAAAGTCTCTTGACATGTCTACTTCTTTGGATTGCATCTTTCCCACTTTTACATTATGCTTTCTTGAATTAACATATGCTAGCCTTTCATTTCTTGTCCAAATTTTCTTTACATGACAAATTTTCCCTAGCTTGGGTACTCTCGAGGAGTCAACCTTTAAAGATCACTTTCACTTGCTTCATACACTCCTTGCTTATCCATAATATCCATTAGCTTGTTGTTCCATCATGTCCTCTACCTTGCTAAACAGTGGGACTGCACGATATGATCTTGCTTGAGAGTTTGATGCCCATTCTATCTAGGGGCATCTTTGTACATATTTATTGATCCTGAAAAAAATTCAAAAAAATTGATATATTTCAAAAATCCAAAAAAATGATATATTGTAAAAATTATAAAAATTGAAAAATGTCCTGAAAAAATGATCATCATAGTGACAACCTAGCAAAAGGCACTTTGATGTATCTTCAAAAAAATTATATATTCCAAAAATACAAAAAAATAAAAATCGAAAAAAAAAAATAAAAAAATAAAAAAATAAAAAAAATCCAAGTGGTGAAAACTTGGAAATGGGCACTACTTGAGGCCTTTTCACCCCTATTTCTTGGCACATGTCCTCGACACTTAGCCTTTCTCCACCATGCCTTGTCCTTGTTACCTTGGTTTGGAATTGGTCTTTGTCTAGGGGGCATAACTATGTTAGCTTTGGTTTCTTAGATGTGTGAGTCTTTAGGACACCTCGCAAATGGTGTTTTTCAACACCCATTGACATCGAGTGTTTTTCAACACTTATTGGTTTGGTCTTACCCAGTATCATCATGTGATGTTACCTTCCTGCAAGCATTTGATCCTTGTCCTCAGAACTCAATATTAGTTAACACACTTAAATTTTTAAACGCAACACTTAATGCTTGACTTATGTCATGATTTTTTTTTTCTGTGTACTAACTGTTATTGATTGTTGTTGAGTGTCTTTGTCTGATAAGTCTCTCCATGATGCATCGCTAGAAGACTTGGGGCATGGGACATGTTTTTATTTTTTTGTTTGCTTGCGGGTGTGGTCTTTGAACTCTAGAGTGTCTTTTGTTGTCCCCTTGAAACACTTAGGAGATTTGAGACATCATCCTTGATTGTTTTTGCAAAACCATTCTTATAGTCATCTTGGCATCTATGCCTTGATGTGAGCATAGTTTTTCTATATTAAATTGGGTAAGCTAACATCGAAGTCATCTTGACCTTTATGTCTTTGATGCTTATGTTAGAATCTTTCCACATTTCAATCCAATATAAATCGCATTCATATCTTCATAGTTACATTTGCAACTAGTGATGATTGTGTGATTTTTCGATGTCCGTTAATAATGGCCCAATGATAAAAATAAGTTCTTTTACATTCTCTAATGAATGATGAACACAAAATCCTATGTTACAATTGCTCTTTTGCAAGTACACCATTGCATTTCATGTAGCTTGCATTATTAGACTTCATGTTAGTTTGCATTTTTAGGCTGGATTATGAGTTTGAGAGGGTTCTCCTTTCATCTTTATTGTGGACATTTAATCAATTGTGGTCACATTTTGATCTTCATTTCCTTATTTTCTTTTGTGATCTCAATCAAAATTTCTATCTTAAACAGTTGATTGATTTTTGGAGCATTTTATTTTCTTATTTCTATTTCTTTCCATATCTTTCAAACTTCTATCTTCCATTTTCTTTTTCCCCCCTTCTTTTCTTCTAAATCACCTTTGGGGCATAATATTTCATGCTTGATGATCTACCTTGGTTCTATGATTCTTATGTCTTTCATCTTACATCAAGAACCTTATCTTTTGTTCGATTTGATCAAATTTATCAATTTTTTGTTTCTCCTCTATCTCATTTCGATTTTGATCACGAGGGGGCAGTAATTATCAATTTCAATCCTTGATTCAGTTTTATCAATTTTATCCTCGACTTTTTCAAGTTAAAATTTATTTGTATTCTTTGTCCTGATGTGTTCCCGAGTCGACCACACATCTAGGTTGTTTTGTGATCCCAAATTGACCTCACACTTCAATTTCTTTCTTTGACTACATGTGTTCCCGAATCGATCACACATTAGTCAAAAAGGGGCAAATGTATGCACCCAAAAATGGTTGCCTAGACTATGGGCCCCCATTATTCAATTTATCAATTTATCAAATTTTCTGAATCAATGGTTTGTAATATTTTATTAAATCAATTCAAATCAATTTCCTTGATCAAATTCGATTTATTTCATTTCTAAGATTGATCATCTTATTCCAAGTCTTATTTAATTAAAAGAAAATCTTCTCTTTTAGTTAAATAAAATAAAATCCCCATTTAATTAAAAGAAAACCTCTCTTTTAATTAAACAGTTCATCCACATTTAATTAATTAAGAGAAAAACCTCTCTTTTAATTTAATTAAATATCTTCTATTTAATTAAAAAGAACTTGCTTCCTTTTAATTAAATAAAAATCCCACTTAAATATCTCTTTTGATGAAAAAAGGAAATAAAATAAATTCTTTTTATTTAATTTCTCTACACTTAAAAAAAGTGATCTAAGTGGGATTTATCTTTCCACTTTCTCCTCAACCACTCCTCTTTTCTCATTGGTGGAATTTTGTCTCACATGGATCAAGCTCTATTATCCCATATTGGTTGTGAGAAGCCTCTCACCTCCATAATTTCCTTTATAAGGGAGAGCCCTCTCCTCATTTTAGAGACCCATGATTATGCTATCGTTATGCTGCAGGTTTGAAGACCAATTTTTGAAGGAGTTTGAATACAAAAGCTTTTTGTGGAGAACTTCTATTTTCTTGTCTTTTTCTCTCTTGCACCCATCATGAGCTTTTAGCTTAAATCTTGCATTTATAGATTAGATTTTTCTTTCATAGATTAGATCTTATTTTCATGCATATTTGAAGATCATGGAGACTAGCATTCTTTCTTTTCCTCTTTGAATCTCTCATCTCATGGTGTACTTGCATGGGCACAAAAATAGGTCAAACTGAGGGCCTCCATTGCAAACCCTTGCACTCTATGAGTAGAGAGCTATGGATCGATTTGTGAGGGCTCATTCTTGAGTTTTCTTAAATGTAATGATTCATAGAAGTGTGACAACATTTTAGCACACAGTCTTTACCTAAGAGATCATCCCAGAATGAACATTGAATTGTTCATCCAAGAAGTACAACAGTGTGACCTATTGCCTTCAAACTAGAAGGATTTTTACCTTCCTATCATATTGAGAAGCAGGCAACTAGACCTTTTAGTATGAAGGATTTTATGCAATTAAATGATAATGTAATTAATCTAAATGAGATGTGTAGTTTAATCTAATAACAAATCAAGAAAATTAAGCTATGTGTATGCATTGTATTAAGCTATATGAAATTTAAAATGCTAAAATGCAAGAAAGTTATGAAAATATGAACACAATAAGTAAGTATTTCGACAAAAATTTGAGGCAATTTAAATTCCAATCTCTAAAATGAGGAATTAGAAGCTTCTTAAATAGAATTAGCAAAATCAATCAATGGTTGAGATCAACTCAAATCAATGGTCAGGATTGAAGCTGAGATCTAGTCAAGATGGAAGATTCCTAGTGTAGGTGAGGTTAACTAACTCGGATCATAAGTGTAATGAAAAGTTAACTAAAATTTACCTAAGTGTGAGAATAAGTGGATTAAGCCAATTCCAATTCAAGAGATAGATCATTTGGAATTCCCATTCCTGAACTGAAGAGATAAAATTGGAAGGTTATTTAATTTAATAAAAATGAGATATGACCTCATAAATGCATATTTCAATTAATTGAATAATTTCATTCAATAATTAAAATGAGACCATTATTAAATTAAATACATTTAATTCCTTTAGTACATTAGCCTTAGGAGATAATTTAATTTAATTAAAGTATAAAAACATTAAATTAAATTAAATTTGATCAATAGGTTTAATATAGCTAATTCAAGTCAATACATTAAGAATTAAATAAATAGTGTGATTAATGTAGACTAGGGTTTTCTGCACCTGATAGTTAAGTCAAGTAGCAAGAATCAAAATGAGAATTGCCTAGTGAAATAGGACTTAAGGTTGATCAAAATAGAGTAGAATTGGTTATCATGGAAATGAGCCAATTTTGGGATATTACATTTTCCCCTCTTTGAATGAATGTGTGAGCAACATGTTTGATTCAAAGAAAATCAGAAAGCATGACACACAAATGAAGAAATGAGATTGGTTCTACAATTGATGACATAGAAACCAATTGATGAGCTTTTAAAGATTATCTCTAGAACTAAGCTTAACCTTAAGGGATCCAAATAGAACACCTAGATATCAAAATTGATAAGCTTTTAAAGATTGTCTCTAGAATGGAGCTTAATCTTAAGGGATCTAGATAGAACACCTAGATACCTAGATTGATAAGCTTTCAAAGATTATCTCCAGAATGGAGCTTAATCTTAAGGGATCCAAATAGAACACCTTGATACCTTGATTGATAAGCTTTTAAAGATAATCTCTAGAATAGAGCTTAATCTTAAGGGATCCAAATAGAACACCTAGATACTTGGCCATAAAAGATAACAAGATTCAATCATGAGTCATATTCTCAAGAGTAGAGGTTTAGACTATCTCGATACTTGTCTATCAAACTCTGACCATAAATGTCATAAGATATGATCAACTAATGAAAAGATGAAATAGATGAAATAGATGTTAGATAGAATGGGTACAAGATTCCCTGAGTGATTGATGAGGACATAAGATTCAGATTTGGTTGAAATTCAGATTCAATGATGTAATCATCCTGTCCCCTTGGGAGCAAAATCAAAAGATGACACACCAAAAATATGATGTAAAGTAGTATATGAAGAGATACAAAATAAATATGAGATTCTAAAGAATAAAGAAGAAATCAAAATGATCAGAAGAAAATTTGGAGTCAATTTGAAGTGATTTTGATGTCCAGAAGACCAAGTTTGACCAAAGTTGACCAAATTTGACTAGAGTTGACTTTTTCTAGAATTTTTGAAAAATGTCAAGAAATGAAATTCAAAATAATTTGCTAAGATTTTTTAAGTATATTTAAAACGGACTACACAAACATTTGATTGTGTCGGTCCCAAAATTTTAAAATGTGATTTTGAGCCATTAAAGTGTGTCAAATTTTGAATTTGATCTCGAAAAATGGGTTCAGAGCAACCAAAGTAGCCAAGAAAGCTTTCTAAATGATACTGTAATTCATTGCATAGGAGATCAACATGTGACTCGGATAGTAAATAGCTCTTTCCTTACTATCGTTGTCTTCTTGAGCTAATAAGATACCCAGAGATGTCTCTTTTGCTGAGATGTACAAAATCAGAGGCTTCCCATAGATAGGAGGTATCAAGATTAGTGGATTAGCTAAGTATTGTTTTATCTATGTTAAGCTTTGATCACAATCCTAACTCCAATTATATTTCACACTTTTATGTAGAGTCTTTGTAAAAGGTTGTGATCTATCCACTAGCTGTGAAATGAATCTGTGAATAGATTGAAGTCTTCCCTATAAGCCCCTCATATGACTAATATTATGGGGTGGAGGCATATCCATGATTGTTTGAACTTTTTATGGATCAACCTCGATTCCTTTTGCAAACACAATGTATCTCAGTAGTTTCCCTAGTATCATGCCAAATGTGCATTTCTTGGGGTTGAGTCTCAGTATAAATTTATCCATGTGATCCAAGATAGGTCCCAAATCTTGAAGGTGAGTGTTTTGTTTTGTGCTCTTAACCAAGGTATCATCAACATAGTCCTCCATGGTCTTATGCATCATGTCATGGAAAATTGTAGTGACTACCCTCTAATATGTAGCACTAGTATTTTTCAAGCCAAATGGCATCACGTTCTAATAGAAAGTTTCCCATGAACAAGTAAAAGTAGTCTTTTCCTGATCTTCTAGTGCAATTTTGATCTAATTATAAGCAAAAAATCTATCCATGAGTGAGTACATCTCATATTCTACCATCATGCCCTCTATCATCTCAATCTTAGGGAGCGGAAATGTTGGAAATGATTGAAAAGATCATGAATGAAGGATAATGGAACTAATAAAGAATGTTTCAATCATTGTTTTTTCATTGATGTCAAATTTGCTACTTGTAGGAATGACAATTGCTTTAGTGATCCAAATACTATCAATTGGTTGATTGACAAGGAGGTGGCAATCAATAAGATGTAACTACAGTACCTAGAGAAAGGTTGAAGTTATGATGTTGTAATGAAGTATAAGGATCGGCTAAGCCATTGATGAAATAGAGTATTGATGACATACTCTAAGACATAGAGGATGGACACACTGAGACACATGATTTAAGGATTAACTAAGTTCTAGTTAGAGCCGAACAGATTCTCAGTTGAAGCCGAGCAAGTTCAACTTCAGTGTAAGTCGAGCAATTATTCAGATGCCGAGTAAGCACAGAATCCTTCAGGTGCCGAGTAGCAGAAAAAGATAATGGATGCCGAGTAAGTCTTCAAGTGTCGAGCAAAGAAAAAAAGGCTATAGGTGTCGAGCACTAGTAAAATAACAATAAAAGCCAAGTAATATAGAAGGAGCTAAGCATCAGTAAACCAATAATGCCAAGTTGTTGCATTATTTGTTAAGACAAAGATTCACTAGATCAGCAGTGATAAGGTTGTTACATCAAATTTTGTGAATTATTTGGATGATATGGATGATGACTAGATGTCATAGAATTCTATGTAATCCATGCAAACCAATCCAAGGCAAATGCTAATGGATTTATCATGAAGTTTCTATAAGAAACAATCTAGAGGGAAAACAATACCATTTTATCAAAAGTAAATTAAGATTTGAATAGGAAATGAAGTATAGAACTTCTTTGTAAGGAGTTATAGGTCAGAGATCAAGTGCACATGTAAGAGATGGAATTGGTCATAAGTGTGATCATGCCAAGAAGTCAAGAGGAGTAAGAACAGAGCATCAAGACTCTAAGTTGATCAAGTGACCAGAGATTGCATTGGCATAATGAGTGGAAGAACTCAAGGAGACAGATCTTGAAGGGTGAACAAGTTGTCATCACTGCAAGGTAGAGAAGCCAAGAAAAGAAAGGGACATAAAAGTGATCTGAAATCTACATAGTTAGGGTTGCAATCTGTATCAGGTCAAAACACCTCTAATACTTTCTTAACATTATATTAGATATTGAAATCCTACATTGCTAGGTTAGCTTAATAGCTAGGTGGATAAGCCTCAGGAAAAGGATAGAAGATCCCCAAGAGAAGGATAAAGAGATCCTCAGGAGAAGGATAAAAGAGATCCTTAGGAGGAGGATAGGAGATCCTTAGAGAGGGATGAAAGATTCTTTTGAGAAGGTGACTATAAATCCCATGGACTTGGGTGAGCCTAACAGCTCTATGTAAATCCTTTAACAGAGTGACATTCTAAGTTGAATGTTATTAAATCCTTTAACAGGGTCACATTTAACAATTTATTGTAGCCTTTAACAAGGTAGACCATCAAAAGTGGTTGAAATCAATTGCGTAATTATTTTGTGGGTATCATCCCCACTCTAGTTTTACCTTTTTATTCCTGGAGGGTTTTTGGGTTATCAAATCCTTAGTGTTATGGTTTGATGCATGTTTACTTTTCATGATTGTTTACTATTCAATTGCATGCCTGATAATTTCAGTTATGTGCCATTAAGGATTTGTAGAAAAAGTTGTATTGGGTATCATTGAACCTTGGATAACTGATTCACCACCCCCCCCCCCCCCCCCCTAGTTATTCTAAATAATTCTAATAGGAAAATCATCCTTAGGACATGCTAAGTTCAAATCTTAGAAGTCTGTACAAACTCTGATAGATTTGTCATGCTTGGAGACTAGAATAATGTTGGATATCCATTCAACGTAATCAATAGAATAGATGAAACTAACTTTCAGAAGCTTTTCCAATTTAGTTTTGACGAGCAATGTAACATAAGGATGCATTTTCCTAAGTTTCTATTTGACTATTTTAACACTTGGTGCAATGGACAAGTGATGCATATCAAGATCAAGATCTAATCCTAGCATGTCTGAGTATGTCCATGCAAAGTTTATCTTTTTCTCCTGAAAAAAAGCAATGAATTTCTCTTTTTCCTCTAGAGATAGTGACTATGAAAGATGTATCATCTAAGGCTATTCTTCTATTCCCAAGTTGATTGGTTGTGTTGGCTCTATCAACACTGATGATCTTTCTTGAAAATGACTAGGAAGTGCATCAAATATCTCATCCATAGGTGCCTCAGAGAGGTTTTCACCCTTGGATATTGTTGGTGTAAATAAGTATTTACTTATTACACTTACTTAAGTTTACTTAAGTTTATGCATTATTTTATTATTTTGCATTATTTTATTATTAATTTAGGTGAGACACTTAGGAGTTTGTGTACTCTCATGAGTTACACAACTCTAATTATGCACATGGTTTCTACAACACTAGAGTTTGCTTCATTCATTGAGTTGTCATGTTGACAACATAGTTATTCACACTCCTAATTTAGCACATGTTTTCTACACCACTGATTTGCATGCTACACCATTGTAGGCTTATCCTCACATCATCACACTTAATTTCATACTTAATGGAGTATAACCCATATTTGGTGGACATGTGCCTAGTTGTATAACTTATCATGATGCTAACTTCTATGCATTTTAGAAGCTCTCCTAAGGCCTTTATATACAGACACTCCTAGTGTACTCTTGATATGGCATATTGAATAAATATCATCATTCTTATCATACTCTCTCTATTTGGTCTACATTTGTGCTTGTGTTTGAGTTCTTAGTTCTTGGTTGAATTTTGGCCTAAGCCAAATTCTTACATGGTATTAGAGCTCAAAGGGAGATTCTCTACACATAGCCATTTGAGACCATTCATGCTTCAGCACCTCAACTCGAATCCAGACGATCCATAAAAATTGAGAGCATCTAGAGCCAGATCTAACCTTGCCATTGTGTCCAGAGTGTCGATTTAGTGAAGATCAACTATAAATTTGCCTATGTTGGGTGAAAATTGATCGTGAGGCAAAAAAAAAAAAATTACAAATTGAAACCTGGAGGCCCCAATTTGTAGTTCATGTATGATCTAATTTGATCTGATTATTTGCATTTTTGGATTTATTAATTTTTTATATTCTTGGATTTATTACTTGCACAGATAGAGAAATTTTTTGGCCAAACCAAGAAGTGACACCCCGGCTTAGGTCTATATTTTTGGTGGAATATTTTGATTTATTATTGTAGGGTATAAATATAATCTGGGGTATTATTCCAAATCTACACATGGGCCATATACTATACAAATCTAACAAATACCACAACTATACTGTAGAATTTCTAGCCATTTCAACGGACTAACCCCATCCCAATTCACCTGTGGGATGCTAGTTTATTTACTTAGTGCAGCAATGGGTATTTAAACCCAGTGCCATCCACCCTACCCACAAATGTGGGATAAATCTAAGGAAAGCAGTGATTGTATAAAGGAAATTTGATATGTGAAATTCAAAAACCCACCGGCGTCACTATTTTGTGGCAACCAACGATGTCACTACCTCCCACTCCCATTGCATCCAAAAATTGGTGATAGCTTCTCAAAATCCTAGCTAAAAATATTATGTAATTCTTTGGAATGAAAATCATAGTCTGACGCAGCAAAAATAATCTCCTAGTAGCATTCACAGTCAGAGCATATTTCAACAATGGTCAGAGCATATATTGGCCACGGTAATAAAAACTTGATGCCCACAAAACAACATCCCACTTGTTGTTTCCAATTTCCCATGTGGCATCCTTTAAAGTTTCCGCATCGATCGCACATGTGGCATACATAGGAACCAACTAAATCCTACCATATAGCACTTAATAATTCAGCCATGCTTGTGCACAATCAGCGATCTAGCAGGTGACACATCATTCACATGTAGGAGGACACATCACCTACTAAGAAAGTAGTATATAGTCAAAAAAAATTGTGCACTAAGTCAACGAGCATGTGGACAATCTGTACAATTTTTTATAATGCTGACATCATGATGATGTCATGCTAATGTCATCATAAGCCAATGGGATGCTGACATCATCTTTTCATGAGCCTAAATTTAACAATCGTCTGACTATCATTTTTGGCCAAAATAGAACTATTGCGATGGTTGTATGACCATCAAATTTAACCCTGTCATTCTCTGATACAACCCCTCTCCAGATTGATTTTGGTTTTTGCAATTCGACTTTGGAAGGCCATAACTTAGACATCCAAACTCCAAATCAGGTGCAATTTTTTTTGAAATTGGGTAGAATTTCTTTAAAAAATTAATGGTGTAGCTTTCTTTTTGTTTTGGTGCACAGATTTGTTAGAATTTTCATTTTTTGGTGATTGTACCTACATAATCCATATTTTGCAACTTCAAGTGCACCGTACAGGCACATCTAGAGTCGAAAACATGTTTTTTTTTTTTTTGAAAGTGTGTTATTTTTTGTCTACTATCTAGATCTACTAATAGATTGTATGGTTGTGTGGGCAAAAGTGTCACTTTCAGCAACAGGCCCCTTCTTTGCCTTGTAGTGCTTCAGAATTGTAGCACATTGTAAAGTTCAAGATTTGTAATCCATTAAGACATTATAACAAGCAAAATTAGAAGTCCAAAAAGGCCAAAATTGGCAAGTGGCCCATTGAAATTGCACTACTAATAAAGTGCCTGAAGCATCTATTTTGGGGGGTTTCTTGATTTAGTGAAAAGGGGGGGTGTTCTTTGTGTTGTGTTCTCTCTTTTCTGTGCTTTTCTTTCATTTTCTATATTATGGGCAACTTTAAGTTTCCTAAATTCACTCTTCATAACTATGCTACATGGTCCATCAAAATGTGGTATCACTTAATGCATAATGGAGTTTCATAATATGTAGATGGTACTCTTCCTAAACCAATAGGTGATAAAGTTTCAGAAAGTGATATTTCAACCTAGATAGTAATAGATAGGAAAGCCTTGGGTGATATATGTTTGGGGGTTGATGATAAGATCATGTATCAAATCAAGAAGTGTTCTACATCCAAAGAAGCTTGGGATACCCTCAAAAGCCTAAATGGTAAAGTGTTTGAAAAGGATATTTTCAAAATTGAAGATGAGCTTGTCTCCTTAGATCCTGAGTCATATGATTCAATTTAGGATTTTATCATCAAGGTGAATGAACTAAGGAAAAAGCTTACTGATTATGGGAGTCCAATGAAAGATGATAGACTGATCTATCTTATACATAACAAGATACCGTCAGAGTATTCCACATTTGTATCTTCTTTTAACACCTCAAAGACTACCTTATGGTCTACCTACAAGAAAGTCACTTTTGATGAATATGCTAAACTTTTGGATGATGAAGAAAAGAAGTCGAAATTAATGGGGATTCTCAAATCACCTTAGTCTAAAGCATTGGTGGCCAACAATGAGGGTTCTCAATATTCAGCTGGACAGTCTTCAAATAAAGGAAATGATAAGAAGAAATGGAAGAACAAATCAGAGGATATAGAAAAGACAACACCACAATCGAATCATCAAGGAAAGTCCTCAAATTCCAACAAGAAAGGGGACAACAATAAGGAGAAGAAGTGTGTTTATTGCAAGAAATCAAGTCATGAAGAGCATGAGTGTTATCTCAAGAAAATTGATGAGTTGACCAACATCATGAAAAAAATTATGTTCCATTGTCTAATGTTTATAAGGACAAAGGGTCATCCTCAGATTCCAAGGGAAAAGGGAAAGCACTCATGGCTAATTCAAATTCTTCAAAGGAATGCATATTTTACTTAGGTGCCTCTTATCATATGGGTTCTTCAAAAGAGGATTTTTCTTCCATGAAGCAATCAAAGGTACCATACATCTTCATGGGAGATGATAGCAAAATAGAATTTGAAGGAAAAGGAAAAATGGAGATAGAAAATGGAGAGTTTCAAGATGTTCTCTATGTTCCAAACCTAAGTTCAAATCTCCTATCAATCTACCAAATCACTCACTTTGGAGATGGACATAGAGTTGAGTTCCTTCCAGACTCAATAAAAGTGCATAGTCTTAAAGATGACTCATATGTTGTAGTGGGGAAAGTGAATCATCACAAAAGGTTTTACTCTTTCTCCCATTTTGTGCCCAAGTCTCCTTCAAAGGCCTTGTTATCTCAATCAAATTCAAACATACAATTATGGCATGAGCGGTATGGCCATATTGACTTCTGCTACCTTTAGCAACTTTGCACAAATAGAATGGTCAAAGCTCTACCTCAAATTAACTTTTCTAAAGGTGAATATTCAACAAATTTAGTGGATATGCATCCAAAGAGGAAGTTACAGAGAGGGAAGTCTTCAAGAGCACCAGGTGTTCTATAGATGGTTCACATGGTATTAGCAGGACCTTTTGCATTTAGCCAAGGTTGCTACATACTTACCTTCATTAATGACTTTTCAACATATACTTGGGTCTCTTTTCTTCATGGCAAGAATGAAGTGTAGGACAAGTTTTTGGCCTTTAAGACTCATGTAGAACAAAAATCCAAGAAGGCCATCAAAGTTCTCCAAATGGACAATGGAAGCATGTATGTGAATATAAGACTTATGGACTTTTGTAGACTCAAGGGAATTGATCTTTAGACTCCACCAACATTTTGTTTGCATAAGATAGATGTTGTAACTTTGAGGATCCAAAATCTTAAGTCTATGGTAAGTTACATGATACAATCCAAGTTTCTAGATTCATCATTAGAAGTTGAAGTAATTAGTATTGCCACTCACATTCTTAATTAATCTCCTCATCCAACCTTAGATGGAAAAACTCCTTTTGAGGCATGGTGTGGTAGAAATCTTATTGTGGCACACTTTAGAGTCTTTAGCTATCTTGCATGGGCAAAGATATCTTCCAGGGGTTGCAAGGCACAGTCACCTTGGCCCTTTACTTTCATTGGTTATGAAGACAGTGTGAAGGCACATAGACTCTTGGATCCTGAGACACATCAATTTTTTGTGGAGAAGGATGTGTATTTTGAGGAAATTGATAGAGACACCAGTGATAGTGGTTCAACAAATTTAGACATGTGGGGTTCTATTGATAGTTATAGTGAGAGGTCACCACATCAGTTCAGTCTGCATACATACATCACCGTAACGATAGGTCCAACACAGTAGGGTACATCTAGTCTTCTAGGTATAGGTCTAGTAATAGATTTGGGGGATAGTATTTATGATCTACCTCTTGTTCTTGATGCAGAAGTTCCTTCTTCAACTGTCATGAGGGCTCTATTTGAATCTCTTGTTCATTCTCTACATGATAGATCCTTACAGGTTGAAGTGATTGTGGATACTTATGATCAGCAGTTGCAACAGGGTTCTTCATTGGTTGGAGAGTCAAATAGTTCTTTGAGACAGGTTGTTCAGCTAGTTCAGCAGGTTTAAGGGGCATCACTTATCCATGGGATTCTTTCCACACATAGTAGAAGTGTCTCATTTATACCTTTGTCATTTTTTCTTCCTAAGGGGACGAACACCATTATGTAGTCTTGGATCAACTTCTTCATTGGATCAGTCACTATTCGACATTCTTCTTTGGGGGGAAAACCTATCCAGTCTCTCTTCCTCTTCTCATCATTCTCTTATGTATATGCTAGATGTATGTTGTAATGAGGGGGTCTTGATTACTCCATCCATCCATACATCTCCTTTTATCTCTCTTTTTTGGGGAGGGTTTTTCACATGAAGTTTTCCCTCTTTCTTTTCTTTATGGGAGATTTGCATATAATTATGTACATGGGTACCTAACATGCCTAGTAGTTGGGACCCATCATACACTTCATTCATAAGCTTAAGGGCATTTCCCTAAGTTGTACTTAAGGTTAAATAAGTATTTACTTATTACACTTACTTAAGTTTACTTAGGTTAATGCATTATTTAATTATTTTGCATTATTTTATTATTTATTTAGGTGAGACACTTAGGAGTTTGTGTACTCTCATGAGTTATGCAACTCTAATTATGCACATGGTGTCTACAATACTGGAATTCACTTCATTCATTGAGTTTTCATGTTGACAACATAGTTATTCACACTCCTAATTTAGCACATGTTGTCTACATCACTAATTTGCATGCTACACCATTGTAGGCTTATCCTCACATCATCGCACTTAATTTTGTGCTTAATGGAGGATAACCCATATCTGGTGGACATGTGCTTGGTTGTATGACTTATCATGATGCTAACTCCTATGTAGTCTAGAAGCTCTCCTAAGGCCTTTATATACAAGTGCTCCTAGTGTAATCTTGATATGGCATATTGAATGAATATTGTCATTCTAATTATACTCTCTCTATTTTGTCTACTATTGTGCTTGTGTTTGAGTTCTTAGTTCTTGGGTGAATTCTAGCCTAAGCCAAATTCTTACAAATATGTCTTTTATTTATACTTTTTTATGTTTTGACATTACCACAGTGTTGTTTTCACCATTGGACCTTCTATTTTCTTCTTCTTGATTGTATGAGTGAGATATTTGATGTCAGATTCAGTCATGTTGATGTTTTTTCACTGGTGGAAGATGTTACTAGTTCGACAAAATGTAAGTAGCAAGAAAGAGCATAGTAATTGTGGAATGTGAGGACTTTAGTAGATCCATTGGAATTATAATCTATAAGCTCAAGATAGGTGAGTGAAAGAGATGTGGTAGGTTCAATTGCATTCATGGTATATTCATTAAATGCTTGGACAAGCAATTCAAAACCTAGAGTGGCTTCATCCACAAGTGTGTTTGAATGCTTGTGAGCACTAATGTCATCAAGTGAAGAATCAAAGACACTAGTTAGATAGGACTCATCTGACCTAATCCTAAAAGATTCACCTACTTTGAGGAGGTTTTCATAGACATGAACTTGATCTATGTCTTTTTCTGTAGTTGCTTCAGAGAGAGATTCAAATTCATACTCTTGAGAATCTATACTACATAGAGACAAACTATAGAATTCCCCAATAGTAATAGGAACAAACTCTCCTTCATCATTTGGATTTTTGCAAAGGTACTCAATGTCTAAAGCATGACTAGACTCTCCATGTTCTAACTGAGTATGATGTGAATCAGTAGTATCATTACAAGAATCACTATCACCATCCATGGTGCTGACATGTGGTACAAAGTCATCTTGTTCTACAAAGAATTTAGCCAGATCATTAGGAATTGGATAAGGATAAGGATCTACTTCATCAGCATTATCTTCATGGTCATCAAACTCAACCTATGACTCATGTTTAGAAGAAATCTCAGGTTCTGGTATGAATTTGTTAATCCCTAGATGGAAGGGAATCTTCTTGAAGCCTAGACTAGATGTATCTCTATTCCTTCAAGCTATTGCTTTGATAGGATAAATTAGACTATTTTTTTTGCATCCAATAGGACCAATTCCCTTATAGCCAAAGCATTTCATGAGTCTATGATTAGGACCGTACTTCTTAGGAGTGATCTCATGAGCCTATTCTATGAGGTCAACTGGAGTTTCCTCTTTGTAGAGCCACCCAACAATGGCTCAATTTTCACTTTTGTTATCTAGGGGGACTATAGCCTTGAAAAAAGTACCATTATACTTTGTTTGAGGTGTCAACACAAATGGCCTCTTCACTTCAGATGGTCTCCCATAATAACAAGGAGACTTAGGAAGAGATGTTAATGACAACACTAGTTCTATGTGATATTTATCCATTCTAGTTTCTTTCAACTAGAGTGACTGCTAAATTTTCTTTAGCTTGTTATCATGATAATTAGTAGATTCTCTATTATCATGTACAAATTTTTTAGTAGCTTTTAGCATTTTGTAGGTATAGCTAGTACTTTGTAGGGATAGTGACTTCAAAGTCATGAAATGGAAATTTTACACATTAATGATAAATGGATGGCACAACATGCATCTCATGTATCCATGGTCTTCCTAGAAAAATATTGTAAGTCAAGGGAATGTCAAGGACCTGACAAATGACATCCCTTTCTATAGGACCAACATGGAGAGGCAACACCACAAGACCTAAAGACTTTTGTTCAACTTCATCATATGCTTTGATAGTGATCTTGCGACAAGGATCAATGGACTCCTCAAATAGTCCAATTGTTTAAGGAGAGTAGTAGAGACAATGTTCAAACTAGCTCCACTATTGATGAGCACATGATGGACATGTTTCTAATGTATCATGACCTCAATGTGTATGTTAGAGTAACTAATTAATTAATTATTAATTATTTATTCTATTGCTTAAGCTTACTTAGGTTAATGCATGTAGTTGAGGTTAGTTGTTGACAACATGGGAGTTTTTTCCCTTTAGCATACTTATCTTTTCCACCTTTTGTGGATGTGTGCTAAGTTGTCAACCTTATCTCCTACCTCATTCCAGCTTGTTCTACAAGCTTCCATGAGGCCCTTATAAGTGGTCTCTCACTCATTGTAAATTTATTCCAATTCCATTTCAACATAGCAATTCTAATTTCCTATTGTGAAATATTCTCTTGTGCGGTATTTGCTTCAAGCTCTCTGCTCCCTAGGTTTCTCTTCAGCAAGCTATTTGCATTGCAAGTGATCTTGGCACATTATAAGAGTCAGATTCTCAACTCCTACATGGTATTAGAGCCTCCCTGCTGCTTCTTGTTCGAAGGATTTTTGAAGCCATAATTTGGAGTCACAAACCCTAGTTTGTTTGTGCAATTTTTCTTCAAATCAGGGATTGAGCAAATTTTTGGAGCATTTTTAGCCCAAGCAAATGCTGCCAATGGATCTAGAATGTTGTTTACAGCTAATAAAAAAAAATTAAAAACTATGCGCCCCATTGCAGCATTGCTCACGGCCCACCGTGGGGCCGCCTGTGGACCAACAACTCCCCTCTCTACTAGCGGCTCTTGCCACAATGCCATTGGAGGTCAGTGCTACCAGCACACCAGATGCACACCGCCCGCGCACCACCGAAGGCCAACTTCCACCAACAGTGTCATCGGGTTTTCATCTCGGGTGCCACCACCACTACTGAACTCTGCTCCAACTTCCTGCTAACACATGGCCACCTTGCTAATGACATTTTTCGTTAGGTGATGTCACCTTTCCATCAGCTAATGACACCTTCCTGTTAGCTGACGTCACTTTTTCGATGACTTTTTTGATGTTATTTTTCTGTTAGCTAATGTCATCTTTTCAGCCACTGACATCAACATTATGGTGGTTGACATCATTTTTTGGTGATAGTCTTGTGATAGCCATATGGGCTTCAAATTTAACCTAGTGTCTGTAATTTTCTAGCAAGGTGCATTTTTGGAGCAACAGTCAATTTTTTGGCTATAACTTGAGCATACGGAGGTCTTTTTCCAATCTAAAAGAAGCATTCGAAAGCTGACTTAGAGAAGGAGACATTGGTGCTAGTTTCATCAAATTCTAAGTTCATTTGAGCTCCCATTTTTGGTGTCAAAGTAGAGGCTTCTATTTCCTCCTATTCTGCATCAACAAATCCAGGTTATTTTCCAATTTTTTGCTTTCTATAGTTGTTTTTGTGGTACCTGAGGGATATTCTTGTAGGTTTGTGGGGGGGTGTCTTTCTTTTCTATAATTTACTTTATTTAAGACCCTTCTACTTTTGTCTTATTCATTTTCTCCATGGCGGATCCATCTGTGACCCGTCTCACACCACACAACTACCATACCTAGAAGGCACAAATGACTAGGCTTCTCATGTCAAGAGGTCTATGGTCTTGTTTGGATTAGAATCAACCTACTCTTACATACCCTTTTAAGGTTCTACAACACAAGAACAAGATGGATGAAGCCATGGGACTAATTGCACTCAACATTTCAGACAGTCTCCTATTTCACTTGGATGGTTTGACTACTCCACAGGCTTATTGGCAAAAATTTTAGACTCTGTTTGGATAGGTGAATGAGTTCTAAGCACTTCAGTTGGATGTATAATTGACTTCTTTGTCACCAAGCAACTTTCCCACCATCGAGGACTTTCTAATGAAGTTCAAATCCCTACATGTAGTTTTACAGGGATGTGGGAAGAACAAAACAGATAATGAGTGCATATTTTTTATACTCTCAAAGCTGAAGGGGAAGTATCAAGTCTTTTCTTCTTCTTTATACTCCACCATGGATGCCCTCTGAGATAGACATAGGATGCCTACATTTGAGACATTTTGTGATAGGTTGACTAGGAAATAGACAAAGATCCAGCAGGTGGATGCCTCTGGCTCTTCCAGCCAAGCATTGGTTGCTCAAAATTCTAAGGGGAAATCCAAGAAGAAAGGAAAATCAAAGAAATAAACTGATCTTAAGCCTCTAGCTAATCCTCTAGCAAACCCTCCCAAGGGTAAAGATTCTTCAAAGTTGAGTGAGTCTACCTCCAAGACCAAGAAGAAATCGAGTGAGAACTGCAGTTTTTGTGGGAAAGATGGACACTCAGTTTCCAGGTGTTGGAAATGATTAGAGGCTTTAGAGGAAGCCATGAAGGAGCATCATGTTTTAGCTCCTCAATCTTCATCTCCACCTGTAGGGAAATTTCATGCTCTTTTTGCACGAGCTATGACTTCAGCGCCTTTGTGGATTCTTGATTCCGTGGCCTTTGTTGCTTACTTCACTTACTACTTGCATCACCACACAGATTGTAGTTGGGAACTCTTCACAACTTTTAGTTTTGGGTTCTGGCACTGTTTCTTTGGCCAGGGGCTCTCTACACGATGTACTTTGTCTTCCTAATATTTTGATGAACCTTCTACCTATCTATCAAATTTTCCACTCTGGCTCTGGGAAGACAGTCAAGTTCTCACCACATGATGTGGTTATTTGAGACTTGCATGATCTAGAGATGATCGTGGCCACTGGAAGTGTTGACTCTACATCTCACCTCTATAGATTTGATGGATTTGAGTCTTCTAATGACACAGGTTCATGTTTAGTTGCAGATGCAGATTCAATAAGCAGACTTTGGCATGAACATTTTGGGCATGTCAATTACAAATATTTTCAACAGATGAGGAAACATACACTTCTTCTTGGGCTTCCCCAAATTTCCTATCCAGATGGTGTTTGTTAGGGATATGCACTTGGTAAGAAACATAGGGATTATTTTCCACATGGACAAGCCACTCGTGCTTTGGCACCTTTGGAGTTGAGGCCTTCCTTCCTTCATTTCATGTTTTTTTCAGCATGTTCTTTTTTACCTCTTTTTGGAGGAGAGTTTTTCCCATGTGGTTTTCTCTCTGTCCCCCTGTTTATAGAGGTTGCATTTAGTTTCTTTGTATTTTGGTACCTAAAATGGCCTCGTTGTCGAGACCCATTTTTCATTTTTTCTTTGTTTTGTGAGTTTAAGGCATTCCCCTAAGTTGCACTTAAGGGCAGGTGTTAGAGTAAATAATTAATTAATTGTTAATTATTTATTCTATTTCTTGAGCTTACTTAGGTTAATGCATGTAGTTGAGGTTAGTTGTTGACAACACGAGAGTTTTTTCCCTTTAGCATACTTATCTTTTCCACCTTTTGTGTATGTGTGTTGAGTTGTCAACCTTATCTCCTATCTCATTCCATCTTGTTCTACAAGCTTCCATGAGGCCTTTATAAGTGGTCTCTCACTCATTGTAAATTTATTCCAATTCCATTTTCACATAGCAATTCTAATTTCCTATTGTGAAATATTCTCTTGTGCGGTATTTTCTTCAAGCTCTTTGCTCCCTAGGTTTCTCTTCAACAAGCTATTTGCATTGTAGGTGATCTTGGTGCATTATCAGAGTCAGATTCTCAACTCCTACAGTGTAGAGGTTGATTGTGTAGGTGACTCAGTGAATTATAATCCTCCTCAAAGAAAGACATATAGTAGGGTGAGGTTAGATGTCCTACCATATATTGGAACCACTCAAGATCAAGATCTTGAGGGACATTTGCCTCAGTGAGGGATTTATCAAGAATTTGCCTAAGAGTAGGTGATATTTTGAGCAACTCAAAGATTGTGATTTGAGTGCATTAGTTCATTATAACTGATCAAGAATATTGTAGCTAGTAGCCATAGAATTTGTCACAAGTTTTGCACCTTTTCCAGATGGACCAATAAGTATTTTATCTTTATATTGTTCTATCTCAGGTGCAAAAGGCACAAGGCCTTTGAGAATAAACTTAACACTAGAATGCATAATAGCATTAGCACAATATTGTGATGGTTTGCAGTTAGATGTGTTGGAGGCAGGGCCCCTTAAGACAAATGGTGTCTTAGGTTTAGTGTTATCTTGTTTTCCCTTGATGGTAATAATGTCATAGTACTCAAAATCCATAGGTTGAACCATGTTAATCACATTGTCATCATTAGAGTACATGTAGTTGACCTTGTTGTTAGGTTTTGGTTTTGAGCTCTCTCCTTTTTTGTAAGTTGGGAATGGCTCCTTGAAAGCATTGTGATCCAAGTTCTTGTTATGCCTATTCATAAAAATTTCACAAGCATCAATTAAGTCTTGTATTTTGTGATGTTGGTTAATACAGTTGCTAGTTCTGTGACCTTTGTTTTGGTGGTATTCACAAAATGTAGTTTCATTCCACCATGATGGTCATAGTTGTGGATCATAAGGACGAGAGTTATCCAATGGAGAGATGAGTTTTTTTTGCAACAAGGTCTTGTAAACCACATCCAAGGGTTCACCTAGAGGTGTGTATTCTCATTTCATATGTGAGATCCAAGATGAGTTCCTTTGTTTTTTTCTACAAGTTTTTTTGTCACGAGGAGACTTCTCAACATTCCTAGATGCTTTGAGGTTGTCTATAAGATTGAATGCTACTTTAGCAGGTTTAGGAGTGATGTTGTGAATGACTCCATCATGCACAACCTCTCAATTTTTTTTTACATATTTGAATTTGTCCTTGTTAGAGGTGGATCCTTGTTTTGTGTCCTTTTGAAGAGTGAGTTCACCCTTTTTGACCATAATTTTCTCTATAAGAATAGCTTGTGTGACCATGTCTTCGAAAGTATATGGACCTTGAAGTTGGACTCTATACCCAAAATTAGGTAGGAGATTATCAGTGAAGATGTCAATCTTTTCCATTTTTCAAATCTTGCATGAGTATTTGGTGTAAAGTTGTCTCCATTTCTAAAGAAATATGAGGAAAGGTTCTCCAACTCTCTCTTTAAGGTTACACAAGTCTTGAATGTTAACTAGTTGTTGAATTTTGTGAGAGTATTGTTGGACAAACAAGTTGACAATCTCATCAAACATTTTGATACCAATAGGCAAGTGTGAAAACTACTCCATAGCCTAACCACCTAGACTTCTTGGGAATAGATGCATTAGATATGTCTAATTATGCATGAATTCCATAGACAAGGCACTAAATTCCCATAAGTGATCTTGGGGATTGGTAGTTTCAAAGTATTTATTGTACTTAAGTAGCTCAACTCCTCTTAGAAAAGAAGGCATGTATATGCTCTTGTCAAATAGAAATGGGCAAAGAACATCTAAAGTGTATGTTTTTGTAGGTTTGTCATTATCATGCATCATTTGAGCTAGTTGGTCTTGAATGATTTTTAGTTGATTTTGGAGTTTGGAAGTTTCAGTTTCCTCTTTAGGTGTGATGATAGTTTCAACATTAAAGTGATGAGGTAGCTTAGCTCCCTCTTTGGAAAGTCTAAGAAAGTATTTCTCTTTCTCTTCATTAAGCAAGATTTCCATGACCTTTTGGAAGTTTTTTTCCTTTCAACATTTTTTGATGTATTCAAGGAGTATTTCCACCTCTTCCTCAATTTCATAAGTGAAGAGATCTTTATGTTTGTCATTCCTAAGTTGTTTTTGGTCTCTACTATGTTCACCATGTTTAGGTTCATGATCAACCATTGTAGGAATGTGAATGGTTTCAATACATTTTGATTGGAAAGGTCCTCTGAATAAGAATTCAGTTGTATTATTTGGAGATGTAGGACCTTTGCTAGTTTCAGGATCCTCTTGATACAAGGGGTTCTTGGTTTTTTGTAAGTTTATAGAGAACATTCTCTGAACACAAGATAATCTCACAAGTGAAGGAGATCCTAAAGGTTCCTCACTAGAGCAACTGGACATAGACCGTGTATAAACTAGAATGTGACCTCAGTAACAATTACAAACCCTATCTCTACCTCATCTAAGGCTAAGGGGATAAAACATGTTTCTACTTCTTTCTTCCATGGTCATAGAGAAGGACAAGAAGCAAAAACCTAGACAAGGATCACACTAGAATGTAGTCTCAAAAAAGCAAGATAAGAGTGTTGTATACCAAGGTATGAGTAGTCTAAGTAAGGGCTACAATAGCCAAAGATTATGACTATCATGACATAGAGTACAACAAGCACTAAAGGACAAGAACAAGATAACAGAGAGACAAGATTAGTTTAAGTGTGGGTCACAAGTCATTAGCTAAGCAAGATGTCAACGTTCAAGACTGTTTATAGATAGAAAAGAGGTAAACTATTGTAGGAAATAGACTAGACTTAGAGCACATATAGCTTTGATAGATAGTTTTGATAGTTTTAAGGCAAGATTTCATGTGAAGATCCTTAGAGAATCATGTGAACAAGTGTAAAGAAGCTAGACAAAGATTTAAAATAGCAATTTTGGACTAGATTTCTTGCACAAAGACCTATACAAGGTCACACAAGGAAGTGCTAAACTTACAAGATAACTAGATTTTGACACCAAAAGGACAAGTTTGCAAGATCTCACATGGAGATTTGCGCAAGACTACATGAATACTCTAACAAAGCCATGCAAAGAAGTGTGGAACAAAAAGGTACTCATGCAAAATTTTGGAAAGCTGGGCATGAAAGTAAAGACCAAACTAACAACAAAAATTGGATTTTGAAGAGACTTTAAAATTTTCAAACTATTTGAGATAGATCTTTGGTTATTTTGATAGATTTTAGATAGATGTCAAGGTTGGTTTTCAAGTTGTTAAATACCATTTAGTTTTTGACAAGACAAGTTATTTTCAAATAGACACAAGAATCAAGCAGTAGTCAAATACAATCCAACCAAGGACAGAACAACTAGGAAGGACAGGGGAGTCTTGACTTTAAATTTTTTTAGATAGATTTGGACATGTTTAAGAATCAATAAAAATATTCTTTATCCCTAAAACTAAAAATTATAGAGAAGGCAAAACCTTTGTCCCACAACTTATGTGCATGTGTGCACCTCACACAGCCATGTCACCCCCTAAAGGGTGCCTATGTTTTTGGTGTATTCAAAGGAATCAATAACATATACATTGAATGAACACCCTTGTGGTGGGTTCAAGCACATATACCACCTTATAATGCCTAGTAGCATGCCTATGGTGAGTTCTACAAGAGAGATTCTTCCCCCTCCTTGCACAAAGATTATGCCCCCTTTCAGAGGTGAATCAAGTAGAAACTAACTAAAAGGTTTTTACTTGGCTTCTATTCACATTAACACTCGATGACTTTGCAAGAGAAGTTGAGGCTAGTAGCCCACACAAGCATCTATAAGTGCACATACTTGACTAGAAAGACTAGGGCTAGCACCAACTAGTGCAGGATATAAAGCCTCTACTTGATACACAATATTAGAATGAAGAAGAGGAAATTAATATAGCTTTGGAGTGTTTCACTCTACAAAGCTTCTTTATTATAGTGAGTTGGAATCTTTGGCAAAAGGAGTGTGCTCACCTAGGTCATTCCCAAAGGTTGGATCACTTTGGCAGGCCCTCTAAGGGTTGACTCGAATTGGTGGTTTGGATCTAAGGGTCTAAGTTTCTGATTTCCCTCAATGGGAAAGAGTATACTCCTCTACCTCATCACCTCACCCAAACACACAAAACACATTAACCACTGAGTTATCTTAATCAATCTAGACTTATCCCTTTTTCAATATTTTTATTCCCTAAAAGGAAATCATCATCCCTTCATAGAAGAGGACTCGCACTAGAGAACCACTAACTTGCTTGCCTCCCTTGGATGCCATGTTTTAGAGGTTTCTAATTTACCCTTGGTCATGTCCTCCAATTGGTAAAAAAAATACTCCCCTATTCCCCTATCTTGCACCCTATGAAGTTCACAAGCCCTAATTATACTATGTGTGGAAAACAAGAAAAAGACAAAACATTGTATGTGGGTTTAAAATTGATCTTTGACATTCGTATCTTTGATAGTGTCTTGCAAAGACATAGTCAGTTCATGTTTGAAATGTTTCTATAAAAGGATTCTTTGTCAATCATCCTATAAACTACAATTATGCTGCAAAAAAATTAGAAATTTGAAAGAAAGTGCTTCAAAGAAAACACATTAGTCAAATGAAATGATAAGCTGAATTCTAAAAAAATTTGCATTTTGCATGTGTTGTTGCAAAAATTTGCACGAAATCTTCCATAGGCTTGTGCGAGAAAATGAGGTTCCATGCAAGAAACTACACAATTAGGCACATTTTTGTGCAAGGAAGTGCGAAGAAAGAGGAAAAATCCTCAAATATTCATGTGAAATTTTGGAAATTTGTATCTATAGACACCACAAAATCAATAAAATAATAGAAAATAAAGCAGATGAGGCCAAAAGAATTAATTTTCTCTATCCTACGGTGGGCATCAGAAATGTATATGCAAAATTGAGGGCCTCTTATCCTCACATACACTTCAACATGGTCTTTACCTAAGAGATCATCCCATAATGAACATTGAATTGTTCATCTAAGAAGTCCAATAGTGCAACCTTCTAACTAGAAGGATTTTTCCCTTGATCTCAGATCAAGAAGCAAGAAACCAGACCTTTTAGTATGAAGGATTTAATGCAATTAAATGATGATGGAATTAATCTAAATGGGATGTGTGGTCGAATCTAATATCAAATAAAGAAAATTAAGCTATGTGTATGCATTGTATTAAGGTAGATCACATTTAAAATACTAAAATGTGAGAAAGCTATGAAAATGTGAGCATAATAAGTAAATATTTTGACAAAAATTTGATGCAATTAAAATTCCAACCTCTGAAATGAGGAATTAGAAGCCTTTTAAATAGAATTCCCAAAATCAATTAATGGTTGAGATCAACTCAGATCAATGGTTAGGATTGAAGCTAAAATCTAATCAGGATGGGAGATTCCTAATGTAGGTGAGGTTAACTAACTTGGATCCTAAGTGTAATGGAAAGTTAGCTTAAATTCACCTAAGTGTGAGAATAAGTGGGTTAAGCCAATTCCAATTTGAGAGATAGATCACTTGGAATTCCCATTCTGAAACTGAAGAGAGGAAATTGGAAGGTTATTTAATTTAATAAAAATGAGATATGACCTCATAAATGCATATTTCAATTAATTGAATAATTGCATTAAATAATAAAAATGAGAGCATTATTAAGTTAAATACATTTAATTCCTTTAGCAGATTAGCCTTAGGAGATAATTTAATTTAATTAAAATATAAAAATTTTAAATTAAATTAAGTCTTATCAATAGGTTTAATATAACTAATTCGAGTCAATACTTTAGGAATTAAATAAATAGTGTGATTAATGCAGACTAGGGTTTTCTGCATCTGACAATTAAGTCAAGTAGTGAGAACCAGAATGAGAATCGCCTAGTGAAATAGGACTTAAGGTTGATCAAAATAGACCAAAATTGGTTGTCATGGAAATGAGCTAATTTTGGGGTATTACACCTACAACTCCACAAAAATCTGTAACTAGCAGAAAACAAAAACTTTGGGGAACTTTGAAAAGCTTAGAATAGCTCCAAGCAAGAAAATTATGCTTTTTCACTCATTGGAAAGAAAGAAAACTATTCTAATATGTACAAAAAACATTTAACCTCCTCTAAAAGAAAGGTTTAATGTGAATCCCATTGACTGGGATTGGGAGAACTTCACCATCAGGGCTGGATAGGTAAAAAGCATTAACCTCTTTGCAGTTGGCAATAATATATGGGCCACTCCATATAGCATCAAATTTGGAGTGCATACCTAGCTTGGCTCAATCAACATCCCACTTGAAAACAAAGTCTCCTTCCTTGAAGATTCTAGCCATAGCCTTCTTGTCAAAGTTTCTTTTGACTTGCTACTGATGTACCTCAAGTGTATGCATAACTTGCTATCTTTTTTCCTTCAGTTCCATTAGTTCAGCCAGCTTGACTATCATAGCATCATCCTTAACTAGCTCCAATTGATGAGCAAGTTCAAGAGAGGGAAACTCAAGTTAAATAGGAAGCCTTGCTTCCCTTCCATATACTAGCATGAAAGATGTGTTCCCAATTTATCTTTTGGGTGTGATTCTTATGTCATCCCAAAGGGTAGTCTTCAAATTAGCATGCCAATACCTCTAGTTGGCTTCAATTGTCCTCCTCATTATTCTAATGAATTTCTAATTAGAGGATTTTGCCAAGACATTCCCTTGGGGATAATAATTTGAGGAAGTTCTCAAATATATTCCATGTTCTAGAACCCAAGAGCATATTTTATTTCCAACAAAAGATTTCACATTATCTGATATGATAGTTAAAGGAACACCAAATCTGGTTACTATCCCATCAAGGAACTCAACCACTGAAGGTTCTATTGCATCTCTCAAAGTGACCACTTCTATCCATCTCATGAAATAATCTATGGCTACCAACATCCATCTATGATCAGCACTAGAGGGTGGGTTTATTGGACTAATAAAACCTAAAACCCATTGAGAAAAGGGTTGGTCAACTTGGATGGGATGGAGAGGAAGGGTACCCAATACTTTCTTTCTTGATAAGAAAGCACATTTCTCACATTTCCTCACCCACTTGTAGTAATTGTTGAAAAGAGTTGGCCAATAATAACCAACCCTTATTATCTTCATTTTTGTAACCCTAGCTAAGAAATGACTACTAACAAGGCCATCATGGAACTCTTTTAATAGCCTGTTGATCTTATCTATTTTGATACATCTCAATAGGACTCCATTAGAATCCTTCCTAAATAGTATTCCATCCACCAAGACATAAGGGATAGATTGCAATCTGAATTGTCTTCTCTTAGCTCTATTTAAGCCTTGTGGATATCTTCCCTCTACCAAGAAGGTAGTCATGTCATGCAACCATTCATTCTAATTTTCATTCTCTGTTGGTTGCTAATCTTTTATTAAGATGGTAGCCTCTTTGGGTGTCTCAAAGGAGGAGACCATTTTCTCACAAAGTCTGTTTCCCCTAATGAGCTTGGTGATCTTAATATCAATGTCATACTCCATGACTTTTGTGATCCATCTAGTTCTTTTTTCATTAATATCTTTGTTCAACAAGAACTCTTTCACACTTGCATGTGGAACCAAGAGCTAAACCTTGTTATGAGACAAAAGATGTCTAAATTTTTCGAGAGCCCTTACAATAGCAAGGACTTGTTTCTCTACATAGTTGTATCTTCCTTCATAATCCTTAAGCCCTTCACTAAAGAAAGAAATGGGATGCTACAAATTATCATCATTTAGCTATGTTAGAACAACTGATATACTTGATCCTCCTCTAAGGGAGTAAAGGATGAAGTCTCTATCAAACTTGGGATTGACAAGAGTAAGAGTTGATGCAATTTATTTCTTGATCTCTTCAAAACTATCCTTCCCTTCTTTGGTCCAAGTGAACACTAGGTTCTTCTTCACCATAGTTGTGAGAGGCTTTACTGTGGAGGCAAGATCAGGGATGAACCTTCTTACGAAGTTGATCCTACCAAGAAATCTCACCAATCCTTTCTTATTATTGAGAAGTGTGAGAGAGAGAATTGCTTCTACTCTCTAGATCTATTGTTAGCCCATTTCTTGACACAATATATCCTAGGAGCTTTCCTTGGTTAGTGGAAAACACACACTTCTTGGGATTTAGGGACACACCATACTCTTTCCATCCTTCAAATACCTATCTCAAATGATCAAAATGATCTGCTACATGTTTTGAGAAGATAGTTCTACCATCAAGATAGACTAGCAAACCCTTGAAGGCCATCTCCATTGCCTTCTGAAATGTGGCACCTATATTAGTTAGTCCAAATGACATCTTACAATAAGAATAGGTACCCCATTTGGTAGTTAATGTTGTCTTATATCTGTCTAACTCTTGGAATAACACCTGATTATAACCTAAAAAACCATCTAAGATAGAAAATACTTTTGAGCCACTAACCTTGGACAAAATTTGTTCCATAGAAGGAAGGGGATGGTGATCTTTAATAGAAGCCTTATTAAGGTCCCTAAAATTTGCACACAATTTGATTTCTCCATTCTTCTTTCTAATAGGAACAAGATTGGCTAACCACAAAGAGTGCTTAATATAAAAATGATATTGGCTTCTATAAGTTTGGATAGCTCTTTTCTCATTAATGGTTCAATAAAATGAAGAGTGCTTAATAGGAAAAATGATATTGACTTTTATAAGTTTGGATAGCTCTTTCCTCATTAATGGTTCAATCTTAGGGTTAATTGGCCTCTATTTTTTCTTGATAGGCTTAGCATCATGGTTTAAATATATGGTATATTGAAATAAACTTGGGTCAAAACCATTTTATGTCTTCATATGTCCAAGCAATAACATCATTAAATTCTTGACATAAATTAATGAAAATTTCTTGTTCAGCATTAGTGCATACCTTTCCCAACTTAAGGGTCCTTCCATTAGCAACAATGATAGGTGTGTAGTCATCCCTCTTTGTGGTCAGGTTTGAATTTTTGACTCTTTCTTGATCATTAGAGTTGAAAATGCCTTCTAAGGTAACTAGACCTTTAGGCAATTTGTTGGAGTTTAGGTTCATGATTTGGTTCCCATACTAACTTTGCATCTTCGACTGATTTCTAGCAAAGAAATCTACTTCATTTTGCAAGAAATTCACAATTTGTAAATCAAAATCAAATACTTTCCAATTTGTGCAATTTTCTGGGACAACAAGCCCTACAATAATTCTAATTTGTTTCTTTTTTTCATTAGCAACATGCTCTAGTATTTCATAATGAGAACCAATGGTTGCAAGCCTATCAACATGTTTATTTTTTATTTCTTGGGTCACTCTAAATATTTCCAGCCTAAAAGCTTGAAAGTAGATCCCAAACTCTATGTTTGTATGATTTGAGAAGGCTATTCTTTGTGACATTTTGATTTCTGCTTTGATTAACAACCAACTCACTATCCCCAAACACCTTTAAAAGCATGCTACCTCTCCTTTGTACAAGTTGGATACCGTGTATTAGAGCTTCATACTCTACCACATTATTAGTACAACAAAGTTGGAGTCTATATGAAAAGTAGTATCTCTCCATATTAGGTGAAACCAACATTAAACCAACACCTAAACCATTTTTGTTTCTTGATCCATCAAAGAACATACTCCACAATCAGTTCATATCTTCTTATGTTCATGAGATTGGGAATAAGACCACCCTCCTAAAATATATAATAAGTTCCAAGGCCATTCTCCTCAACTTTGTGTATTGGATATGTTTGGAAAGAATTAGCCCACTCATCTAAAAGATAATCAAGAACCTTTGCTAAGGAAGTATTATGTTCATGAGTTACACATTCCATGTCTTCATCTCAAATTTTGCAATTCATGTTTATGGGGTTGGGAGTATAAGAATTTATATGATTAAGGGCTAAAGGCTCTAATCTTAGGGAGGCTTTTCTCCCATATCTTGTCCTGAAGAACATATAGGACCAATTTAAGGAAATATAACTAGCTATCTATGTAGTGAAGTCCCTAGAAAGGAAGATGACAAAATATGGACAACCCTTAGCTATTAATATGTCTAGTATAACAATATAACCAAATATGCTTGTAATGCCATTTCTACATGTTTTAGGATTCCTACTATCTTAATAGAGCTACCATCCAACTAAAGTACATCCCTAACCATTGGCTCATACTTAATATCGAGGAGATTAGCTATACATTTAGGCATCACAGAACTACTAGCTCCTAAATCAATCATGCAATTATGAACTAGTTTGTCCCTTATAGTCAAAGAAACATTAAAGGGAGGAGGTTTATTTTTCTTATTTGTATCTCCTTTCTTTATTGGTTGTACCAAACTTGTTACATTATTCAAGGTGGCAGACTAATTTTCCACCCCTATGCTCTCTAACTCTTGCTACAGTAGTCTCTCCTATGGTGGCATGGTGGCAACTGCATCCCAAAGGAGATATTAACAAAAGTTCTTTTCATTTGATCCACCACATTGAAGGGGTAACTAACTAATTTTTACAATAACCTTGGGAGCAATATGAATTGATGACTAAAACTAAGTAATTTGAGGTTCAATAAACTTTCTTGTTGTATGTGTTCTACTTCTATTGGGGGTAATGTCTGACTATGTAATTATAACTTGTGCATGAGGAGCAACACCCAAAGTAGAGGCTTGATTTGGTGGGTAAGTAATATCACTCTCAATAGCTCTTATTTTTCTTTTGGTATTATGAGCTATGGCATCATAGTTAGCATGGTAACATTATTTTGTCTAATGGTTCATAAAAGAATAATCACCCTGTTGCTACAAATGGGAAGTATCAACAGATTAACCAACACTATATTGTTGTCCTATTCTTTGATCCTATGTAGTTGTTTCTAGGAAAGATTTTTCCTTCTAGCACATACAGAAACCATATAAATGATTACAAGAAGGACAAAAGTCCTGATCTTGAGCCAAATTGTTCTGAGGGACTAAAGCCTTGTTGAGGTTTTTATTTGCATTTGCAGCAGAGATATTATCAATAGGCCTATATTCTAATTATAGGGAGCATAACCCTAATTTTGATTTGGGGGCCTATGTGTAGGGTTTTGGTAATGAGGTTGAGGAGGCCTACTACCCTGAGCTTGTTGTCTCTCCAAAGTCACCAATTTGTTGTTCATTTTTTGCATCATGACATTTTGATCATGAAATATTTTATCCATATCAAAATTGTGATCCTTAATTTCATCCATATTTTACAGCATAGCCTGCATCATGGCCTTAATCTCATCAATTCCATTGGAAAATGTAGAAGCTATTGGAATTATGACAAGAGGTTGGCATGTAGATGTAGTAGGAATAGGGGCTACTATAGGCTGATGATTGGGCATGCCAGGAAAGAAAGGTGTTGGAGGCCTTGGAGCTAGCTCCCCACTTTGGATCAATGTATTTTTTGTCATTATGGAGAATTTATATGCAGTTGATAGAGTATTTCCTCCCAAGGTCTGCAATGTGGTAGCAATTCTTTGATTGAAAGCTCTTAGGTAATACATGAAAACATTACAAGGGGAAGGTTTTACTAAAGTAGGTATTCTATCCTATATTTTTTAAAATTTATAATTAAAATTAATCATGCATTCATGGGAGGCTCTTTTAATTGTTGTCAGCTACTCCAAAAGTGAGAAATTGTCATTCTTATCTTCAAAGTGTTTGCATAATCTTTCTCCTAACTCATCCCAATTATTGATGGAGTTGTGAGGCAATCCCAAATACCATTGTAAAGCTTTTCCCTTAAATTATGAGGTTAAGAGTCTAATAGCAACATCATCCTTAGTGATTCCATGAATATTACAAACATTAGAAATCTCTTGAATGTGCTCTAAGGGGGAAATGGAAGTTTCACCAATAAAATCTTGTATACTTTTAAGAGTGGAAACTAGAATATCATGCCTTTGAGCTAGAATAAGGGGACTCCCACCATTAAAGGTGGAAAAAGCATGCACTCTAGATTGGGCCATGTGAAAAAGTAATATATTCAAATGGATAGATGGTACCCTAGGTTGTGATCTATCAACAGGAGGAGTAGAAAAAGATCTTGCAAGTGTATGTATTTCTTCTATACTCCTAACTGGTGATAGAGAAAGTCTATTCTTTTTACTTCTAGGATTTGAGAATGAAAGTTTAGTGTATTGAAATGTACCTCTAGAAGATGCCCTTGTGTGAGCTTTGGGCATGAATCTCAAAAATTCTAGTCTAGAAACCAAGATGTAGATATGGAGTTACCAAGTTCTTGAATGTGAGCCTCTTGAAGGCTAAAATTCTAAGAGCAACATTATTTTCTCAGCATAGAAATTGAAGTCCTTATTTTGACACTAGCAAACTACTTGACTTCATAGTATTCTTGAATGTAGTCCCACTGGGCATGCCAGAAACTATTGACACAAAATATTACACCCTAGCCTCAAGGAATACTTCTCAACAAGCCTTGTGTAACATGGAAATAATCTCAAAAGTATGGAACTTTCTAATCAAAGATTGAATCTCTAGATAAGGTCAGCTTCCTCATAATCTGGGTGCATCTAACTAAGACTTAGAAGGAAAAGGGAGAAGGAGCCATAAATTTAAAATGTTGAAGGGAAAAGTGGTGATGCACTAAATAGATTGTTGATCTACTTCTTTCTAGAAACTACACTAAAATTCAATATACTTCACAAGACATACCACTATCTATATCCTTTCAATCTTAACACCATAGAAAAGCCAAGAAATAACATAACTATGCAAGGAATACATAGATTCACTTAAAAAATTAGTTAATTATAATGAACATATACATAAGGTGCTATGATTGTCAAATACATCCAAGAAAAGAGGCATCCAAGATTGCACAATTTTAACTAGCTAAGAATGGATGAGATAGTAGCAATTTCTATTGAATAAGAGGCAAAAGCATTTACAAAGGATAAATCTACAAAAAACCTTAAAAAAAGAGATCCTAAGAACAACAAAAAATCTTGCCTTTATAGGGTGTAGGCATAACCTAGATACAATCTTGAGTTCAAATTCCAACAACAATAGAGTTGAGGTTACATAGTATAATAAATGAATATCAGAGTGAAATCTCACCTTAAAATCAACTTGCTATAATGAAGTGATAGGAAAGGACAAAGAAAGAATTTGGCAGCTAAAAAGATCATCATTATTGCAAAACCATTAAATAGGCAACGAGGGGGATCATCATTGGTGTTACAAAGCCCAAGAAGCCACTTTGCATTAAATGAATAGTCTTAGTAATGTGACACAGTTGCAACAAATCCATTTGTGTTGCTATAAAAAAATGTAGGATGGGATAACACACAATGTTAACCCACCACAAAAATTATAGAATTGATCCAAGTGGGATAAATTAGATCTACCCAAAAAATGATGACATAGATGTAGATCTCTTTGTTTGAATTGGATGGCTCAAATGCTAGAAGAAAATCCCCAACACATGATTAAAACATAGCACTTGATCAAGACTTTTTTTATATCAAATGGATGGTTTTGATGAAGCAAGGAATCTCCTAGAAAGGCCCAAGAAATGGTGCAAAAATATGAGCACCATTAGATCAAGAGCATCCCAACAAGACAAAGATCCACCACTTGGCACTAATTTTTTTGTTGGCACATTTCCAAAAACGTGGTTGACGAGGTAGCATGAAATTTCATGATTTTGCATAAGCAAGAAAAGTCACTCCTCAAAGTAAGGAAAATGGTTAACACAAGATGTGAACCCCTACAAATACACGTGTTAACCCACAACTTGGCACGTGAAGAAATCGAGCTCACTTAGCCTGTTGGTGTTTTGAAATGCTACAAGTTTCAAATTACCTTGATGAGAATAGGACACATCTAGGGGTAGCTAACTCCCATTTTCAACATGTCATTTTAGAAACCAAGCCAACTATAAGGCTTGACCCTTCTTCTACTTTAGGCTCTACAAAACCTAGGCATGTGGACCTCAGATTCAATCAATATGGTACAAGTGCAAAAACATACTCCTTAATCTATTAAGAAAATAAAACAATTATATCTCCTAATGACTCATGAAATGACATAGATCTATAGTAGCTAAGTGCAAAACAATGAAATCCATAAGCTGAGTGAGGGCATTCTATTGTAGCTCTCCAACATGAAAGGGAAATATAATTGATTAATGATGTTGAATTCAACAAAACCTCAAATATGTAGCAGTAATAACTAATTGATACTATAACTAATCAGTGCCTTATCTATTGGGAAATTTTATGAATTCAATATATATATTTGTGATACCAAGACATATTTCATATACCTAGACATCAGATCTATCTTATCACTTTGTGAATCAGACATTGGTGTTCATTAAGACCTCATTCTAATGAAATATCCTTCTCAAATACCCAACAACCCTATCAAACATATCAAGCATTTACTTGGCCCGTTGTTCCAATAGCAAAACATATCTGACATACAATGTTAAAGAGATGCAAATCAATCTCAACTCTTTGTTCCTAGGCCACATAAGACTATGAATTACTAAGATAGGAGACAAGAATCAAAATGAAACTAAAGAAATTTTGGCTCATTCATATTCATTTCTTCGAAACAATACATTCAAATGCATGAAATCAAAACATGAAAACACTTAACAAATCTAAACTAGCTAAATTATCTTTCCTACTACTATTCATATAAGAGAATTATGCTGAAGAATGTGTGGTGTCATGGTATTGGGAATACATCAAAATTGGAACCAAAACCTGGTATCACAGTAATGAGTAGTTTTTCTCCAAAAAACTAGAACCAGCCGGTTTCACAGTAATGACTGAAACCCCTACAATGGATGAAATAAAGAAAGATATAGAAGAGAGTGAATTCTTAGATCTAATCTAAAGATGACATGTGTCCACTTGAAATTCCCTCCTTTGTAGTGAAAAGAATCTCTCTAATCTATCTCTACAACTGATAAATCAAGTCCTTGATCCTTTTTTCTTTCTAACTAAAAATTGGAGCCAAATTATACTAGAATAGCATAATATCCTCAAAATTAATGCAACAGACCTTTTACCAAGTGTTTTTACCAAGTCTATAACTTCATTTCCAATTTTCACTCATTTTATTGAGAAGGCCCAAATCTTACATTTCTACCTATAACATGAACTAGTGAATTCCTATGAAAAGATGAACTCCATAACTGGAAAGTCCATCTTCTCTTAGTTCTGAAAATATATAATATGCCTATAGTCACTTACCAGAAACCTCCGAAAAGTTGATTTGAAAAATACCCCCTGTTGAAACTATCTAGTTTGCAACTTAAAATTTTTCAAAAATTTAAAAACTCTCTAAAGTCCAAACTTCAGAAAATGTCATTTTCAATTTAAAATAAGTCTTTTACATGAATCTCTTTGAAAATTCACCAAAAATGGCATTTTTAAAAATATTTTATTTTTTCTCCACCTTGGACCTTAGGTCAAACTTGGTTTGACTAGGCTACCACATGGCAGCACTTGATTGGCTAACCTCTGGCACCACATCATTGCAAGCCCAGGCCCACTACCATGTGGCACCTGGTGGCATTCCCACATTATTTAACATCTAAGCACTTCCTTTTTATGGAAATACACTAGCTTTTCAATTTACCATGTGGCACCATCATGTGCATTGTTGTTTTGATCTGATGTTATAGTGCCACGTCATCTACAACCAGGCCCACTACCACATGGTAGCCTAGCCCACACCTACAATATTTAACTTCCTCACATCTTTATTTTTTGAGCATGTGCCCACTGCATGATTAGGACACGTGGTAGCATCCTACATGCTTAGTCAAAAATCATTATTTTGGTGCCACATCATCATGATGTCATCCTTAGTCAAAATTTTCTTACATCATCTTCCAACCTAGCCATGGGTAGGGTCCCTCTACATGAACCTTTCCTTCTAAAAAGTAGTGTCTCATAGAGATTTCAGTACATGTTCATTTGGCTATTTAAAAAGCAAAAGGGACCTCTGCCCACTCAATGTGGGACAAAAACTCTTTAATGGTTTTCCCTTTGATGTGGGTATACCCTGTTGTTGAAATGTGGCTCCACATCTTTGTTTTCTACCACTATTTTCCTCCATATGCTACCTCCTTTGTGGTTTCTACCACTTCTTTATTCTCTCCTTGCATAATCTTCCACTCATGAAGCTCTTCCTTTCTATTGCTACGACTTCTCTACTTTTATGTCACTGCCTCTACTTCAAATTTAGCCCTACTCTCTCCAAATCTAGGGGAATTAACTTCAAATTTAGAGGAGCTACTATTCTCCAGCGTTGCTTGGTCTCCTTGCCCTTTATGCAAATTTTAAACTCACAATGTGCCTACTTCCAAAATGAGTGGGCATTCAGTGTCCTACTCATTTCATTGGTTGCACCAAGCCCCTAAGATCAGTCATCTCTAGTGAGACAAGTTCAATGCCTATCCATCTTTGCATCAAGGTCACACAAAAATTGCATCAAATCTTATCTCAAATCCTCCATCAAGAAATGAGGTCCATAAAATATCATCATCTTTTTTCTACTTCAGCATGCAAAACAACTGTTCTACCAAAAGTCAATGTTTCAGTTATGTTAACTTCTACTTTTTCCCACAGCCAATCAACAGTTGGGACTCTAAGGTTTGCAAGTTCTTCAAATGTTTTTGGTGCTAGATTGAAGGGTCCAATTGATGGCACAAACTCTTCATTTTCTTTAGAGATCAATCACAGAAGGGATGTTCATCAATCTCCTCAAACCAAGAATTTTCTTCCATCTTTCCTCTACGGTCATAAATTTTGTCAGCTGGTCCCAACTCACATGAAGTTCTTTGCCTTCACTTGGGTTTCCTTTCTGTTAGCATGTGGATTCCTCTTCATCTCTGATAAATCGGGCCCTATTCCCTACTTACATGCTAAAACATGGCCTTTTCTTTAGCCACCTCTGCATATTCACTATGACCATCTTCTTCTTCAATGTTGTGGCTTGTGCATTTAACATGGATATCTCCTTTTCTATCATGGGTTCTTTTTTCATTTAGTTGGCTACTCCTAAGTTCTCCTTGGAGTGAACATTTCCTTTGCCATTGATGTGGACTACTACTAATATATATGACTCTTTTTTGTGGGCTCATGACTTGTCTTCTTTTTTCTTTCAACGGCTTTTCTTCCTACCTTTCAAATGGAGCTTCATGTTTCCTATCCTTGCTTCCACAAATGTTCAAGTGCATGAGCTCTACTAGATTCTATCTCATACACCACACCTTGGGGTTTCCCTTACCTTTGTTTTCATGTGGCTTTCTTCTCAACATGCCACCTACTTCTTTACATTGGAATTGGAATGTAAACCTTAGAAAATTGTTCTTGGCATTCATATGCAAAAGCTGAGGCTGGAAACTTAGACAAAGATCTAGGGATGGCCCCAGTAAGATGATTTCCAAAAACATTGAAGTCCTGAAGGCTAATAATGTTCAATTATGTGATTGTACCAGTGAATACATTATTTTTAAGTCTCAAGGTGAGCAGATGGCTTAAGGAATTTAAAGAATATGGTATATGCCCAATGAAATTATTGTTTGAGATATCAAGTCTCCAAAGCCAATCCAACAATGAGATAGATGATGGTAGATAGCCAAAAAAATTATTGTATGAGAGAAACAACAATTTCATGCTTTTCCACTTAATCAAGTTTGGTATGGTGCCATTCAAAGAATTCCTCTTCAAGCTTAAAACTCTCAACTATTCCAGATCAGCTAATGAATCTATTGGACCCACAAGATCAGCATTCTCTAGTACAAGATGAATTTCCCTCTTATTTTCATAGTGCACACCAAACCATTAATCTCATCTTTTAAAACAACAACGTAGGAATGTGAAAACATCCACTATATTTATGATATATAGTGATCCAATTTAATAAGGATGATGAAAAGTGAAAATCTCCTTTCCAAAACTTACCACAATTGATTATTCATGCAATCCCACATATTCACTTTCAAATGAGATGGTAATATATGTTTTGAAACAAATGCCTTCATTACATGGTCAAAAAAAGTTTACCCTCATGCGTCAACCATATCATCACCACCTATATCGTCCTTGCATTATGATACTTTAATAAACCAAATTCATTCCAATCAAAAAACTCATTATGCCTTATAGTTCTAATGGCATTAGTCAGGCCCCAAAGTGGGTCTAGCTAAAAAAAAAATTCTTTCTGAACAAGTAAAATCTCAAAGTGGTCTACTAAACATTTTGCAATAATTTGAATCAAAATCCATCACTAAAACAAAATTAAAACTCATTTTATCACTTATCTGCAAACTGTGACTTTGTCCTGACAAGGCCTGTCGGCTGGTTTTAAAAACTGATTTGAACATTTGAATAGGCTCTAAGATCTAACACACTAACTCTTTGTTTCATATACTTATACCTTGTTGAATCTTGTCTCATGAAGAATTCCCAGTCAAAAGATATTGACTGTTGAAGTTCCCCTTTCAGAACTACCTACAAGAAGATATGTCAAAAAATAATAAATTGCATTCGGATTTGGCTCTAAAAATTGGGTAAAGTGACACTTGGGAGAATGAAAACTATTGGTTCATTGTCACGTGATTGCAAAATCAAAGCCCTAATTTGGGGAAAGCTCTTCATTAGGAAATTAGAGCTTATTTCTTGATACCAAGTTTTGGAGGAGCCAATTTTTGAGAAGAGGGTTTTTGAAAGAAAAAGAATTCGTTCATGAGCTATGTGCATCTGATGTTTAGCATTAGATCCAGGTAGGATCTTGTGAGTTTTGTGCAGTAGTTCTTTCATTGAAAATATTTGTCTTCTTTATGTCTGTATAAAATTGTTTTTAAAATTAAATTGTGTTGAAACCCTTGTTTGTGAATTTATCATTCTTTTGTTAGAATTCTTTAGGATAACTAAGAGGGGGGGTGAATTAGTTGTTCAAGGTCCAATAATGTCCAATCCAATTTTTCTAATAAAATAGAGGTGAATCAGAAGTACTATCCTTTTTACATTCTTATCATGCATGCAATTAAACATTAAACAATCATGAAAAGTAAACATGCAACACCAGATAACACAAAGGATTTTGGTGACCTAGAAACCCTCCAAGAATAAGAAGGTAAAACTGGGGTGGGGATGACACCCACAAAATAATTGCGCAATTGATTTCAACCACTTCTGATGGTTTTCCATGTTAAAGGCTTTACACACTGTAAAATGTGACCCTGTTAAAAGATTTCTACACCCTATTAGAAGTGTGCCCTATTAGAGGACTTAAGAACATTCAACTTAGAATGCCACCTTGTTAAAGGATTTACATAGAGCTATTAGGCCCACCCAAGTCCATGGGATTTGCAGTCACTTTCTTAAAAGAATCTTTTATCCCTCTCTAAGGATCACCTATCCTTCTCCTGAGGATCTCTTATCCTTCTCCTGGGGATCTTCTATCCTTTTCTTGAGGCTTATCCACCTAGCTCTTAAGCTAACCTAGCAATGTAGGATTTCAATGTATAATACAATGGTAAGAAAGTATTAGAAAGGTTTTGACCTGATAAAGATTGCAACTCTAACCTTGCAGATTTCATATCACTCTTTAGTTCTTTTCTTTGCTTGGCTTTTCTTCCTTACAGTGCTAACAGCTTGTCCACCCTTCAAGATTTGTCTCCTTGAGTTCTTCCACTTGTTATGCCAATGCACGCTATGGTCACTTGATCAACTCAGAGTCTTGATGTTTTGTGCTTACTCCTCACTGTGTCCTCTTCTTGAAACTTCACACTAGCCTTCTCCTGGCTTCTTCACACAACCACACTTATGATCAACTCCCTCCCTCACACGCTCTCTTGATCTCTGACTTGTAACTCCTTATAAAAAAATTATGTACTTCATTTCCCGCTCAAATATTCTCACTTATCAATTTGATTTAATCTTGAGAAAATGATATTGTTTTCCCTCCAAATTATTTCTTCCAGAAACTTCATGATAAATCCATCAGAATTCACCTTGAATTGGTTTGCATGGTTTACATAAAATTCTATGACATCTACTCATCATCCTTATCATCCAACTAATTCACAAAATTCAATGTAACAAACTTATCATTACTGATCTGCCGAATCTTTTGTCTTAACAAATAATGCAGCAACTCGGCATCATTGGTTTACTGATGCTTGGTACCTGAAGTCTTTTCCTGAGTTACTCAACACTTGAACAATTACTTAGCACTTGAACAATTACTCGGCACCTGAACAATCCTGTGTTACTCGGCACCTGAAGGATTGCTCGGCACACACTAAAGTTGAACTTGCTCGACTTCAAGTAAGAATTTTCTCGGCTCTAACTATCTTGCTCGGCTCTCTCTAATGAACTTAGTTAGGCTTTACAAATGACTTAGTTAAATCTTACATCTTTGATGTGTCTCAGTGCATCCATCCTCTTAGAGTATGTCATCAATACAATATTTCATCAATGGTGTAGCTGATCCTTATTCTTCATTACAACATCATAACTTCAACTTTTCTCTAGGTACTCTAGTTACATCTTATTGATTGCCTCCTCCTTGTCAATCAACCAATTGATAGTATTTGGATCACTTAAGAAATTTCATTCTTGCAAGTAGCAAGTTTGACATCAATGACAAAACAATGATTGAAAACATTCTTTACCAGTTTCATTATTCTTCATTCATGATATTTTCAATCATTTCCAACATCTTTATTTGAGAAACATCTACATATGTATTGAATATTAGAAACCCTCATTTTGTAAATTTAGAGATTGGTATTTTGTTTTGGGTAGGGTTTAGAAAGAAAGCAACCAAAATTGAGATGTGAAATTTGATTAGTTATTCGTATTTTCCCTATCAGATCCTGTATGTAAATTGTTTTGAAATATACATATATATATATATATTAATTTCCATGAAATTACCAACTCAAAAATGGAGTTCACCAAATATTTATTTAATGGAGGGAAAATTTTTTTTATATTTTAACAAAACATATTATAAAAATATATATACAAAATATTTTTTATGGAGGACAAGGGCAACCACCCCCCTCCCCACACCCCCTTCTCCTCCCCTTTGTTTACATTAGAGGCCCCCATTAAAGGGAACCTGTGCAGCAGTCCTGCTACCACAACAATAAGTATTGTTGATGCACTACCCTAATGCTACATCAATAAGGTTGCACATAGTAGTCAACTAATGGGCTTTAAATGTTTTTTAAAAGAAGGTAAGGTTGTATTTATTTTTTAATTTTATTATTTTAGTTTGTTGATAATTATTAAATAGTTATTATTAAATATTGAATGTAATTAAATATTAGTATTATTAATAATAACTCTTATTTTATTAATAGATTAATAAATATTTTATTGATAATTTAATATAAATTATTTTATTAATAAATATAGAATTATTATCATTATTAATTTAAGGAGTATTGAATTTAATTTTAATAATATTTAATTGAATTTCTTTTAAATTAATTTATTATTAAAATGTATTTGTGAAGTAAATTGGTAATTGTGAATTAGGGTGAATTGATTTCTTTAATAAAAATTGATTTTTTATTAAATAATTCAGTTTGTATACAAACGATTTTATACTATGGAATTTTCATTTCTTCGCACTTGGAAACAATAACAAAAACTTGAAAACCAATAAGTGAAAATTGAACTTTTGTGTTTTCAAAACCTAATGAGATATGAAAGTTACATTGTTTTGTACATATGTGATGTGTGGTTTACTAGTGTTGGGGTTTTAGGTTTTGACTTAGTACATTGATCAAATAGGATGTTTTACTAGAGGCTTGGGGGTTTTGTTCTATGATGATGTTATGTATATGATCTTTTATACCTAGCCATGGTGATGTGTCACATGTTTTCTATGATGAGTTTTGATTAGTATTTGTTAGTCCTTTCCAGTTGCTTGTATAGAATTGAGGTGATGATTGTAACTTTCTTGTTGTAAGCTTTGAGCTACCGATCAATTATCTTCTAGTGCTTTCTAGTTTCTTGTATAGGACTAAGGTGATTATTGTGATTTGTCTTGTGGTGCTTTCCAATTTCTTGCATATGCTTGAGGTGATTGTTATGATTTGTCTTTAGGTGCTTTCCAATCACTTGTAAAGGACTGACGTGATTACTGTGTTTTATTTATAGGTACTTTCCAAATGCTTATAAAGGACCAAGGTGAAAACTATGATTATATGATTTATACTTTTTATAAGCCTAGGGTAGATAATCTATGTGTATATTGGGAAGTGGCTTGCAATGGAGGTCGAAGCTCTAAGTGGCTACCTAGGTAACCCATTGTAAGTTGTTTTAATTAGTGATAACATTTCATTAAATATATTTAAAATGAGCTAATAAGGTTCAGTGCTTTTCCTTTCCCATGCCTCGAGTGCAAGTACAGGCTAGGATGGGTGTAGAGAGGATGCTTGGTTGTGACCTTGCTTTGTTAGTATGCCTTGCCTGTACGAAAAGATATTGGTGTCCCATAGAGACACTAGGGGGCTAGATTCCAAAGAGGTCATAAAGGTAACCTTAGATTTTTCTCATGCGATGACACTTGCCCACTTACATAGTAGATTTCCTACATATCTTTGTTGCCTCTAGGATTAGATGATTCTTGTGTCTTGGTACCCTTTGAGAGAATTTATTTTCAAGTGTTTCATTGACCTAGATGTTGGTTATGACTTTTGTTTTGATATCTGTTTGGGAGTTGAGACTATCTCCTCAGCATAGTGGGAGTGGGCCATTTAGGTTCCATGAGGTTAGGTGGTAATTCATTTTTCTTATACCATTGAGATCTAACAATTGGATGTCATTGTCATATGTCCTTTTTCAAATGATCTTTTCTTTCTTTTCTTGTATCTATGTTGGATGATTATATTCTATTATACTATATTTTTTTTATCAGAGATCTTATGAGATGATGTATTTCTTTAATGATATATATTCTTTCAGGTTTTCATACCTTGTGACTTGTATAGTGGATGATTATGCATTATGGTTATGCCAAGTGGCTTCCCTTGCAATTGTATATTATTTATTGGATTCGTACTTGTGATTTTTCCATGATGTAGATTTTGGTTGTGTTAGATTTAATATTAATAAATTTATACATGTGATTCAACATCATGGAACCCTTAAGTGATGTAATCTGTTTATGATGGTTGTATGTATGTGAGTTATTGCTTCCACTATGTTATCACTTGTAGATTATTATCTTTCAAAAAAAAAATTTGACAAAATTAGTGAAACTTTAGGTTAATTTATTTTGGGTTCCCTAGTGGGGCATTACAATCAAGTTCTCCCCACTAAGTCAATCTTCATAGATTGACCCTAGAATTCTTGTAATCTGCAAGGGTGAGCTTTGATTGGTCTTTATCCAAAGCTTCCATAGAAAAATTAACTACCAACTCTCATTTTTCATTCCTCTTGGTAAAAAAAATATTTATTACTTTCTTCACTTTCTTCTGATGCACAAACATTGCCATAATATCTTGGAGAGAGGCTTTATGATGCCCTAAGGGCATCATTTTCTTTTAAACCCAAACTCCAACCATTGTGTTGGGACAAGAGTTCTGGTGAGGCATTTATCTTTGTTGGAGTGGTATCTTTGGAGATAGAAAAAAATTTCTCTCACTATTTCTATTTCTCTAGGAGGGTTGATGATAGTTCATGTCACTAGCTACTAAGGAATCTGATTGTAGGGTTGTAGGTTTATAGTTGTCCCTATGGGTCTGATTTTTGCATGTCCATTGAATTATGTCTTTTTTTCTTTTCACATTCTTCATGTTTCTCATAAAGCTCTTCTTTTTAAAAATTTCTTCTCACATTCTCTTTTCTATCAACTTTGTGGCTTTATGGTAAGGATCTTCCTATTATTCTTTGTTATATTCTTACCTCTGGAGGACCTTTAGCTCAATCATTTTCCTCTTTCTTTCTTAAAGGTGCAATCTTCCAACCTCTACAATTTTTTGTTCTTTGAAATTGTAAGTGGCATCTTTCTATTTATAAATTGGTTTTTTTTTTCTCAAGCCTCTTATTCCTTTCAAGCATGCTCTACTTTCTATTTTTTTTTCTCTTGGATTCTTCTTCTTCTTGGAAGACGGTGGCATGTTCCTCTAGAGTAAGCATCACACTTACTTCTTTGGGCTCTTAGGGGCAAATCTCTATATTACCTTCTACATCATAGAAGATTGACTCCTCGATAGATGAAACTTATTATGATGGGAGAGCCTAGGTCTTTAGATGGGAATTTTGGGATGTTAATGTTTCTCTACTTTGTAGTTGGCTAGGTTACAAAATTCTTCATTGAAAAATAGATAAGGGGAGAATATTCATCATATGTTTTTCACTTAGTCACCTCATAGACATCTAGTGGTGTTAAATCAACATGGCATGATGAAACTTCTTTGCCTAATGTTTTTTTTATGGGAATTGATCCACTAGGAACCTCCTTATTTGGGACACCTAAGTCAAGTATTGTTCTTAGGGGAGCTATAGATATCATGTGTATAGCAAAAAACACAAATATTAACACTTGTTTGGTAGTAGATGGAAGTTTTCTCTCTAGTTGCATCTTCTTGCCCATCTTCTACATTACTTCTTCCCCTAGAGCCCCTTCTAGGAGATCCTCCTATTTAGAGGGTTTCACTCTAAAAAAATTTGTCTCTTTTCTTTTCTTTTATTTCCTTGATATCATATTTCTTTGTATCTTGGACTTATGTGCATTCTTGTTGAGATGGAGTTCAAAGACCTTGTGGCTAAAATAAATCAACTCTATGTTGAGATCCATTATATCTAATTATTCTATCCTATCCCATTGAAGTGCAAGGAGACATTTTTTACCTATTCCTTTAGCATCATAGACTAGGTCCAAAATTTCCTCTTTATCTAAAATATATTCCTTACAATGTCCTAGAGTTCAAATTCTCTCATCTGAGGGGTAGTCATCCCATGATATAAATGTTGGTTCCTATTGTTGAAATTTTACTACAAATCTTTCAATAAAATCTTTGATATTTTACTTATGTAGAAGGTAGGTGTTGGGAAGAATGTCCTTTATATTTCTTTTTGTGTCATAAGGATCCCACTCATAATTGAGTTCCCAAGGATTTAAGCTCTTTATCTCAAAAATTGCTTCCTTGGTAGTAGTGGTAGATGTACACTTGTAATAGCTAAGACAAGGGGAATACAATTTGAGGATTAGGATTTAGGGTCATCATTTCTATCTCTTTCAAGATCTATTTGAAAAAAATCATTATATCTATTTATATAATGTTGAGGAAGGAGACAGGGCTTCTTGGTGCAACCAACTACTTGCAAGTATGTACATATCTAAAGTTGTGTGTTTTAGCATGAATGTTGATGGTACTACCTTGGGGGAGTATCCTAAGCATTGGAAACCATTGACATGTTGTATTCATGGTTGTATTTTTCATTTATGTCAACATAGTAGCAAGTCTATGAAAACTAGCAGAGTAGCAGACAGAGATCTTAGTTGTACGGACAATATATTAATTGTCTGGTGATGCATAGATAAGGACATGGTCAATGCTATTTCCTAATGACAAGTCTTAGTGTGTGTAATGTAAGTTGATGATGTATGGAATATATGCCTAATTTATAGAGAATTATACTGAGATAGTGTACCCCTAAGAAATGGTTTTTGATGTTTGTATTATATCTTCTAATAGAGATATAATTAGGTGATATGTGATCAGTCAATGATCAAGAACAATCTGATAGATGTAACATTAGAGAATGTTCAAGCCCTATCATCACATTTGTAAAGTTTTGTATAGACTGTGAGTTGACAATACTATTGTAATTGGTAATTAATTAATTATCTTATTATAATTAATTGGGAAAGCCTGAAGACTGACTCAAGGAATTATTTTAAAGATATGGTATAAGGAACAATGTTTTCCTTGTTTGTGAGATATGGAATGTAATTGGAATATGTGAAGTGATCAAGGAAGTGTGAAAAGGAGCAGAGTGTTGGATGAATGTGAGTAAGCAATCCAAGGGATTATTGCATGCAAGATTTGTGATTTGGTTACAAAATCAGAAGGAGCATAGGTCTAGTTGATAGGACAAAGAAAAAAGAAGGAAGTAAAATTCATTTTATTATTCTGAAAGGAATAATATAGAGATCACTTGGATAGTGGGTTCATTGGTCTTGCCCCTAAAGTTATTTGGATAGTGGGTCCATCTGTCTTCCAAAACTCCTAACAGGGTTGGCATAACTCCTAACAGGGTTGGAATCTCATAATAGGGACAGATATGTATTAAATGTAGTCATATACTCCTAATAGGGTCCATCCTCTAACAAGGAATATTTATATTAGTACATTATCTTGTGGGTATCATCCCCACTGGGGTTTTTCCTTTGATCAAGGGTTTCCCTAGATAGTGTATCTAATATTATTATGCATGAGTATATTATTATGGTCTTTTATTATATTGATCATATGGTTAAGGTTTAATAAGGTTGATAATTGTGACAATACTTGGTTAATTGATTCACACCCACCCACCCCCCCCCCCCCCCCCCCCCCCGTCTCTTAGTTATATTGGTGGACTATATATTATAGAGAATGGTATCAAAGCTTTAGGTCCTTAAAGAGAAAGCTTAATAGCTTTGGGAGATCCATGGAAAATCTTTTTAGAAAGGATAGTCTAAATTTTGATGGGGTCAATTATGATAGTTGGAAGGAAAAGATGAAGACTCATATACTATTTATGGGTTCAAGTTATTGGCTTTTGATAAAAAGTAGCAAGGAAATTGTGCTAGAAGAAAAACTTGAAGAATGTAGTGAAGAAGAAAGAGATCTATTCATGTGTAACATGATAGCTAGAGAGGTTGTATTATCAGCTCTTCCTAAAAATGAATATAGTCAGGTAAAGTCTCTATTAACATCTTATGATATTTGGAAAGCTTTAGGATCTACTTATGAAGGTGATACACATACAAAAAGAATAAGCTTACAGAGTTGGATATGTTAATTTCAAGATGCTAAAATGATGGAAGATGAATCTATAAGAAGCTATGTGGTTAGGATATCTAAGATTTTTATAGGAATCAAATCATATGGTGGAACCAAGGAAGAAGATGAGGGTATGTGGAAGATCTTAAAAACTTTGACACCACCATTCAAGCAAGTAGCACAAATGGTAGAACTTCCAATACCCTACACTAAGAAACTCACCAGAGAAACATTTCTTGGAAGATTGGAATCAAAAGAAGTAGGTATGTGACAATATGGAGAATTGACAAGAGTTGAGATATCTTTCAGTGCCTTAAATGTTTGTCCAAGTTTTTCTAGAAGTGCAAGCACTCATGTAGATTTTGCTAGTAGCTATAGAACTAGATCTACTGAAGATAGAAAGATTGAAGAAGGGGTTGCCTTACTTCTAAGAAGAGAAAAATTTAAATGTTGGAATTGTAATGAGTTTGGTCATTATGCATTCTTCTTATATTAATCCATATTATGGTATGTGCACTAACATCACATCTCATGATATCTCCCACAAAAAATTATGGTATCTCACAAAGAGCATAATGATCTCCAACTAATATGAAATCTCATGATATCTATAAAACTGTTCAAGAGATACTAACTATCATGACATGCCCATAGATATCAAGTCACATGATATTCATCATGATGGAGAACTGATCATTATAGTCATCAACTAACAATATTGTTAGATACAAGTGTATATTATCTGAAAGATCATCATCTTTCAATAATGTACATAGGGGGCCATAAATTCATGAAATCACACACATGAAAATTAAATATTTTACACAAAGTTACCATGGATTCTCTTATGTTTTGTTTTCATGGCATCGCACAAATGAAACCCACCATGAACCATATCAGGGGGTGGATCCACTATGGCTCAATCCATAAGGTGAAAACAATGGTTGTCACTTCAAAATTCTCCCTCAAAGAAAATAATATTACATGATACAAATAACATATAATTAATGCTAAAGTTCCTTTTCAACTACGGCTTCATTCTCCAACATATCAAGCTTGTCCCAAAAGTACACAAAACTTCTCTCTAGCATGAGGCTTTGAAAGAGTGTCAGTTGTATGTTCTTTAGTGATAATGTACCTCAACAAAAAATTAGAGAAACCATCACAACATTTTCTACTCCCTCTAAATCAATACCATTGGATATCAACAAATGAAGATCTTTAAATTTCTCCCTCTGTTGAATAAGAATCTCTTGTTCATATGCTCCAATCATGGGAAATATCTTGTTCCAAGGGACTCATCATTCAGTACATGATTCGTTAATAATCATAACATTTTTCACAAATGTTATTTTTTGATTCCATAGTAACATGAGTGAATGCAATAAAACATGGATTTATTCCTAGATTTGGCTACATTGGTCATTCATGCTATTTTGGCTTCCTTCTAAATCCCCAATTATATTTATCATCCTCCTAACCTCCTAATCTAGTGTTGCTTGTTATGTAATGTCAAAGTTTGATTAAATATTATTTTCCTCTTCTTCAAAAATATTTAATCCATCAACTAAGTCCCATGATTGTAAGCATTTTAGTATCCATCTATCCTCGAAGATCAATTGAATCATATCCACTAGTTTCTCTCTCTTGTCATAGAAATATATCCTATAACATAATTCTAATTATTGAAGAAAATAAATGTAATATTTAAAAGATAAAAAAATACGTATCTTATTACTCATGAATAAATACTCATCAATATCCTTCCTGATATAAGATGCTCCAATGAAGGTCTTTAGAATATCTCGGTCTAGGTGTCTTTAAAATTTGTCCAAGGCTCAAGTAGGGTCATGACTCCATACACGACATCAACAACTAAAATCATTGAGCTATATACATGAAGCATGGGTTTTAAATGAATTCTATACTTTTTTCATAGCATCACACTTTCTCAATATTATGTTACATGTAATATTATGCTTCCTTACAAATAAGCCAGTCATAAAATACTTAAATATCTTCAATACTTCATTTTTATATGTGGTAGATTACTAAAAATCCCACACACCTTACTTTAAAAATAAATAAGGAAGGATGTGTGTGTGTGTGTGTGTGTGTGTGGAATCTTCTTAGGTCTTTCAGTATATATTCTTGCTACCACCTTTATCCTTTCTAAGGAAAGATACATCAAGGTATGTGCAAGATCATGGTTGATATAGGAGCACCCACAATGAATCCAAACCTTGTAGACCAGGTCAAAAATCTTAGATCCAAATATAAAACCTTGGATCTCAAAATAAAACCTCAAAAAGATTAATCAAATATGCATCTAGACCAAATTGTATGACCCAGTCCCAAGATTGGTGTAGTTATAAGCCCTTGGTCAACTATGGTCAAAGATAGTCAAAGGGCCTAGAATCTTAGGATTTTGGGTTATTTTATGTTTCATCATGTTTATGACCTATTTGGGTCATTAGATTTAATTTTTCATAACTTTTTCTTATAAAGCGCAAAAAATGCAAAAAATGCAAAATTGCTTGAAAAGTTGTCAAGCAACTTTTTGCAAATCAAAGAAAAAACTTACCCAACAGCCATAAAAAGTTTTAAATTTTTTTATGAAGATTGGAAGGACTATAATAAGCCCTTTTAGGTTGGTGATAGGAAGAGATTATGTATTTTTGATTTCCAATGAATAAAGATACCATATTTTTACGATAAATAGCCTATTGTCTTGTGTTGTATTGGTTAATATGGATTCATCCAAAGTTTAAGACATGCATTTTTGGATATGTGGATGAATTAAATTTCCAATGATCCTAGTTTTAGGTCTCGATATATTCTCTAACTCAAGATATTCACATTTTGTGTAAGTAGGTCTAGATTTCTTGCTAACATAGGATTTTGAAGCATTTTCAAGAATAGATGAGGATTTCATCATGCAAATTTAATGGCCTCTAGTGAAATTATAGTATTTGATATTTATTTTAAGATGAAATTGGTTTTATGTTTCTACTTGGAATTATCCTTGAGAAATTTGATTCCCTAGGCATGAATTTCCCATGTGCATGTTAGGAAAAGGATGCAACATCTCGCACAACTCAAACTAGACTTGGCATCAACGCTTGAAATCAAGTTTGTAACTTTTTTAGGGTTTTCCTCACATGTTCCCATATTTTTTTTGTAGGATGGAGTCCTATAACACGCATTTCCTTTATAAATGGAGGCCTAATTGTCCTAGTTGCCTAAGCAAGAAAGTGAACAAAATCTCATTTGTTTGTGTCATCAAACCTTGGTGCCTTAGTCTATTTTGTACATCCTAAAAGGGTGTCCAAAATTGAATTTTATTCCCTAGGTTTTGTGGAGATAGTTCCTTTAAAATCTAATTTTCATCAAAAAGGGCTACTAGTCTTATTGAATGGCATAACAAAGAAACTATGTGAAAAACTCACATAGTTTGGTTTAACCATTGTTTCATGTCATTGGTGACCTAAATATATTATTCCCATGTATTGGAGTCTTACTTGTTCATTTGAAGAAGTTTAAAGTTTTTTTCCCAAAATTGGTCAATGTGTGCATTGTGAGCAACTTGTGATAAGTTGTCTTGTTCATAGGGTCCCCTAGTGATTAGGGTCTTCCTTGTTTGGGTGTAGGGCTATGATAACTTGGTATCATCATTGTAGCACTTGTGGTTAGTGCTTGCACATTTGACCATCTTTACCAAGAGATTTGGTTGAAGGACTTCAATGAAGAGGGTTTTTGGACTAGTTGATCACCTTGTGATCAATCCCACTAGGCTCCATTGCATCAATGGTCAACCAAACTATGCCTTTGAGTGGTAGTAAAAAATTAACTAATCAAAGTTATGTCAACTGTACACATTCACCAAGATGGTGTTGAAAAAGGCAGGTATAACTAGACACTTTTTTCTCTAAAATTAGGTGAACATGAACTTGGACAAGACACATGTAGGTCATCCACTCAAAATGATAAAATATGAAAAACATATAAATTGTAGTACTATGAGTCTAATTTATAAACTAATAGATTTTTAACAAAATAGATAAGATTAGGTGGGTCAAACCTTGTGCACACACAAAACAATTCCTAATGTTTTAAGAAAACATAACATCAATTTTTTTTGTGCATCAGAAAAGATATAGTTATATTTGGTATTTTGCAAATCCCATTGATAGAATGATAGTTAAAAGTGATATCTAGAAGTTGTTTTTTTTTTTTTTTTATGAGTATTTTTTTATGAACACTACAATATTTGGGGTCAAATTGTGATGGAAATTTGTGACAACGATGTAATTTGTGGTCATTTTCATGTTTTTTTAACAATTGTCCCCAACATCATCACAATACCGATTTTAGCATCATAATTGTGATGCCCTTGTGAGCATAAACCAAAAAAAGAAACATGATAATCATTTTCCATTTATTTTTATTTTGGAGAGAGTTGCATGTGAAAGAGGTGGAGAGCTATCAATGTTGTCGTGGCCCTTATGATCGACACATTTGATCGTTGTGTCATCATTATCTTTGAATTTTGTTATTGTACCCTTGCTCTATGGTTTCATTTTCATGGTGTGCCCTTTCTCTATGATTTCATTGTTGTGTCATTGCCATTTCATGCCCTTGTGATCTACATGCCCTAGCTCTGTGATTTTCTTCAAGGGCGAGAAGAGGTATGTATGTAAATGCTTTTTTTTTTCCTTGTAAACATGTATGTCTTTATATTTCCTTCTAAAAATATATCTTTTTATATATTGAGAGAGATGCTTTTCATGGTTCTTATTACATATATGATCCAACTACATATATTTTCTAGAATCCAAATAATAAAACAATAAAACTCACTCAACCCATGGTAAGTGACTACCACAAAATCCTACACAAAAATAAAGCAAACTATAAAAAATGGGCTAACTTTGCAAGAAATTTTACAAAAACATATCATAGTAGATATTTTTAGAAAGAAACAAGCCATAACCAGTTAGATGAGCCTAGTTGCTGATTAGATGGGTTCATATATACATATATTTAACTGGGTTATGGCTTCTGCAAGGGAATGAGCCTCATGATTATGCATAAATGTTTAGTGCATTTCATTCCTATGATATATCTCTACATTTCTTTCTCATGTCCTTGCTCTGCAATTTGATTTTCATGCCCTTGTGATCTCCAAGTTTTGTTGTCATGCCCTTACTCTGCAATTTTGGTGTCATGCCCTTGCGCTGTGATTTTGTTGCCATGTCATACCCTTGCCCTACGATTTTTTTTTTATGTTGTTCCCTTACTCTATGATCTTGTTTCCATTCCCTAGCTCTGTGATGCAATGGAGCCTAGTGGGATTGATCACAAGGAGATAAATTGGTCCAAAAACCCTCTTCACTGAAGTCCTTCAACCAAATCTCTTAGTAAAGATGATCAAATGTGCAAGAACCAATCACAAGTGCTACAAGGATGATAACCCTAAACCCAAACAAGAAAAACCCTAATCACTAGGGGGCCTTATGAACAAGACAACTTATCACAAGTTGCTCATAATGCACAAATTCACCAATTTTGTGAAAACAACCATAAACTTCTTCAAATGACCAAGGAAGACTCCAACACATGGGAATAGTCTATTTAGGTCACTAGTGACATGAAACAGTGGTTAAAACCAAACTATGTAGGTCTTCCACATAGTTTCTTTGTTACACCATCCAAAAAGATTAGTAGCCCTTTTTGATGAAAATCAATTTTTAAAGGAAATATCTCCACACAACCCAAGGAAAAAAATTCAGTTTTGGACACCCTTTTGGGACTAAAAAATAGACTAAGACACCAAGGTTTGATGACACGAACAAATGGGCTTTTGTTCACTTTCTTGCTTAGGCAACTAGGGCAATTAGGCCTCCATTTACAAATGAAGTACATGTTCTAGGACTCCATCCTACAAAAAAAATTATGAAAACATGTGAGGAAAACCCCAAATTAGTTACAAACTTGATTTTAAGCCTTGATGCCAAGTCTAGTTGGAGTTGTGGGAGATGTTGCATCCTTTTCCTAGCATGCACATGGGAAATGCATGCCTAGGGCATCAAATTTCTCAAGGATCACTAAAAGTAAAAAATTAAAATCAATTGCATCTTAAAATACATATCCAATACTAGGATTTCAATAGAGGTCATAAAATTCCCATGGTGAAATCCTCCTCTATGCTTGAAAATGCTTCAAAACCCTAGGTTAGTAAGACATCCTGACCTACTTACAAAATGTCAATATCTTGAGTTAGAGAATAGATGGTGACTTCAAATTAAGAGCACTATAAATTTACTTCATCCACCTATCCAAAAATGTAGGTCTTAAACTTTGGATGAATTCGTATAAACCTATACAACATAAGACATCAGGTTATTTGCAGTAAAAATAGGGTATCTTTATTGATTGAAAATTGAAAATACATAATCGCTGCCTATCACCCACCTAACAGGGATTATTATAGGCCTTATAATGTTCATAACAACATTTAAAACTTTTTATGGCCATTGGGGAAGTTTTTTCTTTGATTTGCAAAAAGTTGCTTAAAGTTGTTTGACAATTTTTCAAGCAATTTTGCATTTTTTGCACTTTTTGCACTTTATAAGAAAAAGTTATGAAAACTTAAATCTAATGAATCAAATAGGTCATAAACATGATTAAAAAAATAAATAAATAATCCAAAATCCTAATATTCTAGGCCCTTAGACCATCTTTGACCATAGTTAACCAAGGGCTTATAACAGTGCCAATCTTGGGACTAGGTCATACAATTCGGTCTAGATACCTATTTGATTAATCTTTCTAAGGTTTTATTTTGAGATCTGAGGTTTGATATTTGGATCTGAGGTTTGTGACCTAGTCTAAAAGGTTTGGATTCATTGTGGGTGCTCTTGTACCATACTCCACCTTGTGTTTTAAGTACCATGTCATTTGATCTAGTCTTCTATCATCCAGGTTGCATCAATATTGGGAAGCCCTCTCCACTTGACTAAGTACTACATGAACTTCTTGGTTATAGTCTATTTTAGCAACTTGGTGTCCAAAATTTCTTCTAACTCCACTAGTTTTCTTTGAGGGAGATCAGTTACATAGTCTCCACTATGGATGTTTGATTGCTCACCTTGTTCACTTATTGAATCTTCTATGCCTTTTTATGGGGTGAGGTCTTCAACATTGAAGACCAAAGAAATTTGTAAGGTAGGGGGAAGAAATATCTCATATGCATTTTCACCCATCTTGTTGAGTATATTGCATGGTCCAACTTTCTTCATCCGAATCTTGGAATATCTACCTTTAGGTAGTCTCTCTTTTCTCAAATATGCCCAAACCTTGTCTCCAAATTTGAAGTGGATTTCTCTTCTTTTCTTATTAGCATGTTCCTTGTATTTCAATTTTAATCTTTGTAATGATTCCTTGAACTCATTCTGCACCTTTGTAATGAATTCTTCTAACTCTTCTCCTTGAGCACTAATTTGAAATTAGATGGTAGTTCTACCAAGTCCAATGGTCCCTTGGGATGAAGACCATACACTACTTGGAAGGGAGTCTTTCCTATTGATCTATTCATGGAGTCATCAAATGCAAACTCTACTTGGGGAAAGAGTAGATCCCAACTCTAAGCATATTTCTTTGTGAGACATCTTAGGAGATTTCCTAAAGATCTATTCACCACCTCAATCTACCCATCAGTTTGTAGATGGTAGGAAAAACTGTAGGTTAGGTTAGTACCAAGTTTCTTAAAAAGTGTTCTCCAAAAATGGCCTTAAAATTTTTCATCCCTATCAGATGCAATAGTTTGTAGTAAACCATGGATCCTAACTACTTCCTTAAAGAAAAGATGTTCAATATGAGAAGCATCATTTGTGCTTTTACATGGTATAAAGTGGACCATTTTACTGAATCTATCCATGAGTACCACAAAAACACTATCAAAACCTTGCTTCATTCTAGGTAGCCCTATGACAAAATCCATTGAGATTGATTCCCAAGGTCTTGTGGGGATGTGTAAGGGTTGATATAACCCCTAATTTGTTGAAACACTTTTGTCTTGCTAATAGATGGTACAAATATCAATGAACTTCTTTACCTCATTGTTCATCTTTAGCCAATAATAACTTCTTTTCACCATATCCATTATCTTTTCAATGCCAAAATGTCCTCCTAGACTACCATAATATTTCTCCATGATGATATTTTTCCTCATTGAGAATTTGGGAATGCATAATTGAGCTCCTTTGAATAGGAGTCCATTCTGAATCAAATATTCAAAGAAATTTGTATGGTATCTTCCAACCATCTCTATGCAAACTCAAAATATCTCTGCAAAATTAGGATCATCAGCATATAAGTGCTTGAGGGAATCAATTCCCACACTTTTTAGTTGTACTTATTCATTTAGACCAATACTTCTACTAAGGGAATCAACAACTTTTTTTGCAACACCTTTCTTATGTTTGATGTTGAAAGTATAAGCCTACAACTACTCTATCCATTTTAGATGTTTGACAGATAGCTTTTCCTGAGAATTGAAGAAACTCAATGCATGGTTGTCAATGTATACTACAAACTCCTTTAGGATTAGATAGTGCCTCCATTTCTTAAGTTCTTGTACCATGGCATAAAGCTCCAAGTCATAAGTTGAAAACTTTTTCTTAGCATCATTTAGTTTCTTAGAAAAGAAAACTACTGCCTTACCTTCCTAACTTAGGACTGCACCTATGGCCAAATTTCTTACATCAATTTCCATAGTGAAAACCTTATTGAAATTAGGTAGAACCAAGATTTTGTATTGAGAGACTATATTCTTCAAGTACTAAAATGCATCATTGGCTTCCTTTATCCAAGAAAATTTAGTCTTCTTTCCTCCTTTGATGCTGTCAAACATGGGTGCACACACATGACTAAATTTTTTGATAAAATTCCTATAGAAGGTGGCAAGACCATGGAAGCTTCTTACATCACCTTGGTTCTTTAGTGGGGGCTACTTGAAGATTTCTTCAACCTTCTGAGGTTCCATCTTAAGGGTACTTTATGAGATCACAAATCCTAGGAACACAAGTTCCTTCTTCATAAACATGCACTTTTCCAAGTTGATCACCAACTTGTGCTGATGAATCCTCCTTAGTACGTATTCCACACGATCAAGATGTTCCTCCTTGCGATGACTGAATATTAGTATGTCATCAAGGTAAATAACAAAAACAATTCCAATAAAATCTATGAATATCTCATTCATAAGCCTCATAAAAGTGCTAGGGGCATTTCTTAACCCAAAGGACATTACTAACCATTCAAATAAACCTTTAGTAGTTTTGAATGTTGTCTTCCATTCATGACCTATTTTTATTATGATTTGATGGTAGCCAAACTTCAAGTCTATCTTGGTAAAATAGCAAGCTCCTCCTAGTTGATCCAATAGATCCTCAATTATAGGCATGGGAAATATATACCTTATGGTAATATTTTTGATAGCCCTACTATCAGTACAAAACCTCCATTTTCCATCCTTTTTAGGAGAAAGGATAGATGGAATAGCACAAGGACTTAAGCTCCTTTGTATTAGACCTTTTTCCAACAAATCATTCATTTACTTGGAAATTTCAGCATGTTGAGTTGGTGTCATTTTATAGGGTGCCTTGTTAGGTAGGGAAGATCTTTGTATCAAGTCAATTTGGTGACTGGTATCTCTAATGGGAGGGAGGCTTGTGGGCAGACCAGTAATAGTAACCTGACTGTACTTTTGTAGCAAATCTTGTATTTCTTTCGGAATAGGATCCTTGTCCTTAGAAGTTATGTTTTCCTTTGTCTTAGAGACCAAAAAAGAACCTTGGGCATTAGGTTCCTTCAAGGCTTTAATCATTTCTTTCTCCCCTATGGTTACAATAGTAGGTTCTACTTTAGGATTAGGCATGGGCTTCATGGTGAAAGTTACACCATTACTAGTTATAGAATAAGTATTCTTCTTGCAATGGTGGATGGCATCAACATCATATTGCCAAGGTATTCCTAGAAGTATATGAGATACATCCATTTCTACAACATCACAAAGTAACTTATACTTGAAGTATGCTAGAGAAAATTCTACCCATGTTTGTTCTATCACTAATGTTTGTTGACCCTTTGCTAGCCAAGAGACATGATAAGGAAAGGGGTGGGGTTTCTTAGGTAGTTTAAGTTTTTCTACCATTCCATTGGAAACTAGATTTTAGTAGAACTTGAATCAATCAACAAATTGCATACCTTGCCTTGGCATTTGATCCTTGTCTTAAAGATATTCTTTCTTTGGGGTGGCTCTTGGGTGTGAAGGATCTGCAAAAATGCTTGACTCATCTTTAGACATGCTCCTTCCTCATGTTCAAGTTCTTTATAATTAAATTTCTCTTCCTCCATAATTTATGCTCTTCTTTCCCCTTGATTATTGTTTTTCTTTTTAGGGAACTTTCCTGCATCGTGTCCTACTTGCTTACAATTGTAGCATGTGAGAGGGCCATTGCCTCTTCCTTTGCCTCTGAAAGACTTCCCTCCTCTATAGTTTCCTTTAGAACTTTATACTCCTTGATTCTTACTCTAGTTAGTAGGTTTTTTTCCACTATTCTGCCCCTTATTCCAAGAATTGTTCTTGGGCTTGAATTTTTTATTATTCTCCTTGTATTTATTTTGATATTGCCTCCTCTTCCATTTTTCTTCCACCTTGAGTGCTAATTGATAGCACTTGTTCATAGAATTAAGGGTGTGAAGGCTGAGTTATTCTGGGATGGGTAATGTAAGGCCATTCATGTACCTTGCCAATATTTCTTTCTCATCCTCTACTGTATTGGTCTTGATACACAATTTTAAGGACTCCTCTATATAGGAACTAACATCTAGATCCTTTTTCTTTAGACTTTGTTTCCTCCTATAAAGTTGTACACCATAGACTTTGGGCACATATGTTTCCCTGACTAATGCCACCATTCTATCCCAAGAAGAAATCATGTTTCTTCCTTTCTTCATCCTCTCTATCTGGATGAAGTTCCACCAAGTTACGGCTGCTCCCTTAAACTTGTACTTTTCCATCTTTACACTCTACTTCTTGAGGATGTCTTCATACTCAAAGAAACTAGTTAGGGCTTCTATCCAATCTAATGCTACATCAACATTCATTTTTCCATTGAAAGTTGGCAATTCCAACTTCCCTTCCATGGTTCTTTTCTCCATGGATTTGAGAGCATTCAAAAGAAGCCTTTGTTCAATAGGCACTTCATCATCTTCATCAATATCTTCAACCTCTATATTCTAATCTTCTTCAAACTGTGTGCCTCTTTGTTTGTCCAACTTGCCTTCGACTTCCTTCAACCTCTTTGAAAGAGCAGCATTGGTTTCTCTTTGCTCCCTTACTATTTTTGCAAGTTTAGTATTTGTTACCATGGTAGGTATTTCTTCCTCTTCTTCAGTAAGAGCCATGGCTTTGATACCACTTGATGCAATGGAGCCTATTAGGATTGATCACAAGGAGATCAACTGATCCAAAAACCCTCTTCACTAAAATCCTTCAACCAAATCTCTTAGTAAAGATGATCAAATGTGCAAGCACTAATCATAAGTGCTACAAGGATGATACCAGGTTATCACAACCCTAAACCCAAATAAGGAAAACCATAATCACTAGGGGATTGTATGAACAAGAGAACTTATCACAAGTTGTTCAGAATGCACAAATTGACTAATTTTGGGAAAACAACCTTAAACTTTTTCAAATGACCAAGGAAGACTCCAACACATGGGAATAGTTTATTGAGGTCACCAATGACATGAGAAAATGGTTAAAACCAAACTATTTAAGTTTTCCACATAGTTTCTTTGTTATGCCATTCAAAAAGACTTGTAGCCCTTTTTGATGAAAATCATATTTTAAAGGAAATATATCCACACAACCTAGGGAACAAAATTCAGTTTTGGACTAATGCAGGAGCATCCTAGGTTTCCTTGTAATCTTACACTTTTGTTCATTCTACAAATTGCTATCAAGTTTGAGTTACTACTGAGTGCTAGTTGTTGTCGAGTTCTAGTTACTGTCGAGTGCCAATTGCTACCGAGTTCTAGTTATTGCCAAGTGCCAATTTTTATTTATTGCTAAGTGCCAATTTTTAGTTACTGCCAAGTGCCAGTTTCTAGTTTTTGTCAAGTTCTAGTTACTACTGAGTGCTAGTTTCCATTTGTTGTCAAGTTCTAGTGTGTTGTGAGTTATCCACTGTGTTCTTAGTTATCCAATGTGTGCTGAGTGAGGCTATTATTTGTTGATGCTTGGTTCCTTCTTTACCCGAGTTGTCTGTGTTTTGGTTCTTAGTGGGACCAGCTTGTGTATTTAATTTTGATCATGAATTTAATGATAGGATCTTGTTTAGGAATGAGTGTTGACCATTTTGAGGTCAGCCTTTCTATTATGTAATGTTCTAGAATCTTTTGTAAGTCATTTTGTCAAGTATAAATAGGGTGCTTAGGCTTAGCTTAAATGGGAGTACTTAGAGGGTTTTGAAGGTGGAATGCATGTGTGTCTGAAAATGTGAATTAAAAGCTAGATCATGGATTTTGAAGTTGTATTTTGTATTTGACCATAATCTAGAAGGCCTTATAGTTGGGCATGTATGCTAATTACTTGATGAATCAATAAAGTATTTTTTTCTCTCTCTCCTTGATGTTGTTCTTTGTTGTTTGCTTTCATTGTGTTTACTCTGCAAGGTGGTTTGGATAGTTGGGTGCTCCCTTGGCCCTAGTTATTTCTTCCCTCCTTGCACCATGGACACCCTTTTGGGACATAAAAAATATACTAAGGCACCAAGGTTTGATGACACAAAAAAATGGGCTTTTGTTCACTTTCTCGCTTATGCAACTAGGACAATTGGGCCTCCATTTACAAAGGAAGTAAATGTTCTAGGACTCCATCCTAAAAAAATGATGGTAGCATATGAGGAAAACCCTAGAAAAGTTGCAAACTTGATTTCAAGCCTTGACGTCAAGTCTGGTTGGAGTTGTGGGAGATGTTGCATCCTTTTCCTAGCATGCACATGGGAAATGCATGCCTAGGGCATCAAATTTCTCAAGGATCCCTACAAGTAAAAAATTAAAACCACTTGCATCTTAAAATAAATATCCAATAATAGGATTTCACTAGAGGCCATTAAATTCCCATGGTGAAATCCTCCTCTATGCTTGAAAATGCTTCAAAACCCTAGGTTAGCAAGAAATCCAAACCTACTTACACAAAATGTGAATATCTTGAGTTAGAGAATAGATGGAGACTTAAAATTAGGATTATTTTAAAGTTACTTCATCCACCTATCCAAAAATTTAGGTCTTAAACTTTGGATGAATACGTATGAACCCATACAACACAAGATAGTAGGCTATTTATAGGAAAAATAGGGTTCTTTATTGATTGAAAATTGAAAATACATAATCTCTTCCTATCACCCACCTAAAAGGGCTTATTATAGGCCTTCCAATGGTCATAAAAAAATTTCAAACTTTTTATGGCCATTGGGGAATTTTTTTCTTTGATTTGCAAAAAGTTGCTTAAAGTTTTTGATTTGGAAAATAGGTTTTCTAGGGATCCTAAAACCCAAAGTTTTACAGCATTAAACAACTTAAAGCATAAAAGTCAAAAAAAACAATAACAACCTCAAAAGGCCAGAAACAAAAAGGCCCGAAGCTAGGGAAACAAAGGCCAGGAACAGAGCCTGGTAGGCAAACTAGTGTCCCTTCTTCTCCATTTCCTGTAGGATTTCTGCAGCGTTGCTTTCCTTTTGGATGGCCTCCTCCTCCTGGGTCACGGGGGAAATGCAACTGGTCCCCTTGGCTTTCCTAGATTCCAGTCTCTTTTTGAGGATCCACCCAGCTGGTTCCATTCTCTGTACTCTACTCCACGTTCCCCACAAGACTGGCATTGGTCAAATAGTCCCCCAAATTAACAATGTTTTCATTCAAGGTATGGAGGGTATCCACAATCTATTTAGTCACAACCTGGTGGATGGAATCTAGCCTTTGGACCTTCTGCTCGAGCTGGGTGATTCTGTCCTCCTGATTTTCATTGGGGTCCTTGCTTCTATCTTTTTCTTGGCTGCCCACCTAGTCTTTACTGCCTCTAGCCTCATGATCCTTGACTTCCCCCCTATTGTTGGTCTGGTTGGACCTATCCTTCAAAGTCTCAATTTCTTGAAAAAGCCACTTAATGGAGCAAAAATTGTCAATCAGGCTATTCTTTGCATTGTTGAGGAAGTTGAAACCCATTTCACGGGCATTGTCAGAGAGAACCAGAAGGTCAGGTCAAGGAGCTCGTCATAGTGGGTGCTACTGTCGAGATCCCCCAACACCTAGATTTTAGCAAGTTCTCTAAAAATGCCCATACTAACACTATCCATATTAAAATTTTGCCAGGCTCTTCTCTTAAAGTTGCTTAGCATACTAAAAGTTGCTTAAAGTTGCTTGACAACTTTTCAAGCAATTTTGCATTTTTTGCACTTTTTGCACTTTATAAGAAAAAGTTATTAAAACTTAAACCTAATGACCCAAATATGTCCTAAACATGATAAAATAATAAAATAATCCAAAATCCTAGGATTCTAGACTCTTTGACCATCTTTGATCATAGTTAACCAAGGGCTTATTGCCAATCTTGGGACTAGGTTATACAATTTGGTCTAGATGCCTATTTGATTAATCTTTCAGAGATTTTATTTTGAGATCTGAAGTTTGATATTTGGATCCAAGGGTTGTGACTTGGTCTAGAAGATTTGGATTCATTATGGGTGCTCTTGCACCACTCTGTGATTTTCTTTAAGGGTATGTAAATGTTGGTTTCTTTTCCTTCTAAATAGGTATCTCTTTATATCTCCTTTTTAACATGTATATTTAGAGATCTTTTTTAATGTGCTTATTATGTCTTGGATACATAGAAAAAAAATTGATCTAACTGCATACATATTCCAAAATCCAAATAATAAAATAAAACATACTCAACCTATTCTAAGTGACTTACCTCAAGATCCTCGACAAAAATAATACAGACCAAGAAAAATGGGCAAAGTTTGCAAAATTTTTTAAAAAAACATATCATAGAAAATATTTTAAGAAAGAAATTAGCCATAACTAGTTAAATGGGTCTAGTTTCTAATTAGCTTGGTTTATTACAAATTGCTTTAGAGTTTTCATTAGATAAGGTACAATAAAAGGAACAATTGGTTATTCCCACCTACCACAATCAAATACAGTTTTTGAAGGTGATAAAATTGCATATGCAAGGAGTTGAAGAATAACTTCAATGATGATTTGAGTATAAGGAGTTGAGGAAGAAAGTTTTTCTTTTGTGTAAATGCCATAATCAAGAGGAACATTCCTTTGCAGAAGCCTTTGCCACAATGACATTACCTCTAAACCATGTAAAGGATATTGAAGTGGTTCCCAACCTTGAAACACTCTTATAAACATTTGATATTTGGACTGTAAATTCTCAAAGACACTTGCAAGTGATTCCAATGTCATACTACCTACTACAACACTTCTTCAATTCTATCTAGTGGCTACCATAATATCCTCTATGTTTTCTAGTTGTTGTTTCTATCATGCAGTCTCTTTCTAAAGTTTTTCCTTCTCACTCTCTTTCTAAAGCTGCTCCTTCTCCTTTTCTCTTGTGCCTTAAATTTTGATTATCAAAATTCTAAATATCTACCTCTACCTTATCTAAAATCAACTTCACTATGTGTTGTAACTTTGGCATAGGTGTTTAATCATCAATAGCTTTCATTTTAGAATTCAAGTTTTCAAGATTGGTCAACACTCTCACTTGTGGACCTCTCATCTCAAACACTTTTTGTACTATTTCAACACCATGTTCTTGCTTCTGAGCCAATCTAAGGTAACAGTTCTTCAGATGTATTTTCTTGTAAAACATTAATTTTGTTGAACAATTGTAAACTCTTAGAAATTGCATTGTTGTTTTTATGGATGTATGTATATATGTATTTATGTATACATGTATATGTATGTATGTATGTATGTATGTATACAAAGAGATCTTATGGATTGTGGATTGTGGATTGTGGATTATAACAAAAAAGAAAAGAAAACATGAAATTAATCATTCCCCATTTTTTTTGATTAATTGTGAAGAGTTGCACCCAAAAGAGGGTGGAAAGCTCCAAATGAGGGTTGAGAGCTATGAACATTGGTGGAGATCAATGGAGATCTAGAATTTTGTTGTCATTCCCTTGTGATCTTTATGCCCTTTCTCTACAATTTTCTTTAAGTGGATAAGAGGTACCTATGTAAATGTTCTTTTCTTTTCTTTCTAAAATTGTATCTCTTGTTCATATATAATAGCTTTGGTCAGATTCAAGGATAACTAATTATGATGATTGTATGCATATGTGCATGTACGTATGTAAATCAATTCACTATGTGAATTGATTTACATGCATACATACACACTTGCATAGTACTTGTGCAGAAATTAAATTAATCATTCATGTCTTGAACTCACACAAGAAAGTATCCTTGCATTCAATTGAATTTATTCATACCAAACTAAGTATGCAAAAATCTATACTTATAGATTATATTATCTCTTTGTGATTGAGTAAAGATCTCATGCATAATATCATCTAGGTAATTATTGGATGCATTCACATTAAATCATAATAGGATTGAGCAGATGATCCATTTATGTTACTTCATACTTGTTTTACTGAACATTTTGTTTAACATAATCAATAATACTAGAATTATATAGCTATAGCTAGTACTCTTGTTTATTTTATTTAATCATATACTTTTATGACTATTATTTTTTTTACAATTTATAGAATGCATATCTGTTATCACTAAAACACAAATATAGATCTTTGATAATTATCTTTTTTAATTTCAAGATCTCCATATCTAACATGAAGAGTTTCCACTACTAGACAGTGGAATAGCCACAATGTGGAGCCACATAGCTCACGGCTTTTTCCACCAAATTATACTTTTATTAAAAAAAAATTCCTTAAAAAATATTATAGGTGAATGTTCTTCTAATTTTCCATAGATTTAAGAATTTTTCACTTGTCATTTGGGGTAATTTTTTATTATGAGATAGAGACATCTATCATAAGGATGGCCATACCAATTTTGATCATCCCAATTTCAAAGTTAATTCCCTTATCTAATTAATGAAACTAATTGCAATTGACACCCTAATTTTCTACAACTTACCCAATCAGCCATTCACACAAACAAATCATCCCATATCCATAAATAACATCTACTCTTCTAAAAGTCTCTATCCTATAGAGACCCAATACTTGGAGCCATTATAATCATGATTAGACTCATTCTCCTCAAAAGAATTCAATCAAAACTATTCATACCAAAATAAGTATGCATAAATTTATACTTACAAATTATATTATCTCTTGGTGATTGAGTAATGATCAAATATAATTTTCGAAGGTGATAAAATTGCATATGCAGATGTATGTATCTATGTATATATGTGTATATGTGTGTATGTATGTATGTATGTGTTTGTGTATGTATGTATGTATGTATATGTGTATGTATGTATGTATATCTACATCTCATTGTCATGCCCTTGTGATCTATGTATATGTATGTTTGTATGTATGTGTATATATATGTGTATATATACATACGTACACACACATATGTGTGTGTATGTATGTATGTATATATATATATATATACATGAAGAGAAGCTTCTCTAATCACCTATTGAGGGAAATATAAAGAGATACATGTTTAGAAGGAAAAGAAAAGAATATTTACATAGGTACTTCTTCTCCCCTTTAAGAAAATCATAGAGCGGGTACTATTACAGTTGGGCCCAAACACCACAAATTACATCGCCCTCACAATTTGACCTCAAATGTTGTAGTGATGCAAAGGGCATAGAGATCATAAGGGCACAACATGGAAATGAAATTATGGGGCAAGGGCATGGATATCACAAGGGCATGACAACAAAATGTAGAGATTGCAACGGCACAACAACAAAATCCTAGATATCCAATGATCTCCACCAAGGGCACGATAACAAAATGTAGAGATCATAATGGCATGGAAATAAAATGCAAAATTCACAAAGGAATGGCAATGAAACCTCCACCAAAATTTAGAGATCTCCACCCTCATTTGGAGCTCTCTGCCCTTGTTTGCACGTAGCTCTCCACAGTCAAAAAAATGAGGAATGATTTATGTCATTTTTTATTTTATTTTATTATCTAAAATCAACTTCACATTGTGTTGTAACACTATGATAGGTGTTTGATCCCTGATAGCTTTCATTTCAGCATTTCAACATTCAAGTTTTCAAGTTTCCTCTTCATTATATAGTCCTTTCCATCCTAAAAATCACTTTGTTACTTCACTAAAATCAGGACTTGAACAAAGCCAATGGTAAAACAAAGCCCATATTCTAGAATCCAAATAATAAAACAATAAAACTCACTCAACCCGTGCTAACTGACTTAGCTCAAGATCCTACACAAAAATAATGTAGACAAGGGAAAATGGGCAAGAAATTTAGAAAAACATATCATAGTAGATATTTTTAGAAAGAAACAAGCCATAACCCAGTTAACCTGGTCTAGTTACTGATTATTTGGGTTGATTACAAATTCCTATAGAACTATCATCGGATTAGGTACAATAAAATAAACAATCAGTTGTTCCCTGCAAGCAGGATCAAATACAGTTTTCCAGGGTGATAAAATTGCATATGCAGATGTATGTATGTATGTATGTATGTATTTATGTGTATATATGTGCATGTATTTATATGTATGTATGTATATATATAGAGAGAGAGATCTTGTGGACTGTGGAGATTGGTGGAGATCTAGGATTTTGTTATCATGCCCTTGTGACCACTGCATTTTGTTGTTGTGCCCTTGTGATCTTTGTATATGTACATATGTATATGTATATATATGTGTGTATGTGTGTGTGTATAAATAGAGAGATCTTGGCACAATAGAAAAACAATGAAACTTACTCAAAAAGTAGCATGGCCATAGGTATTGTCACAAACATTTAAACATAACTATATAAGGAGTGAGTTAAGATGTATATAGGTTAACCTTACATTAACTATAAACTACAACAAAAAAGTTGCACCAGGGTATTAAAGTATTGTAATTATACAAAACTGCCTGATTCACCCAAGTGGGTGTATGATGGCAAAGAATTGTATTAGGTGAGTGAATCTCAGCAGTGGTTATAGGAACTCAACTACATCAAAACAATTAGAAACCATAAATACATATTTATTAGACTGAGTAGTTCAAGAATCTTGATCTCGTGGATATGGTTATGTAGGAAGCCTGGTAGGCGAAGTATGCCTCTAACGTGCAGATGCCTTGGACATAGTTAGGAAAAACTTAACTATTTTAGGACATTACATGTTATTTCATGAGGCTTGTATCTTAAGACATTATATGTAACTAGTGTACCTAGCTTTTGAAAATAGAAGGCTAAACTCTATGTTTCAGCATTAACTTGACTGGTCTATTTAGACCCATTGATTATTGTCACAAGCTTTTAAACATAACTATATAAGGAGTGAGTTAGGATGTACATAGGTTAACCTTACACTATCTATAAACTACAACACAAAGGTTGCACCAAGGTATTATAGTATTGTAATTTTGGGTGTATGATGGCAAAGATTTATATTAGGTGAGTAGAGCTCACCAGTAGTTATAGGAATATAGCTACATCAAAACAATTAGAAACTAGAACTACATATTTGTTAGAGTGAGTAGTTCAAGGGTCTTGATCTCATGGATACAAGTATGTAGGTAGCCTAGTAGGCAGAGTATGCCTCTAGTGTGCAAATGCCTTTGATATAGTTAGGTAGCCTTGGACATAGTTAGGTAGCTCTTAACCTTGTATGTATGTATGTATGTAACTATTCTCTACTTAATAGTGCCATCTACATGGACGGAAGTAGTTGAGCTTGCACCTTCTACAATGCTTCATTTCCATTATGTGTGCTCTCTAAATCAAAGGTATATAACCTTATCACTTGTAACTATAATTTTCAAATAGTACAAACCACAATAGTTTCGTATAATTCTATGGTTCTCTTTGTAAGTTTATAAAATTCAAGTTTAAAAATTAATTTCATTTATGTACATCTTTTTCAAGTTTGATATTTCTCTTTTTCCTGACTCACAGTCCAATAATAATTTTTCAAAACATATACTGACTAGTTCGAGATTGAGCCAAAAAATTATAACAATTGTTGTGCCAAAAGAGATAAAAAAATATGATTGGTGCACAATGTCCCCCTAGGGACATATGTTGTTATAAAATATGTCAAAATTGATCATAAGTTATCATATGACTCATTTCAAACAAATGAAATATGTATATAATATGTATATGATCAATTATCATAAGGTTTTACTAATAATAAATACTAATATATAAAGAATGTGTAATTATAATATATATTAGACTATAAATTATAATAAACTAATACTAAATACTATAGACTAATATATATAAAATTATATATATATATATATATATATATATATGTATATATAATAGTAATATATAAACAATATATAATCATGATGCTATTATAAATAAAGTGGCTTCTATTTTTAAAAATATATCCCCATGTGATTCCCCCCTTTATTTGGGTGCACATTTTAGGTATATGATCCTTTATTGGGTACCTAATTATTTTGGGTATCTAATATGGGATCGAGTGTTGGATACAATTGATTAATTGTGTGTTGTCTTTGATGTTACACAAATTTCATAATCATTATCAATTAGTATATGTTGAGCTCACTCATGCAATGAAGATAGTTCTTAGTGTCTACCGAGCATTCTTGTGTTTCCCTAGTTTAGAAGGCAGTGTCTACCAAGTTCACTCAAGCGTTAAAGGAAAAGTTGCAGAAAGAGAGTGTTAACCAAGCTCACTTGATTAATAAAGGAAAGTTGGATGGAACCAATGCTAACTGAGCTCACTCAGTTGCCAAAGGATTTTCATGACTTTGCAGTGTTAACCGAGTTTTAGTTGGTTAACATAGGAAATCATTTCCAAGTTAGTGACTATGGAGCTAGGTCGGCTAATGAAGGATTTTCTTATTTTTGCATATTAAGCTTAATTTATTTATCTATTAATTCTAGTTGTCTAAGTTGATGAATATTAATTATTCTAAGTTGCATTTGAATTGACCTAACAAAGTGGAAGGTATAAGTATAAGTTCAACTTGTGATTTCAAAGTGTGAAACTATGAAGGTATAAATTGAAGACTTAATGATGAAAAGAGGAAGTGAATTTGAAGGATAAGAAGAATATCTTTATGGAGCAGCAAAGCTATATTAAATCAAGAAGGATCAATTACAAGTCAGAATAGAGATCTATAATCAGCAAGTTAGTTGCATTCAAATTAGGTCATCTCATTGTTACTCTCTAACCATTCTAGCAGTGATCTAAATCTTCTAACAAAGTTGGATTAACGGCTAATTGCAAATCCTCTAACAAGGTGGAAATTCTATTGAATTTTTCTCAAGACCTTTAACAAGGCCACTCCTAATAGGGTGATTAAATCCTCTAATAGGGTCACACCTAAAATTGTGTTTTGTAACCTTATAGAGTTGGCTCCTAATAGGGGTCACTTCAGAAGAGTAAAAATTAGTTACTAGTTGAAATTGGTGGTTTTTTCCAAATTGAGTTTCCACATTAAATACTAGTGTCAAATATGTTCATGTTATTTTCTTTTACGTGTTTGAAACTAAGTTAAAATAATGGTAATCATAGATAATATCTAATAGTTTATATGTTAATCTTTTTTCGAGCTAATCTAGTTATTACAAAGTTACAGCATTCTATGTGTTTACTAAGCTTCAGCGATATTAAGTTGTCTGCTTGCATTTTCTACTAACATCTAAGGGATCTGAGATTTATTTTGATTCACCCCTCCCCTCTTAGTAACTCCTCTTATATTTCCAACAATTGGTATGAAATATTTTGGTCCTTGAAGGAAAGGTTTTAAGGACCTAAGATAAAGATCAAGATGTCTTATAGAAGAGCGATTACATTTGGCTACTATCAGTGATTTAGGTTGCAAATATCTTGATGCTAAATATAAGACTCCCATGGGAATGTTATCTATTGAAGATATTTTTGAAAAGAAGAATCATAATATCATGATGGTTGATATTGTTTCTATTCTCAATTATCTTGAATTTGATGAAGTGAAAGATTGCAAAACTGCTCATGCACTATGGACCAAACTAAAAGATATCTATGGAGGAGATGAAAATGTAAGAAGAGCTAAGGCTGAAATTATTAGAGGTTATTTTGATCAAATGAAATAAGAGAAGAATCAAAGCAAGTGTGAGTGATATCAAGGCATCTAGAGGAGAAATTGAAGAGAAAACAATTGTAAGAAAAGTACTTAGAACTCATTTTCCTATTTATGTAATTAAAGTGTCTTCTATTCAAGAGATGAGATGTGATCCAAATTGTAAACTGTCTTTGGATGCTCTAGTTGGAAGATTGAAAATTTTTGAGTTAGATAATTTTGATGACTATATTCCTAGTTCAAAAGTTATTGAGTCTACATTTGAAGCTAAACTCTCACTCAAGAAAAATGATCACAAATCAAAGTCCAGTCAATTAGAAAGTGAAGAATAAGAATCATAAGAAAGTTTAGACAGTGATCTTGAAGTTGTTGAAGCCCTACTTGTAAGAAAGTATTGTAAAGGCAAAGGAAAGTATAAAGTTAAAGTTCCTCTTATCTGCTTTTCTTATGAAGAAGTTGGTCATATTACTACAAGGTGTCCAAACAAAGAAAGCAAAGATGAAAAGAAAAGTAATAAGTACAAAGGCAAGAAGGATTCAAGAACTACAAGGAAAAATGTAAGAAATCTTGTTTTATAGCTAAATAGTGTAAACTTTAAGAAAGCCGCCTCCAAAAAAAGATATAAAATATTGGTCAATCTTTCATTATTTAAAATTTAAAAAAAAAATCTTTTGGCAAATCTCTCAATTTTTTATTCTAAATATGATTAATATTGGTGATTATTTTCAAATCATAATTTTTTTTGTATAAAATATTGAAGAACCTCAATAATAATAGGAAGTTAATTAATCACCATGGAATATTACAAATCAAAATTGAAGATTTTTTTACCTCATAGAATATTATAAGGATCATTGCAAATACTTTAAATCAATAGTGAAAACTAAATATTGGTGATATATCCCTAAAGTAACTACTAATTATGATAATTATTGGTCAATTAAATATAATTTCTCCAATAATATATTATATTTTGGTGACTCAAATCTAATCATGTAACCAATATTCTAGCGAGTATTTAAGTTTAAAATTTTCAATAAAATAAATCATTGAGCAATTTTAATATTTTAGAATTAAATTTTATAAAACAATGGCAATCTAGGTTGTATCAAATCTTAAATTATTAGTCAAATTACTAGCCAAAAAATTATAAAATTAGCCAATTTATGAATATTAGCCACTAAAATATACCTTGTAGCTAAAGATTCTGATAATAGTGAAAATGAAATGGTATATATTGTTGTAAAGGATGAATCTAATGATGAAGGAGATAAGATGGCACTTATCTCTCATGTTAGCAAAAATGATATATGGATTATTGACAGTGGTTGTTCACATCATATGACTAGAGATAAAATAAAGTTTGACCACATGGAATATTATTATGGAGGTAGTGTAAGATTTGGAAATAATGAACCTTGTAAAATAAAAGAAAAAGGATGTATTTCATTGACTAAAGAACTTATATGTGACAATGCCTATTGGGTTGAATGACTAAAGCATAATCTTTTGAGTGTGGCATAGTTGAATAACATTGGATTCAAGGTAGAATTCATGAATGGATAGGCCAAACTACTAGATGGAAAAGGAAATCTGGTTGGATTTGGCAAGTAAACAAAAGGTAATCTATTTTATCTTGATCTCAATAATTGTTCGTGTTTTATTGCTCAAGTAGAAGAAAGTTGGTTATGGCACAAAAGGCTATGTCATGTGAATTTTGATAATCTAGTTAAAATAAGAAAACATAAAAAAGTAAGAGGTATTCCTAGTTTGGAGAAACCAAATATGGGTCTATGTAAGAATTGCCAAATTGGTAAGATGGGAAAGACTAGTTTCAAAAGAATGAACTATCAGTTTGAAGAAGTCTTGGAGATTGTTCACACAAACTTATGTGGACCTATTGAAATAGAAAGCTATAGTGGAGAAAAATTTTTCATTTTTTTTTTTATGACAATAATGTACTTAAAAGAAAAATTAGAAGCCTTTCAAAAATTCAAGTGGTATCTAGAAAAAGTAGAAAAAGAAATTGGAAAGAGGTTGAAATGCTTAAGATCAAACAAAGGTGGTGAATTCATCTCAAATGAATTCAATAATTTTTTCATTGAGAGAGGAACCAAAAGACAAGTATCAGCCCCTAGTACACCATAGCAGAATGGTATAGCTAAAAGAAGAAATAGATCTATCATGGATTGTGCAAGAACCCTGATGATTGAAAAGAATGTTGCTCTTAAATACTGGAAGGAAGCTATCAGCACTGCAATCCATACCTTGAACAAATTTTATTTGAAGAAAGATTCAAACAAGACACCTTATCATCTATGGTATGGCTACAAACCTAATGTAGGTTACTTGAAAGTATTTGGTAGCAAATGTTATGTATTGAAAGAATCTAGAAAAGGAAAATTTGATGTAAAAGGTGATGAAAGCATATTACTAAGATACTCCTACAGAAGTAAAGCATACAAATGTTTGAATTTGTCTACTCACAAAATCATAGAAAGTGCACATGTTAGAATTGATGAGTTTGCATAAAAGAGTGAAGAAGAAACCAACAAGGAACCTAAAGATTATAGAAGATTTGTTTATTATGAACCTAATACTCTTCCAAATCTATCTAAAAGAAAAGAAGCTTCAACTCCCAAGTCCCCAAAAACTTCAATAGTTACTAAGTTGTAGATAGTGCAACCTAAGCTAAAAAGACCCAAGTCACAATTAGAGGCCACCGAGCTAGTTCAAACTAAGTCTGATAGACCCGAGTCATAGATGGAAGAACCCAAGCTTGAAACTAAAATTCAAGAAGAAGATGGTGGAACTCATTCAAAAATAAAAGAGCTTGTGCTAGGAAGATTTTTCAAAAGGCATCATGCACCCTATCAGATTATTTGAGATAAATCAAATGGAACAATGACAAGAGGCAAATTAAAAGGTACATGTTTACTTGCTAAATTTGAACCTAGAAGTGTTAAGGATGCTCTAAAAAGAGAAAGTTGGATTGAAGAAATGAATGAAGAGATAGAATAGATAGAAAAGAAAAAAATTAGACTCTTGTTCCTAGACCTAAGGATAAGAATGTAATTGGTACAAAATGGGTATTTAGAAATAAGCTTAATGAAGATGGAAATGTTTCAAGAAAAAAAGCAAGATTGGTGTGCAAAGGCTATTCGCAAGAAGAAGGTATTGACTATAGTGAGACTTTTGCCCCTGTAGCAAGATTGGAAGGTGTTAGAACTTTACTGGCATATGCAGCACATAGAGGATTTAAAGTATATCAAATGGATGTTAAATCGACATTCTTGAATGGAATTCTTGATGAAGAGGTCTACATTGAACAACTAGAAGGTTTTGTAGATCTTAGAAAAGGAGACATGGTTTTCAAACTACACAAAGCTTTATATGGTCTCAAGCAAGCTCCTAGAGCTTTGTATGAAAGACTTCATAATTACTTGGTACATATTTGTTTTCAAAGAACAAATGGTAACAATATTCTCTATATCAAGGAAGGACCAGACAAGAAAATTGTGTTGGCAAAAATATTTGTTGATGATACTTTATTTATAGGAAATGATGAGTTATGCAAAACATTTTCAAAAGAAATGAGCAAAGAATTTGAGATGTCCATGTTTGGTGAGATAAAATTCTTTGTTGGGTTACAGATATATCAAAACAAGAATGGTATCTACATCACTCAATCCAAGTATATCAAGGAGATACTGAAGAAATTTGGAATGGAAGATTCAAAACCTATTGGAACCCATATGCCTACTAGACATAAGTATTCCAAAAATGATGATTCCAAGGTAGTAGATTAGACAACATATAGATCAATGATTGGAAAACTATAATATGTAGTGCATACAAGGCTTGATATTGCATTAGTAGTTGGAATGGTGGCAAGATTCTTAGCAAATCCCAGAGAAAATCACATGATGGCAATTAAGAGAATCATTAGATATCTGAAAGGTACTGAAGAATATGGCTTATGGTACAAACTTGGAGGCAATCTAGACTTAAATATATTTACTGATGCTGATTGGGCAGGAAGTATTGATGACAAAAAAAGCACTAGTAGTGGAGCATTATTTCTTGGTAAAATACTAGTATCTTGGACAAGCAAGAAGAAAAAGTGTACGTCTCAATCCACAACAGAGGAAAAATATGTGGCAACAGTAGTTAATTGTTCAAACATTGTTTGGTTCAAACAACTATTGGTAGGTATGAAGATAGAAATCAAGGATCTAGTTATCATATACTGTGATAACACTAGTGCAATCAATATATCAAAGAACCCAATAATACATTCCAAAAAAAGCATATTGCTATAAAATATCACTTCTTAAGAGAGCTAGTGCAAGATAAAGAAGTCAGATTGGAATATGTTATTACAAAGGAACAGATTGTATACATATTTACCAAGCCATTACCTAAAGATGCATTTCTATATTTAAGAGGTAAGCTAGGGGTCATTCCCCTATCTAAAATTCACTAAATAAAGTTTAGTGAATGCATCAACTAGAACCTATTGAAGATCAATCAGTTGGTGTAGAATTATCAAGGATCTATTGCAAATGAATTAGCACTTAATGTACATTGATATTATCAAGTTGTTGTCTTTGGCATGTGTTTTCAAAGAGGGAGAAGTTTATTGTCATATCTCTGAGAATTTTTTCTAGAACCTGAAAGGGAGAATGTTCAGAGAGGGAGAAGTTTATTGAAAGAGGGAGAATATTCTCAATGAACTTGGTAGCTATTGTAGATAGATTATAGTGAAAGAAAGAGAACATACTAATAGAGGGAGTTCTCAGTCTAAATCCAAAATTTTATTGTGATATGACATGTTGTGTTGCCATCAATGCCAAAGAGGGAGATTGTTGGATACAATTGATCAATTGTATGTTGTCTTTGATGTTACATAAATTTTATAATCATTATTAGTTAGTAAATTCCTAGCTCACTTGGGAAATAAAGATAGTTCTCAGTGTCTACTAAGCATTCTTATGTTTTCCTAGTTTAGAAGGTAGTGTCTACCAAGTTCACTTGGGTGTCGAAGGAAAAGTTGTAGAAAGAGAGTGTTAACCAAGCTCACTTGGTTAATAAAGGAAATTTGGATGGAACCAATGCTAATTGCACTCACTTAGTTGCCAAAGAATTTTTATGAGTTTGCAATGTTAACCAAGTTTTAGTTGGTTAACACAGGAGATCATTTCTAAATTAGTGACTACCGAGCTAGGTTGGCTAATGAAGGATTTTCTTGTTTTTGCATATTAAGCTTAATTGATTTATCTATTAATTCCATCCAACTAAGATGATGAATATTAATTATTCTAAGTTGTATTTGAGCTAACTTGACAAAGTGGAAGGTATAAGGTCAAGTTGTGATTTCAAAGTGTGAAAGTATGAAGGTGTAAATTGAAGACTTAATAATGAAAAAGAGGAAGTGAATTTGAAGCATCAGCAAAATATCCTTGTGGAGCAGCAAAGCTATATTCAATTACAAAGGATCAAGTACAAGACAAAATAGAGATCTGTAATAAGCAAGTCAGTTGCATTCAAATCTAGTCTTCTCATTGTTACTCTCTAACCATTGTAGTAGTGATCTAAATCTTTGAACAGAGTTGGTTTAACAACTATTTACAAATCCTTAAACAAGGTGGCAATTTCATTGAATTATTCTCAAGACCTCTAACAAGGACACTTCTAATAGGGTGATTAAATCCTCTAATAGGGTCACACCTAACATTGTGTTTTGTAATCTTGAACAGGGTTATCTCTTAACAGGGCTCACTTCAGAAGAGTGAAAATTAGTAACTAGTTGCAATTGTTGATTTTTTCCAAATTGGTTTTCCACATTAAATCCTAGTGTCAAATGTCTTAATGCTATTTTCCTTTATGTGTTTGCAACTAAGTTAAAATAATGGTAACCATAGATAACATCTAATGGTTTATATGTTAATCTTTTACCAAGCTAATCCAGTTAATACTGAGTTATAGCATTCTATGTGTTTACCAAGCTTCAACAGTATTTAGTTATCTATTTGCATTTTGTACTAACATCTAAGGAATCTAGGATTTATTTTAGTAGTAATTGATTCACCCCTCCCCTCTTAGTTACTCTTATATTTCCAAAAATTGAGTACTTAATCTATTTTACTAGTAAACTTTTACCAAAATATTTGTTGTCATTGCAGACCTAAGAATCACATTTTTCTTCTTTTTCACGGGTTCCAACAGTGCTTTCGCAAAAAAAAATGGTTTTGGCACCCATTGTTTGAAAAGGTGGCTAAATAACTTGACTTGGATTATTTTATGAATGGAGGGCAATAGCAGTGAAAGGCTAAATGTAAAAGGAAGACATTGGGTATGTTAAATGTCAATCAAGTTGACAATGTATTGATCAAATGTGAAATTATAGAGTTGGAAAATGAATATGTTCAATTAGAGAATGAAAATTTACCAATTCATAATGTGAATGCCGAGATTAACCATGTAGAAAATAAAAATGCATAGGAATACTACATATCTCCAATTTGTAACCAAGATAAAGGTCCTAGAACACTAAAATGGTTAATTAAATTGAAGAACCCATTATTAGTATTTTGGAAGGGAAGAAATCATAAAGAACTGTCATGCCCAAAATTTACATGGGAAAACACAACTTCTTTTTTTTTAAGATAACTTGGGAACACATAGTCTAATAGTTATGATTATAAGGTTGCAACATGCTTAACCAAAGTGATCTTCTAATTAGGTTGGATAAAAGTTCAACTCAAGTTGGCATCATGAACCACAAGAGACAATTTGATAGTGCAACATTCGTGAGCTAGTGGAAGAAAATCTTATTCTAGAAGTCAACAGTACTAGCATTACTTAGGGTTTAATATGTATTACATTAGTGTATATATATCATACTATATAGACTTCCAATAATTGATTGTTAAAATTATTTATATGTTTTCTTAATATTCCACTATCAACCAAGTGTGATAAGTGTATAGGTTGTTTTTAATCTTAAACAAAATCTACATTTAGCAAGTATGAATTGACATTCCTAGCTAACTTTTCACTAACTAATTCTAACTATTCTTATTATTTCAACTGAGAATCTTACTAATAACATGAAGTATATATTAAAATTATATCATATACTCTCAATCTTACAATTATAGGTCATTTTCTATATATATATATATATATATATATATTTTATTTATTTATTTATTTATTTATTTATTTTTATTTATATTTATATTTATATTTATATTTATATTTATATATAGATATATATAGATATATATATGTATATCAAATAGATATTTTCTATTGGATATATATATGAAGTGATACTTAATACTAACATCCCTAATATATACACCAACAAAAATAAATAAATAACTATATTACTATTCCTAACTTTCTTTGATTTTTATCTAATTATTCTCTAGTATAATCTCCCCTATACATCATGGAAGTAATGAACTTCCTTTCTAAATAACTTCATATCTTTATAAGATTAAACCCACTTATTACACAATTGACCTCTATAATCTATAATAACTTAGCTATCTCAAATATAATTGGTATGTCTAATTTCAATGCTAATATAGATTGACTATAATCATGTAATGAATTCATTACATCAAATACAACTTATTTATTTACATAATAATAAATCTCATTAATACTATCTATTTTTATTATTATTATATACTAACCTACTTGCTAAATCTAATTCCTAACACTACCAAAAAACTATAACACTACCAAAAAACTAACACAAAAACTTATCCTACATGCCCCACCAGTCCCTCCATGAACATATGCAAGAAAATAAATTTGTAATCTTATCCAACACCCTAAATACTAAACCCTTTTTCTTCATTTCATGCACTAACCACCAAGTGCTCCTCCAAAGGACACATGAATCCTATCCTACGTGACCCTTCCTTAGACTTCCTTTAGTGCTAAAGTCCGAGCATTCTCCTAGTTCCATGCAATTTCCTTCCCATAAACTAAGTTCCCTCCTAACTAACTCAATATCTAGCCCACATGGCATTACCTTGAGCATATTGCATGCCACATTATGAAGGCAATTTCCAAGTTTGAATTTAGTCTCCCCATTCCATGTGCTATGCACTTTATTCCTATTACCCACGTGACTCATCACCAACTCTTCCCAAGATCCATGTGGCTACCAATGGTCAATTTATAGCAGTCCTCACCTATCACTTCATTCAACACTAAACTTCTTATCAACTCCTAGTAACTCCCCAAATGCCATGTCAGCAACCTTCCTCTTTCAAATTGCATGACTCTACTTTGGCTCATGCAATTCTCCCTCCACACCTTTTAGGCCAACTAGAAGGGCTCATGGCCCAAGTTGTACACCTAGATTAGGATGTTAGGTGGTCCTTCCAATGTTAGAGATGGGACATGATGAATGGGAAAATAAAATGTCTAGTCCCAAGTTGGTTTTCTCCCCCACACCCACATTTTGTTTGGAGAATTTTTTTATAATATTGCAATGTAGTTTAGTCAGAGGTATATTATAGGTAGGTATTTTGCAATTAAATATAGAGGGATATTTCTAGTCACTAGATTTTTATTATTTTTTGGGTTTCCAAACTTATTCAATTTGAGAAGGTCATCCTATCAAAATGAAGTCTTTATTTCCAAATTACTATTAAGTGGATTCCTAAGAATATTCCTTCCATTTTTATAATGGTCTGTAGTAAAAAAGTGGATTTGCACTACTCCTCATACAAAATCCAAAGAGTTGGAGTTCCACTTATAGGATTTTTTGCTTATGCATTTTCTTTAGTGTTCTATTTCTACTTAGTTACTTATGTCTATTCAAAGGTTATGAAATTAGTCTTGTTTTGGCATTAGTTTGATGTTGTTCCAACATTCTAATGTATTTGTTCAACCAAAAATCTATCAAATTCACTCTAAGAATAGGTTTAATATATGTGATGCATTTGGAAACAATATAAGTATGAACTAATATATCGAATCGAGACTATTTGAAAATCTACAAATTCCAAACTTCTCTCCTACAATGAAAATTTAAGTGATATTTCTCATTGAAATAATTTATGAAAATTTCTTTTCATGATCAACTTATTTGGAATACAGTCTCCTCATATTATTTCATGGCTTTAAAATGAATACAACTCACCTATACTTGATGTTTTTCAATGATCATTAAATACAATGTATTCTCTATTCAAAATGATTTCTCTTTTCATTATAACTATATCATTAATGATATTCAAATCCTCATTGATTACTTGTACATGCACATCATTAACAATGATACAATCACATCTCCACAATTTCCTATATCGCCAACATGCAATAGAACATCACCACAAGTGAACAAGATGGATATTTCCCCATTACAATTGCAATACACAAATGACAAGTTTTTGTTCCACGCTTCTTCCACCCACTAACAATTCAAGCTTTCTTCTATGGATCCAAAAGCACAAATCTACAAAACATTTACACAAGAACCATGGAGGCTCACCTCCCATCCTAGGCTTCTAAGAAGCCACCCACCCAGTTGGGGAAACTAAAGCACCAACAATACATACAACACATCATTACAACACATATACAGTTCCTTCTAAGGCTTAATACAATGATTCACCATTGGAATCATGAAACAATGGGTGAAGATGTGCTTTTCAAATAAGATACTTGTCATATCAATCACTATCTACAATAAAAAATTTCATGCCCTTTTAGGGCTTTCACAAATTAGAAATTCCATGCCCTTTTGAGGCTTTTACATTCATCCTCCAAACATACTACCATCAGCTATAGCCTCCTTGGAGCCCATAGTCCATAAACTTCCTTTCCACACCATACTTTCCTTATCACCCCCTAGCAATATATGAATGATTATGGCATACAATGGAGCCCATACTCCATGGTTCTCAACTAAATTTTCAGCCCAACTAACCCCTTCACCCAAGACATCTCTTCCCTCCCAAGGATGAGTGAAGCCTTCACACCCATTAACATTCATACACACAAAAACAACGAAAAATTTACAAGAGAAATCCATCACCACAATGGTGTTCGAAATATAAGATAGGCTAAGTTACTAAGAGGGGAGGGGTGAATCAATAACCAATAAAACTTAATCTTAATTCACCAATTAATCCTTCATGTGTATTCTAATCTAATTGCATGTAGGAAAAACTAAAAGCATTCAAACATTCATAAAACTTTGACACACAATATGGTAACCTAGAAACCTTCCAAATGGAAAGTAAAACTAGGTGGAGATGATACCCACAAGCTTTAGTACTATAGTATAAAGTGTTGGTCAAAAAAATAGTATTGACAAATGAGTGTCAACACAACCATTTTTACTATGTATGCCAAGTACACAATAGATGCCAAGCCATAATTTCAATAGGTGTCAAGTCAGAATTAGTGTCGAGTAGACCAAAATACAATATGTGTTGAGTAATCCAGAATTGTTCATGTGCCAAGTAAGAGAATCATTCAGATGATGAGCAATTTAGAATAGCATATGCCGAGAAATATAACAAGTGTTGAGCAAACCAAAAAATGTAGTTGATGCTAAGAAATCCAGAAATAGTATGTGTCGACCATCAATAATACTTCATGTGCCAAGAAATGCAAAATTTACATATGAGTTTGTGCCCTCACAAACTCAAATTTAAACCATTTTTTGGAGCTGATATAGAGAGATTTTGAAAAGGAAAAAGGATAAGAATGAATCATACACATTGCCTATGCAATCAGCATGCAACCAATTAGAAAAATGGCAAAGGCATGCAACCAATAAGAAAAATGCAAAGTATGAGCGAGAATTTGAGATTCAATATGGATTGTAGATCCATACCTAACCCTAAGTCTTCACACTCTTTATAAGTAGAATGAATGCACCATTGTGTGTAGTGGAAGAAAATAGTAAAAGGGGAGATTATAGCAAAATTTTAGTGTGAAGAGAAAAAGACTTAGTGGAAAGGATAGCATTTATAAATCTAGTTGATCAGAATAGAATAGGGGACATATTCAAAGATTAGATCAAGCAAGGATCAGAAAAGGACAAGTAGATCAAGCACTTGAACTCAGCAATTTGAGATTATATTCAATAAGGTTAAAATTTCTAATACTCTCTCACAATTGTATTAGAGGTTAAAATCCTATGGTGATAGGTTATCTTAACAGCTAGGAGGAAAGCCTTTTGAGAAGGTCAAGAAAATCTTATGTATTAGGTGGGTTTAACAGCCTTGTGTAAATCTTTTAACAGGGTGACACTTCATGTAAAGTGTTGTAAATCCTTTCAATAGGTCACATTTAATAGTGTGTTGTAGTCTTTAATAGGTAAAACCATCAAAAGTGGTTGAACTCATTACTGCAGTGATTTTTGTCAGTGTCGTCCCCACCCTAGTTTTACCTTCTTATTCCTAGAGGGTTTCTGGGTTACCAAATCCTTGTGTTATGTGTTGATGCATGTTTTAATTTCATGTTTTTTATATGTTTACATTCATGCAAAAAAAAAATTTAGTTATATGTTATTAAGGGTTTGAAAGGATAAAAATTGTGTACTTTTGATTCACCCCCCACCCCCCCTCTTAGAAGTACTCTTCCCATTGAAAATTTCAACAATTGGTGTTAGAGCCAAGTTCTCTCAAAAAGAAGACTAATAGCTTGGATAAAAAGGTTAGAAGATGGAAGTTTTCAAACTTGGGAAGATCATTGATAATCAGGTGATTGATGTGCAACTAGCTCTACACAAAGTAGAGGAAGCCAGGGAGGAACTAAGAAAATCTTTGAAAAGAAGAAAGGAGATAGCCATAGCTGAAAATGACATACACTACAAGGAGATTGACACCTCATAAGTGTTTTCCAAATGAGACACCAAGAAATTTGATACAGCAATAAAAGAATTGTTGTGGTGTCCACAACACACGCCCCATTCCTCACTAGGAATGGGGACCCCCTACTTTTTTCAACTCCCAGACTCATAGTTCAAGAGTGAGGAGAAGAAGAGTTTTATTAGACCTTAGGATTTTAGAGTCAAATAATCAAAAAGATCACAAAAAAATTGAAAATTTGAGAAACACAAAAATAAAAATAAAATGAAATCTCTTGAAAAAGTGTTGCACGCTCCACCTCGAGTGCACCGCAGTGTACTCTGCCCCGTGCGCACATGTCGCAGTGCACTCTGCCACATGATAGCCTGCCACAGTGCACTCTACCATGCAAGTTTCCATGAGTGTGCCATAGCACACTCCACCGTGCATGCTACCACAAGCGTTGTGCATGTCACCACGAGAGCACCACTGCATGCTCCTCTATGCGTGTCATTGCAAGCATGCACCATAGCACACTCTACCGTGTGCGCCACCATGAGCATGCTCTACCGTGCACACCACCACATCACACATGCACTTTTCTGCAATTCATGAGTGTGCACACATGCACAATAAAGGCACCTCATGTGCATTCATGCTGCTTCACTCCTAAGGCACCATGTGCCCTTGCCAAGCTGCCCTTTCACCTTTAGTTTTGTTCGAGTAGCCATAAAAATGGGTTTAAAATATATCATTTAAGTATAATTTGATGTATATTTAATTCCTTATACTTAAGATATATTTTAATAAATGCAACAAATCTTTTGAGATAGGTTTCAGACCTCCCTGAGATATGGTAAAGATTCTAAAAAATTTCAGGGTTTCAGAAATCTAGACATAGCCAAATTTTAGGCCTTTAGGATTTCAGATTTAGCCAAATTTCAAGATTCACCTCCAGTTTTGTTTGAGTAACTAGTGTGTCTTTACTATGCATTGTTAACTCTACAAACTAATGTTTGCTTCTTTTGTAGGTAAAAATGGCATCCTCAACTTGTTGAGATCATAACTTTTAACTTGGGCCTCAAAATTTAGAACCACTTACACCATTGGAAAGAAGAACTGAAGATCTAATTTTAGTCCCTAAAATAGTGAGCCTTCAATTGCCCAATTTTAGGGACCGATGAAGGTTCTGACTTGAAATTTTGAGCAAAAGACCTCCAAAAAGGTCATTTAAAAATGCCTAGAAAATTTGTGAAAAAATATGAAAAAGTTGCAAACATTTGATGATCTTACATAATCTGGATCACTTGGTTTCTCATCGGGAAGGATTGGACAGGTGGAGAGAAGACAAAGGTGAAAGATACAGAGGTTGGACACATAAAGCAAACCAAGTTCCTCATCTTATGCAACTGTTGAGGACAAGATTCGATGCAAATGCCTTGGGATTAAGTTGATGAAAGTAATTGGCTATAAAGAAGGTGTAAATAATTAGAAAGGAGAATGGAGTGTATACAAAAAGTGATCTAAAACCTCATTTGAGCTAAACCCAAAAACCGTTTTCAAAATTGAGAAATTTGATTTTTTGGCAAATTGAGCTCCATAGCTCCACATTTTCATGTAGCTCCACAATTCAAAGGTACGCTGACAGTTAATTGCCAGTTCCAAAAATAGCACTTTCCATGCATCAAGAGCACATTCTGATGGAAAGTTAACTCCGACACATGCCTAGTGAAGGGTCAGCTTCTATTTTTGGTGTCTCCATGCACTTCCACTTTGACTGATGGCTTCCTCCTACTTTCTCTCTCATGCTTTCATTTCTTTTGACATGTAAAGAGCTCATGCATCCAATTAATGAATAAAATATGGATGGAGTCCCTCTAAGCACCAGTTAGATTGTTAGTTTGTATATATTTAGTTTGTTTAAGTGTTATAAAAAGAATTTTATTGCATCAAGATATCTCTCACTCTCAACACAAATTGAGGAGATGATTTCTTATAAATACCCCATTGTAAAATGTAACAAGGGTCATCATTATTATGCAATAAAATTATGTTTTTGGTGCTAGCATTCAGAGTGTAGTTATTCTTACTTGAATGTGTCATTGTTTTGTGGATTTTATTCATGAGATTTTGATTGAGCCAAAGGTTTATTGCATTGTTTTTGGTTGTGTGATCTTTTAGTTTTGGTGTTTACTAAAGATATATGAATTCTGTTGATGTAACAAGCTTGAGAAGAAATCACCCGATTGTGTCTACATAGCTTTTTGTCTCGCATGAGCACACTTTTTGTGGCTTTCAATTTGATGAAGAGTGAAACATCATTCGATTTGTTAAAGATTCTCACCGACGATTGCATCAGTGGATTCTAGGAAGTGCTGCTCCTATTTCATTGGTTTCTTACCAATTTCTTCAAAGGTTTAACTCGCAGCGTGTTGTGTTCCGTAGCTTATGTCTATTTAGGAATTTCAATTTCAAGTTATTTGATTTCATGTTATTTGATTTCATGTTATTTTCTTTCTATTTCATTATTTGCTTTGCTAACCCCCTGTTAGAATAGGACCTCATAGTAGTTGCATTGTTAGAGTTGCATTCATTGAAAAATAGAAAATACAAAAATATTGTTCTTTTGGTGTGATATTTTTGAGACAGCAAACAAATTTTACTTGATTCCAAGGTAAAAGAGTTTTTTGGAACCAACAAAGGCCTCCTCATGAACATTCACATTTATCTTCTACTAAGTAGATTTTGGTACATCACAAGACAAAAATTGAACCTTGGAGTGGATCATTAAAAAGATTTTCTTTTCAAGAGAGGAATTACACTATGGATTCCTACCATTGACCTCATGCAAAATGAACACCCAACAAGAATTGATGGAGAAAAATAGAGCACAAGCTAAAGAAATCAGATTATTCAAGCTTGAACAAAATCACTAGCCATAATGCTTTGTGAAGTGACTAAACAAAGAAAAGAGCTATTGAAGACAAGGCCATGATAGAAGATGACAAGAGGAATCTCATCAATAGGCTGGAAGAGAAGACAATTGAATTTGAAAAGATTTCAAACATGCAGTTAGAAACCTTAAGCCAGATGATGAATGCTCATCATGAGCTAAACATGAAGGATATTGAGATCTCCACCGTAAAGATACAGAATGAAAAATTGTAGAATGAATTGAAGAGAGAAAATGAAATAGCAGAAAGTTACAAAAAACCCAATGAGGCCATTAAGTACTTTGAGAAATTGTTGAAATCACTAAGGGCTAGTAATGACACTATAGGACTTTGCTACATCAGCATTGAACAAGGAGAATCATCCAAGGCTATAGAAGAAAGAAGCAACAAAGGTAAGAAAACTAAACCTACTTGTCATTTCTGTGGTAAAAAAGGACATACCTCCAATGTGTGCAAAAAGAAGAACATTCATTAGCATGATAAGCCTACAAATGCAAATTTCTATCACAAGTGCAAAAAGCAAGGACATTTAACACAAGACTGCAAAACCAAGACCATGAGGACACCAAGATTTGAGGGTCACCGCTACAATTTCAAAAAAAAATGGACATAGAGCATTTGAATGTAGATCAAAGCCTATGTGGACACCTAATCAACCTTCAAGAGGAATCAATCATGCACATCACTACAATTGGGATTACAACACTAGGTATAGTTGTCACTATTGTCAAGAGTATGGACACATTCCTGAAAATTGTGTAAGGACACATTTTAAGGGAAACTATAGTAGATGGTTAAATCAAAATACTTGTTTTAGTTTCTTGAAGACTGGACATGTTAGCAGAAACTATCCAACAAAGGTCAAAGCACCCAAGACTAGAGGTAACAAGGGCAAAGAAAAAGTTAATGTGGAACACATCAAGGAAGATATGAAGAAGACATGGCAGAAGAAAAGTGAATGTAGTACATAAAATAGAGAGATCACTTCACCTAAGAGGTCAAGTGATCACACCTAATCAAATTAAGCATTAGAAAGGCACATGGGGCTGATACATATAAAGATTTATCATACATCAACCCAAAAGAACATAGGAGCACTGCAAGGAAGAAATTAGCATAAGATAAGATGTTAGGATAAAAGTTGGAAGATGATGTCAAGCTACCTTTGGTTGCTGATTAAAACTCCAGTATATGTTGAGGTGGATAGTGTAGTGGATACCAAGTAAAGAGATGTTAGTAGCTGCTGAGTGAATAAAATAGAGTTGATGCCGAGTTGGAAAATCCTTTTGGAGCCAAGTGACAGCTATAAGCATGAATGCAATAAATGCTAGGTTTGAAGTCTAATAAAAGTGAAAATCATTCATTTTTTGGTCATTCAAACAAAGAGCAAAGACAAGCAGAGTAATTAAGTGATTTCCCAACAATCAAAAGGTGATTTATAGTGATTCAATAGCAACCCAACTTTGTTTCATCAATTTACCAAGTATTTCATTCAAGTGTCGAGTTATGTAGTGTGAAAAGTTTGTTTAAACAGTAAACCCTAGTTTGATTAGAAATGGCATCTAGTTCTAAGTTTGCAAAGGGAAAGGAAGGTTTAGAGATTCAGTTAGTTAGCAACAAAGTTAAACAACCTGAGTTCAAGCTAATCCCAAAGGTTGCCTACAAAAATGATCATGCTGGTGCCCTATCCATTATTCTTGATAAAGTAGTAATGGTTCAAGATGTACGCAAATACTACAACTGTAAAATTGGAGCCATAGGAGATTTGGAGATTTTCAATGCATTTGATAAACTCTATGAAAATGGGAAATTTAAAGAAAAATTATCCATAGTTGAGAAGAAGGGTTTAACCAAAACCCTAGTTTTCCCTATTATCTTTAAAATAGAATGGATACACATTGTGTTGAGCAGACTCCATGATGGAGCTTTTTGGTTAGAAATAGGGCCAGTAAAGTTCACAAAGAACATTGTACATAGGGTTACTAGTATTCCAACCCTAGATCGGCCCAAGACCCTAAGGAGTGATAAGAGGGAGGCAATTGAGAAAAACACTAGTGCCAAGTGGAACAATAGGGGTATGAAAATTGACACCATCAAAGACCCCCTACTAGATTTTGATGTAAAGATTATATCTCACAAATTTTACCAATCCAGCAGGTTATATAGTGTACCCTACATAGCAATGGATGTTGCTTACAAGCTAGTGAAAAAGGATCATACTTATGATCTTGCAGAGTTGATGATGTAGCAAATCAATGAAAACTTGGGAGCCATAAGGAAAACAAAAGGGGCTCGATGCAAGTTTGGCTCAGTTTTGATTTGCATGTTTTTCAACATTATGAAAGAATTCCCCTCAGCAAGGAAGGTGAAATGGGATCCAAATAAGACTATTGTTGACCAAATAAATCGATTCATTGATCAAAAGGGTGAAAACTTTGATGCCCAAATGACCAATTATTTTGAGGACTTCAAACAATCCATGAAATAGAGAATCAAAATTCCAGTTTCATTGGTGGAGCAACATGAAAAAGACATTTGTTTTCTAGTGGATATTGATTACACTTACATACAAGAAGTCATCCCTAGGGTCAGATGGCTTAGAGCACTAGGTTATGAACTTGATGCTAATCAGGATTCAACAACTATTATAGCATTGCTTGTAGAGGAAACTGATAAAACTACAAAGCACTTTGGGACATATGATTTCATCAAATCAAGGGTGGTTAGAGACCTCAAGACAACAACAGTAGTCAAGAAGAAGGACAAGATTGTAAAGAAACTTAAGAAGAAATTTGGGGTAGATACTGGAGACATAGGTACTACAGAAGAAGTAGAGGAAATAAGTAATGATGAAGAAGAAGATGACAATGAGAAAGATGAAAATGAGCCAAAGCAAGGGCCACTTCAGTTAACTCAAGGCCTAGGTGAAGATGAGGATGAGAGTGACAAGGAAGAACAAACCAAGGAAACATCCATCCCAACTAAGGTCATTAAAAGAAAGGCAAAAGAACCACCTGCTACTCAGCCCAAGCCAAAGAAAGTGGGAAAGCCTACACCAAAGAAGCCTACTACTAGAGCTACTACACAAAAGGCAAAGGAAGAGGTAATAAAGAGGAAGGAATCTACTAAGAAGACTGAAGAAGAGCCAAAGAAAAGAAGAAAATGTATGGCCCAACCTGATTCAGATGAAGAAAGTACAGAATCAAAATACCACAGTCAGTTTAAAGTGGTAAGTCATCCACCTAAGTCTTCTATTGACAAATTATGTGCTAAGATTAGGAATGGTGAAATGAATGACTTGAAGAATGTAGATTTTAATAAGCTCACAAAGGATGAGCAGAATAAAATAGAGAAATCTGTCTATAGTATGATGGCAGAATATAAACATAGGGTAAAAGCACAAACCTGTGTCACCTTTTATAAAGAAACATGATATTAGAATGTGACAATTCAACATTAATGACAAAAAAAATGGTATTTGTGTTTAAAATATGAAGATGATGTAAACTGATGAAATGTGTAGAATTGGATGAATTTTATGCCTCTAATTTTTATAATTTTTTAAAGTAAGAGTTTTTTTATTTTATTTTATTTTGAAATCTCTTTTTTAACTGTAAAAAATATAGGGTGTAGTTCTCGTCAAACAAGTATATGCAAATCATCTTTTTTTATTCTAATTATAAAATATCTTATAGATGACATGTATAGCTAGTGAACAAAAAAAAGAAATAATTATTTTTAATGTATATTTTCTTTGTTATAAGTACTCAAGTTCGACCTTATCAGAATCCAATAGTTTTTTCCTCCCATCAAAACTTCCCTATCAAATCTATACCTTTTTGAAAAAAAAAAAATCATGAAGAGGATTCTCTCCTCTAGAGATAAATATAATTTTAATTTTTTTTTTATATGATTTACTATTTTTTTTACTTTTTTTACGGAGCATCTTCTGAAATGTTGAAATATTGACTTGTAATATTTTGAGATTATAACATATTATAACTAATCAAAACACTCAAAAATTTATATAATGATGATATTAAATCTGAGATCTATAAAAGGGTATTTTTAGTTTTTGAAAAAAAATTAGTTTTGATAGAGAAATGAGATTTGACCAAAATACGTTTTGGTATCATAAATGATGACACAGATCTGTGCTTTTACCCCACAAATGTCTTGAATTGGATAGCTCATGGCTAAAGGAATTATATAAGATTGTAGAGGATAAATGGCATTTTTTTCTACAAACTGAGAAGGAAATAAGGGAGTCTACCTTACCAAGGATGTTTCCTAATTTGACTAAAAGTTAAATAGAAAATATAGTCAAAAGGCACAATAGTAGATTTACACCCAAATACATGGCATTTAGCATTTTACAAAATAAAATTGAAGAGGTTGTGAGCAAAACCAAAAAAGTATGGAAGATTATTTACAAGAAAATTGATGGTGTATTTGATGAAGAATACAAGGCAGAAGCAAATGCTAAAACAAAGGAGATAAAAGAAGTAAGAAGGATGAAAATAGAGGAGAAGAAAGTGGAGGAAGAAAAGAAGGATGAAGAAGAGAAGGAGGAGGAAATGAGTAGAGAAGAGCAAAAGGGGACAGATGAGAAACAAGAACAAAGTGTGCAAGACACACAACTGCCACCTCCTAGTCATCCTCATTCTACCATCACATCGGCAAAAATAATCAAGATAAAGGATGTTGTTGATACTTCTAGTCAAAACATCAATCCATTAACTACAAAATATCTATCAAAGATCCTTGACCAATCAACACAAGCAACTATACTATGCTCAAGCCCAATATTGGTCAGTTTTGATGAGTTGCAAAAAGTAGTAGTAAAATTAAAGGAAGTCAAGGTGCAAACACAAGAACCACCTATGACCATACAATCTACTGGACTTCTACTCCTTCCACCTCCATCTCCACCAAAATCAATCACACAAGCACTTCAGGAGCTGCGTGTAGCAATAGGGGATGATAAAGAAAAATCAATACAATCATCAGGTACACCCCCAGCCAGAATGACAACAAAAGAGAAACAAACTAAAGAGAAAGAAGAGACAAAAGATAAGGAGGAATTTATAATACAAACTTTGGTTGAACTACCCAAAATAGGTACTCCTACAAAAACTCTTAAGTAGCCAAGCACTCGAATGCTAGAATTGAAAATTAGAACACCAGGCTTGGGCTCAACTAGGGTAGCCAGGATAATTCATTATGGAATTCTTGAGCTTGATGAAGAAATAAAGATACCCGATTATGAATATAGCACTCTCATAGAAGAAAAGATGAATGAGATACAAACTACATTAGATAGAAGGAGTTAAGAGGCACTTAGAAAGGATTATAAATATAGGTAAACATTAAATGAAATCAAGGACATATTTATGGATGCCTTCAGCCTACAGTCTCCAGATGAATCAAGACCAATTATAGAGCAACTATCAAATATAGTTGATTAGGTAACAAATGAGGACCATGACACCAAAGCTAAACTAATGGAATGGTTAGAGAAGAAATTCCAAGGTAAGGTCAATAAGAAGATATCAAATAATATCATTTTGGGACAAGTTGACCTAGCTAAGAAATTAGATAGAGTCAAAATTGTACTTGGAAATATATTCTCCCTTTACAATAAATTGTGTGATTTTTCCAATTTCACACAAGAGATTAGCCAGAAGATATTGAGCTTGGAAAGAAATCTAAATATTTCTAGCATGCAACTTCCTACCAATCTACCTCAGAGTGAGAAGAATTTTGCTTAGGCACTTCACACTCAAAGGGAACTAGCAGTATTAATAGTAGAGGAGGCTAATGTGAAAGCCAAGTTAATGCAAATTCAATCCTCTATCACCCCTCACTTGGAAGTACTTCACAAGGAGCAGATATATGCAGAGATAGTCCTAAAGAAAGATCCCAATCTTTCAACACATGAAGGACTTGTAGACCTAGTAGTAGAGCTTGCACTCCAACACAAGTCATTGGATATTGCATTAAACAACTGGGATGCAACTCTGAAGATACTCCCAGAGGTTAATAGCTCATTTTTGGCTAAACATGGTATTACTCCATAGGACCCTTTAACATCAGTGTCAAAAAGGGGGAGATATATTATAGGGAGAGTACTAAGTAAAGGAGGAGATATGTAGATACTATGGGTAATTACCACATTTTGACAAATTTTGATCATTTTGATTACATTATTTCACTCCATTCTTTCATTCATTTTGAGAATAAAGTGGAATTATTGTAATTAGCCAAAAAGGGGGAGACAGGGAATAAAGGAGTGAAGCAGAGATGCAAAATTTTGGTAATCACATGGAAAACAGGGACATCTCATAGAATTAGATACAACATACAAGCTTAGAATACAAAAACAAGTCAAAGGATAGGGAGGATCAGGCACATTGGTATTGAATTTCAATTTCAAAGGCATAATCAACTCAGGGGGAGTCATAAGGTATATTGCTACTCACAATTTTTGAAATTTTGCATGTAAGCTGAGTAAGTGAAGAATATACTCAATAAGGATAGGATCACTAATGCTTAGTTAAGTGTTTTTGACACTCATGTCAAAGGGGGAGATTTTTGGTCAAATAAACAGTGTTGACAAATAAGTGTCAACACGCTTAACTATTTTCACTATGTATACCAAGTACACAATAGATGTCAAGCCAGAATTTCAATAGGTGTTAAGTCATAGTTAGTGCCGAGAAGATCACAATACAATATGTGTTGAGTGATCCAAAATTGTTCATGTGCCAAGTAACAGAATCATTCAGATACCGAGCAATTTAGAACAACATATGTCAAGCAATACAGGATATAACAGGTGCTAAGCAAACTAGAAAATGTAGTTGATGCCAAGCAATCCAAAAATAGTATGTGACAAGCATCAATAATACTTCATGTGCTGAGCAATGTAGAATTTGCATATGATTTTGTGCCTCACAAACTCAAATGTAAACCATTTTTCGGAGCCCACAAAGAGAGATTTTGGAAAGGACAAAGGATAAGAAAGAATCACTCACATTCCCTATGCAATCTGCATGCAACCAATCAGAAAAATGGTGAAGGCATGCAACCAATAAGAAAAATGCAAAGTATGAGTGGGAATTTGAGATTCAATATGGATTGTATATCCATAACTAACCCTAAGTCTTCGTACTCTTTATAAGGAGAATTAATGCACCATTGTGTGTAGTGGAAGAAAATAGTAAAAGGGGAGATTATAGTGAAATTTCAGTGTGAAGAGAAAAAGACTTAGTGGAAAGGACAACATTTATACATTCAGTTGATTAGAACAAAATATGGGACATATTTAGAGATCAGATCAAGCAAGGATCAGAAGAGGATGAGTAGATCAAGTACCTCAACTCAGCAATTTGAGATTGTATTCAATTAGGTTAAAATTTCTAATACTCTCTCATAATTGTATTAGAGGTTGAAATCTTATGGTGATAGGTTAGTTTAACAGCTAGGAGGAAAGCCTTTTGAGAAGATCAAGAAAATCCTATGTATTAGGTGGGTTTAACAACCTTGTGTAAATCCTTTAATAGGGTGACACTTCATGTAAAGTGTTGTAAATCCTTTCAATAGGTCACATTTAATAGTGTGTTGTAGCCTTTAACAGGGAAAACTATTAGAAGTGGTTGAACTAATTGCTGTAGTGATTTTTGTGGGTGTCATGCCCACCCTAGTTTTACCTTCTTATTCTTGGAGGGTTTTTGGGTTACCAAATCTTTGTGTTATGTGTTGATGAGTTTTTTCATTTCATGTTTGTTTATATGATTACATGCATGAAAATTGTTTTTTTCAGTTATATGTTATTAAGGGTTTAAAAGGATAAAAATTGTGTACTTCTAATTCACCCCCCCCCCCCCCCCAGAAGTACTCTTCCCATTGAACATTCCAACATAAATTTGGCCTATTAAAGCTTAGAATGATCACATCTAATGATCTACCCTATTAGGAGCAATAAAGACTACTAGGTCCACCTTGCAAAAGGACTTATAAACATACAGTGAAGTATGCACTTGATAAAGAGATTTACAAAAGACTATTAAGTCTACCTTGTAAAAGGATTTAACTATTCCACTTGTTAGGATGAACCAACGGTTGATCTCTAATCTCCAACCTTGATTTTTTGAATGAGATTCCTTTGGAGTGTAATGATCACCTTGTTATGATAGATAAATCTTTGCTACTCCTTATACTACTTGTAGACTTTTTACTTCGCACTTCTTCTCTTATATATATATATATATATATATATATATATATATATATATATGTGCATACCATTCATATTTGGATTGGATACATTACATTACATATATACCAATCCAATTTACAATTCATCAAAGTTGGCTACAATACAAGTTTCACCAAAATACACAAAGTTGGCCCAAGTGCTAGTACTCAAGTTGTGAAGACAAACTCGGTGAGGTTCTGACACTCAACAACCATTTTCAACTCTCAGCATCATCATTCACTTAGTAGACATAGAATCTTGGTTCATAGTAATCACTTCCAAGTAGTTTGAACTCAGTCTACATCGGTGACTCGGTGGTCACTATGAAACTTGGCATATAAATTGAATCACTTGGTTGATACTACATAGCTCAATCAACACTATCACTGCAAGCTTGATATAAAAAAAATCACTTGGTTGACATTGTTAAATGTGCTATAATCTATGTAGCTACTAACCATCTAATTAAAAATCAATCAAAACTGAATTCTCAAAAAGTTGAAAACAATCTTTATTCTCCATCTTATGTCTTCAACTTGGTAACACACTCTATTTTTGAAATTTTTCAAAATTACTTTTGTATGAGATGTTTATTTGAATATCTATACATGTATATGTATAATATTATGATGCTTCCCCATACATATATATTCAATATGGTTTAGATATTATATGCATCTTTTCATCTTCTCCCATTTTATTGCATCATCACATATTTTCCCCTTTTACATATTCTCCCCCTTTTTCACATAAATTCTAAAGGCGTGTGCTATATGGTAATGCCAAAATGTGACAAGAAGTCAAAATGTACCTTTAAAATCAGTTACATTTTCTTATCCCAATTCTCTTGCAATAAATTTCTTGTATGCAATGCAATCTAAACTTCTACTAATAATTCCATCATGTGATCAGCTATGGAGAAGTTGTCATGGATGAGAGTTTTGGCATGTGCAATGTGTTTCTACAATGCATCCATGTTTGGAAGAATCATTCCTTGTATGTCTACAAGTATAGCCCTTATCCTGGCTTCTTCCCTTATTAATTCTACTTTCATATCAATTAGAAATCTTATCTTTGTGTAATGAGCAGAACTGTAGCTCGGATCAAGTGACAATTGGTATGCACTTGCCTCCAGATCTTCATCTATCTTGGAGATTTTATCTTTAATTTTCTTCATAAAGATAGATGTATCACATATTTTACTGAATAGAGAAGTGACATGGTTGGCAAAGTTTTCCAATGAGCTTAGAATAGTAGTCAAGTCTACCTAATGTATTACAATCTTTTGTGTAACTAGCTCCAATACTTTGTTTCCAAATTTCTTCTCTGCTCTTTGCAACAATTTTTCTTGCCCATTCAAATCTTCATTGAATTTTTGAATCACTTATGCTAATTGAGCCAAAATAGGTTGAGAAGTATCAACCTCAGTGTTGAGTGCATCTGCAAGTATGTTCTTTGGATCTTCTAGCACTTAATTTTCTCTATTTCTCTCCTCTCTAAGCCTCTGTTGCTTAGATTTCTTCTACAATAGCTCACCTACTATATGCATTTGATCAAGATTTAGAGTAGAGATATCCCAATTTGAGATAACTATATCCTCATCAAGATCATTGTCTTCTTCCTTATCTTTTCCTTTGCTACAAACTTTTTTACTTAGTTGAAGCTTGCTCTCAACTGTCTTTGTACTAACTATTTGCATGCTTGGAATAGTAACACTAGTGGAAATAGAAGGACTAGCAACAAAAGTAGATATTGCACTAATTGAAGAAATGACTTGTTGCTAAGTAGCCAAAATTTATGGAGGAAGCACTGATTGTTTGGTAGATGAAGTGTTGATCACTTCAGTCAATGAAGTACTAAGCTAAATAGGTGTAGAGATTGGTTGAGTGCTTGGATTTGTAGTTTTTATCACAACCAACTTGGCAGTAGCTTTCTCTAATCTTGATGGCTTTAAAGCTTTGCTTAAAATTTGAGGAAGTGAGGCTATAACCACTGTTGCAATCTTTTCAGGATGTGTTTCCTCAATGCTCTGAATCTCAGGGAGATTCTCCTTAGTGGCTTCCTATTCTTGCTCCTCATCATCTATATTATTATAAAAAAAAATTCTTCATCATCATTGTCCTTTCCTTCCTTTTCATCTTCATCATCATCTTTATCACTGACATGAACAATAAAATCACTCTGCTTATGAAGATTGTAGATATTCTTCCATGTATTAGTGGCATTCCTCACCACATGTTCAATGTCATTAACTAGTATCAAACATGTGCTAAATTTCAAAGTGGGTTTTACTTCATTCTACTTCATGGACTCTTTAACTTCTTTGTCATTAAGACTCAGCATGAGCTGCTTTAGAGTCTACTCATATATATCCTTTGTAGTTTTCTTGGCATGTTCCCATCTTAGCTTGATTTTTTCCATCAGTTCATTGGGAATTTGTTGTACAAGTTGGTCAAGTGAATATTTCCATTTACCTAACTTAGACATAACCATGTCTTCAACTTGTTGCCTTTCCTCTACGTTTCTGGTCTCATATCTCAATGATTTAAAATTTTCCATGCCAACTCTAGAATCAATCTCTTTTAGTTTCTCTTGAAATGTAGGTGGAGGTCATTTGAAAATCGCATTCTCTACTTCTTCACCTAATTTCAATTTCTTTCTAAATGTTCTTCTTCTAAATACTACAGTAGATGACTTGGTAGGTTTGGTTATGATAACCTTACCTTTCTTCTTGACTGGCACTTCTTCTTCTTATTTTGTTTCATCTGCATCATCTTCTATTACATCATCTCCTTTACCTCCTGTCAATAGGAGAGTAGAACTAGTTTGTCTCAATTTTTCTATCCTCTTCTTTCCTTTACTGACAGCCTGAGGAAGCTTTATCTCTAGTTCAATTTTGGCTTTGGCTTCATCATATGTACCAAAATATGTGGCCTTGGGATCCATAGGCTCATTCAATAATGCCTCAATGATATCCCTAGTGTCATCAATATTAACCTCATATCTTAGAGGCTTAACCCATACCACTCCAAGTTTGATTGCTTTTATATAAACTTTTTTACAATCTACCATAAAAAAAACATCATCCTTGTAATCTTCTACAAGTTTCTCTAGAATTTTGAATCTGTTATTCATCTTTTCCTTAAATGAATTAAAATAGTTATCCATGATACTAACATAATTTTCACCCATCTCTTCTATATACTCATTGATTTGATATAGTATAGGCACATCTTTTCTCCATACAACTGCAACTTTTGAAGGGAAAAAAATTTGCACAAAGAAGAATAAATAGGTTTAAAGTGATCCAAGCTTACACAGGTTATTCTTCGATGTCCTAATGCTCTCCATGTTCTTGTTGAATTGGTTCAACATCAACTTGGCAAGGTCAAAGGACATATTGTTCTTCACCACCTTGAGAGCGAGATCAACTGCTTCACATGATATGTTTTTGAGAGGATAGGAGCTATATATTTTATGTAATATTATGTGAATTCCAAACTTTAGCTCCATGTTAGCTACATAAATAATCTTCATACTTCTTCCATCACATTTGGTAAGAGTTTTGTTTTTCAATTTTACCCAACTTAGGGTTCTGGTAGACTTTTCCTTGGCCAACATTGGGAGCCCTGTGATTCGATGAATCATTTTCTTTATTATGAGAATAGGCTACTCCAACCATAGTTTCCCATTGTGTACATGGCTAAGGATAAACCTTATCCATTTTATCTGAAACTATGGGGCATGTGTGGAATGTGGGTTAAACCCTTAGTTTCCAAGTGTTGATGCTCAAGTTTTAATGCACCATTCACACACAACTTTTTCGAAGTTTCATCCATTTCTAGGGTTCCTATGTCTTTAATTGTACAATGAAAATGTGAGAAAATATCATTAACTAGAAGTACCTTAGGTGGAATCTGTGACTGAGCTTTGGTAGGATTAAATGTTTTCGCACTTGCCAAACTCAATTTGAAGTCAAGTGCTTTCTACTCAGCTCCTTGGACTAACATCTCAAATCCTTTCCTTGTTTTGATATTGGAGGATGCCATTTCTTGGTAGGTTTTACAAAAAAACATAGAAAACCTCAATAACAATTTGTACAGATTGCTTGGATGCACAGAAATCATTCTTCGCATAAGCTCTTTGAAAATCCATGATGATAAATGAATTGATTTCACCCTTTTTAACAAATTCCACTTTCCAATTGCCATAAATACTTAGTACATTCATTTACTTGATGATAGATTATGTTCCATTCAATTTGAATTAATTTCTTAGTGGAGCCATCCATGACTCAGTGTTCACACAATGACTTAGTTACTCCCAACCTTGCTCAACAAGGTCTTACAAACCAACCTAGCTCGGTAATGTCTAGAATTTTCTTAGACCCTTAGTGATCCCTTTGCATTTTGAATGCTAATATTGATCTTTTCTTCTGGCTAACTAGAACTAATATAATATTTTTACTTCAAAATCTTAGTTCCAATTATCCTTGTGAGAGATCAAGTAAAAATGATTGATTCACCCAATTCTTGAGTGATGTTTGCTTCATTACTTGGACTTTCATTCTCATAAGATTTCAGAATCCACTGCTATCTCATCTACTTTTTGATGTTGTAATCATTGACTTTCTTTTTGTCTTGAATTCTTCCAGTGTTCATACAGTTCTTGGCAAGATGTCCAAGTTCTATACAAATAAAACATCTTCTAGTGGTGTCTCTTGTCCTCATGTGATGTTTTACACAATTTATTCCAATGTGTTCAAATTCTCCATAGTATTGACATCTGCACCAAGTATTGTAGTCCCAATCAAATGTAGCTTTTACAATCTATTCTGTTGGATTCAATATCTTGGTTTTGCATTTAGAAGGATTTTGCCCGTGCTTCTTCCATTTGTGACATTTCCCTTCAAATTTAGGTTTCTCTTTGCATTCATTAGCTCTATGGCCATGCTTATTGCAATTGTAGCTTTTTTCAATTGAATTTAGCTTTACCATTACTCCAACATTTGTTTGATGTATGACCTAGTTTACCATAGTGATTGCAAGTAGGTCTTTGATTCTTTTGAGCTCCTTGCTTGGATGATTCACCTTCTTCTGTATATCTAATTCCCATTTTTTCTTTCTATCTATATTGGCTTTTCTAATTTGATTTATCCATCTCTTCTTAAGATTTTATCATCCTCTCATTGGTTTGTTTTTTCATGTGTAGATCATTCTACAATCTTTCATTTTCTAATCTTATATTCATGATTTCTTCATTTACATTAGTAAGATGATCAATTAAATCTTCCTATTGAAGGGATAGATGTTGAATTTCATTATTATTTCTATCTAATTCTTCTTTTATCTTATTTTTCTCTTCCATGACTTCACATAATCTTACTGACTGAATTCTCTATTCTCTTTTCAGCTTTCTAACTTCTTCTTGAAGGTTACCATTCTTTTCTAATAGTTCTTTGATTGCCTCATTGGCCTCATTGAATTACTTCCTAAATGGATATCTTCAATTCTTTCTTCAATGTAGAGTTTATCATTGATCTGTACTACAAGATATTTTCTTCATTTTAGGGATTGAGAGAGTTGCTCCTTTGCTTTCTTAATTTTCCCAAAGGCCAATTCCAAAAATAGCTTTTCATTATCAATAGTCTTATCAAGTTTGAATACCTCCATTACCTCTAATCTTTGCTCAAGCTATTAAACTTCTTCTTTGAGAACCACAAAGCTCTGATACCAATTGTTGGAAATATAAGATAGGCTAAGTTACTAAAAGGGAAAGGGTGAATTAGTAACCAATAAAACTTAATCATAATTCACCAATTAATCCTTAATGTGTATTATGATCTAATTGTATGCATGAAAAACTAAAAGCATTAAAATATTCATAACACTTTGACACAAAATATGGTAACCCACAAACCTTCCAAATAGAAAGTAAAACTAGGGTGGGGATGATACCCACAAGCTTTAGTACTAAAGTATAAAGTTGGCCTGTTAAGGCTTAAAATGATCACTTCTAATGATCTTCCCTATTAGGAGCAACAAGCACTACTAGGTCCACCTTGCAAAAGGATTTACAAACATACAGTGAAGTATGCACTCAATAAAGAGATTTACAAAAGACTATTAAGTCTACCTTATAAAAAGATTTAAGTATTCCACCTATAAGGATGAACCAGTGATTGATCTCTGATCTCCAACCTTGATTTTCTAAATGAGATTCCTTTGGAGTATAATGATGACCTTTTTGTGATAGATAAATCTTTACTACTCCTTATATTGCTTGTAGCCTTTTTACTTCACACTTCTGCTCTTATATATATATATTTCTATGTTCATACCATTCATATTTGGATGTGATACAATACATTACATATATACTGATCCAATTTACAATTCATCAAAGTCAATTATAGTACAAGTTTCACCAAAATACACAATGTCATCCCAACTGTTGGTACTCAAGTTTTGAAGAAAAACTCAATGATTAGTATGAACCAAGCTTGGTTTAGACTACTTGGAAGTGATTAGTATGAACCAAGCTTGGTTCATACTAATCACTTCCAAGTAGTCTAAACTTGGTCTGCACTGGTGACTCGGTGAACATTGTAAAACTTGGCATACAAATTGAATCACTTGGTTGACACTACATAGCTCAGTCAACACTATCACTATGAGCTCTTTATAAACTAAATCACTTGGTTGACACTGTTAATTATACTATGAGCTCAGTAGCTACTAATCACTTCCAAGTAGTCTAAACTTGGTCTGCACTAGTGACTCAGTGAACATTGTGAAACTTGGCATACAAATTGAATCACTTGGTTGACACTACATAGCTCGGTCAACACTATCACTATGAGCTCTTTATAAACTAAATCACTTGGTTGACACTGTTAATTGTACTATGAGCTCAGTAGCTACTATCCATCTAATTAAGTGTGTGTGTCACTAATAAACATACTTGACTATAATGTCAACAAATGGTACATACCAACATTCTCAACACAAACATATAACATGAATTTTACCATAATTTGAACAAGAACAACATCATTGAGCAAGTGTAATGAGAGTTATGGCATGCTCACCAATCTTGGTCTAAGCTAAAGGCAAAATCAAAGTTGTTGCAAATATCCCTTCTCCTTAGTCCTTCCTCCTTCCAAACCCTAATTGTCTCTAAACTTAGAGAGTGGGTGAACACCTCATTAGTTTGTCAAAGTTCACTAAAAAGACTTTCTGCTATTAGATTTTTGGTAGAAACATTCAGTCCACTATTTCTTACATTATTGTCCCTTCTAAAAAAGAAACTTTGACCAAGTGGAAGTGTGAGGGTACACTTATGGGAAAACCAAAAATTTCTAATTGGTGGAAGAATGCATTGGTTAAGGGGTCCCATAGGCTAGCTAAGCACTATAATGGTTCAATCTAGGCCCTTAACATTTTATGTTAGCATATGGGTGGCTTATTTTTACAAAAATGACACTTTGGGACCACATATTGGAAATTATTTAGAATAACTTAGAGGGGGGTGAATTAGTTATCCAACGTCCAACTGTATAAATAAAAAAATTTATAGCTTAATGAACCCATTAAATATTTATACTCATGCATGCATCCATAAGATTATGCAATCACTTAAAACTTATAGGTTACTATCAAATCAACTTGCAGTAATGTAAAGCATGAAAATAACAGATTCATCAACACAGATAACACAATGATTTATGTGAAAACCCAATTTGGAAAAAACCACTAGTAACATGCTACTCTTTTCACTCTTCTAAAGTGATGCCCTATGAAAGGCCAACCCTATTAAAGGTTACAATACACACTATTAATTGTGACCCTATTAAAGGATTTCAATCACACTATTAGAGTGAGCCTTGTTAGAGGACTTTAGACCATTCCCTTGGAATGTCACCTGGTTAAAGGATTTACAAATGACTGTTAGGTCAACCTTAATCCAAGGGATTTATCCTAGACTGATACAATTGTTAGAGGGTAATAGTAAGGCTTTATCTAATACAACTTACAACTTCATTTGTAGATTATAGATCTCTATTCAGTCCTCTATTCTTCTTAGCTTTCACTCATTATAGCTCTAATAGCGTGTTCACCCTTCAAGCATACATCTCTTTAAGCCTTTTTTCTTAACATGCCATTGTACATTATTCTCTTAGGTCACTTGATGAAACAAAACTCTTTGACTCCTTGTCTCTCTTAGGTTCTTATACATGACAACCTTGCTTGATGACCAGCCATTCCTATAAATAGGCAATAAAGATATTTTGTTGCTCATTCTCCATCTAATTTAGGGTTTTAATGGATTAGGTAGGATACAATGTATCTACCCCATATTCCATATCTCTTCTATAAACTTCCTCTAGAATCAACTTTGAACTTACCTCAAAATAGCTTAGCTGGAATTCTATGCCACTAGCTCATCAACTTTATCTTCCAATTGGTTCACAAAATCCAACAAACTTGCCAACTCAGATTCATCGAATCCACAATCTTTGAAATAATGTAGCAGCACAACATTATCAACATTTTGATGCTCGACACACAATATGCTACTTGACATCCTTTATAAAATCACTCGGCAACACCTAAAGTTTACTAGTGCTTGGCATCAACTAAACTTTACGTGACATCAAATGTCTTGCTTGACATCTACTAGAATTTGCATTTACTTGGCTCCAACTAATTTTCTTCTCTACTTGCACTGACTTTGCTCAACACCTACTATCCACTCAGTCAAGCTTAGTAGACAAACTTTGTATCACTTTTTCTTCTAGTCTTTCTTAGTATAGCAAACATTTGTAACCTTAAGTAGATTATAGATGCATCATGTTATCACTATCTTAATTGATTCTTGTACTTCATTACATAATCATAACTCAACCTTTCCTCTGGGTGCTATTATTATATCTTTTTATCAAATCCTCTTCATCAATCAACTGAGTGATAGTACTTGAATCTTATAAGAAATTATCTTACCAAAAAATAGTAGGTTTGACATTAGTGACAAAAAAATGATTAAAACACATAGTCTTGTTCAATAATATCTCTCAACAATCTCTATCTTTTATTAGCTTCTTCAATCCATTCTCAACAATCTCCGTCTTTGGTATTGATGGAAAACCAAACTAATCAACCAAAACAATCAAATGATGAACATCTTGTTCAACCAAACTAACTAGGTTAAAATAGTAAGACAATACCAAAAAGAAAACTTGTAGCAAAATTTATCCCTCTATCAGAAACTTCCATCTTCTGATTAGGTTACCAAAACTCTTTCTTATAACTCCCTCTGAGCTCCTTCTTGTATCTTTCTCTTACTTTCCCTCTTTCTTGTATTCTTCTTTATCTCTATATAAAAAAAAATCAACAATCTCTAGATATCTCTATCTAATATACTTTCTCCCTCTTATTAGTGAATCTCTCCCTCTTTGACAACAATGCCAAAGATATATCATATTTTCATGTGGATATAAGCATTTTTAGTTTCTCTAGTTTCTCCCTCTGTCACCTTGCTTGTGATTGATTTGGAAATTTTAGCTCCTTGATTACTTTAGGCAGATCGTAAAGTATGATCCACTGCATCAATTTGTAACATATGAACATCAGCTTGTTTGATTGAGGGTACTCCTTTTGTTACTTAGATAGCCTTTGATAGGGGTATCACCCCTAGTTTACCTCTTAGATACTCATAAGAATCCTTAGCTAATGCTTTTGTGAAGATATCAAAAATTTTCTCGTTTGTATTAACATATTCCATCTTCACCTCTTTATCTTGAACTAATTCTCTCAAGTAATGGTACCTAATTGTGATGTTCTTAGTCTTTGTGTGCATCACTGGATTCTTTGATATATTGATAGCACTTGTATTATCACAATAAAGTGTCACTAGTTCTATGATCTCTTCCTTCATTCCTTTGAGTAGTTTTTTGATCCACACAATGTTTGTACAATTTACAACAGCAGCAACATATTCAGCTTCAGCAATAGATTGTGAAGTGCATTTTTGTTTCTTCCTAGTCCATGTAACAAGTCTCTTACCTAAGAAAAATGGTCCTCCACTAGTGCTCTTTCTATCATCAATATTTCCAGCCTAGTCAACATCAGTGTAGGCTCTTAATTAAAATTTCTCATTTTTCTTGAAGTATAGACTAAACTCTTCTGTACCTTTCAGATATCTCATTATTCTCTTCACATCCATTAAATAATTCTCCCTAGGATTAGCAGAGAATCTTGTGACTATCCCTACAGATAATGCAATATCAGGTCTTTTATGTGCAACATATTGCAATTTTCCAATCATAGACCTATACAATGTTTGATTCACCTCAGCTGAATCATCATTCTTTGACAACTTGTGTGTTGTCACCATAGGTGTACTTACTAGTTTTAAATCCTCCAATCCAAAAAATTTCAATATTTCTTTGACATAATTTGATAGAGTGATGTATATATCATATTTCATCTAATATACTTGCAAACTCACAAAAAATTTGACCTCTCCAAACACAAACATCTCAATTTCTTGCTTCATCTGATTTGCAAAATCCTTACATAAAGCATCTTGACCTCCAAATATGATATCATCAACAAAAATTTTAGATAAAAAAAATACCTTTTCCTTTCTCTATCTTCATGTATAGATTGTTGTTATCAACAATCCTTTCAAATCCAACCTTCACAAGATAATTATGAGGTCTCTCATACCATGTTGTTGGTGCTTACTTTAAACCATTTAGAGCTTTGTGTAATCTACATACCATGTTCTTATTGTTAACATCAACAAATTTTTTTGGCTATTCTATGTAAAATTCTTCCTCTAATATGTCATTCAAAAATGTAGATTTAACATCCATTTGATAAACTTTGAAACCTTTGTATGTAGAATAAGCAAGTAGAGTTCTTAATCCTTCCAATCTTGCAACAGGGGCAAATATCTCTCCATAGTCAATTCCTTCTTCTTGTGCATATCCCTTGAAAACTAATCTTGCTTTGTTCCTTGCAACTTTAAAATTTTCATCTAGCTTGTTTCTAAATACCCACTTGGTGCCAATCACATTTTTGTCTTCTAGTCTAGGAACTAGACTCTATGTTTTTTTCTTCTCAATTTGTTCAATCTCTTCTTCCATGGCTTTACTCCAGTCAACATCTTTTAATGCATCTCTTACTAATTTGGGCTCCTTCATGCTAAGAAAACATGTATCATTTCTCAATCTATTTCTTGTCATTGGCCTAGCATCTTTATCTCCTATGATTTAAGCAGCAAGATGATGTCTTTTGACATATTTAGCCAATCTTGGCTCTTCTCTTATTTCTTCATTTTATCTTTCAGCTTCTGAATTTCTATGTGCACCTTTGTCGGTTGTCTAAGAATTTCTTTCATTTCTACCAACTTCAAAATTAGAATGTGCATTTACTTCATTCTGTAACTCAACATCTGAATGTGGCTTGGTTCTTGAATGCAACTCAGCATTCATAGGATGTGTCTCGATAGTTACTAAAATTTTCTATTGAATTGTAGCTTGATTTGTAGCATCTTCCTCAATAGGCATACCTTCATAAAAGTATACAAATGATTTGTATTCTTCTATTTCTTGCATAGGTTTAGCCTTATGTACTTTTGTATATTCATCAAAGTTCATATTTGCACTTTCCACAACTTTTTTAGTGTTACAGTTCAAACACTTATAAGCTTTATTTCTTGTGGAGTATCCAAAGAATATACCTTCTTCACTTTTTGCATCAAGTTTACCATTCTTGAAATCTTTAAGAATGTAACATTTTCTTCCAAATACCTTAAAATATTTTACATTGGGTCAGTGTCCATACCATAGTTCAAAAGGTGTAGAATGAGTACCTTTCTTGACTTACACAAGATTCAAAGTATAAACAACTCTACTTACAACTTCTCTCCAGTATTTTAAAGCAACATTCTTCTCCATCATAAGTGTTTTGGCATAGTCCATTATAGACCTATTTCTCCTTTCAGCAATACCATTTTGTGGAGGGGTTCTAGGTGTAGATGTTTGTCTTTTGATTTCTCTGTCATTATAGAACATCTCAAATTCATTTGATGTGAATTCTCCTCATCTATTTGATCTTAGACATTTTAGACTCTTACATGTTTCTTTCTCAACTCTTGCTAAGTACCACTTAAATATTTGAAAAGCATCAGATTTCTATTTCAAAAAAATGACGGTCATCATTCTAGAATAATAATCAACAGATAACATAATGTACTTATCTCCTTTTTATCTTTGCACATCAATGTGTCCACACAAGTCAATATGAACAATCTCTAGTATTTCTTTAGAGGTATAAGCTTTACTCTTAAATCTTAACTTTGTCATTTTTCCTAACTAACATTGTTTGCACATTGTATTGTTAGGTTTTTTCAACTTAGGCAAACCTCTAAGTTTCTTCATGTTATTGATACTGACCAAGTTATCAAAATTAACATGACATAACCTCTTGTTCCATAGCCATACATCATCAATTCCTTACAACAACACAAGTACCATCCTCTATATCAAGATAGAATAGATTACTTCTAGTTCAATCACCCTTTCTAATTAGTTTCCCATCAATATCATATATCTTAGCAATCTTTTTTTCAAACTCAGCCTTGCATCCTAAATTATTCAATTATGACACAATCAAAAGATTATAATTTAGTTCTTCAACATAGTAAGCATTGTCACATAGTATCTTATCTGTGAGCTTGATAGAACCATTTTCTTTTATCAAACATGGTTCATCATTACCAAATATTACACTATTTCCTTCATAACAATTCAAGGTAATGAACTTACTTTAGTCTCCAAGCATATGATGTGAGCATCCACTATCAGTGATCCATTTGTCATTTTTTTTGACATAAGTCACAAGTGTAGTTGCTTCATCTTCATTAGATTCATCCTTCATTGCAACATAGACCACTTCATCAGCATGTTCATTTGATTCATCCTTTGTTTTCTCTTTAGCAATGTAGCATGACTTCTTGCCTTTGTCTTTGTAATCTTTGTTGTCATCTTCTCTTCTATTTTTGTACTTGTCACCACCTTTTTATTTCTTCTTTTGTATACATCTTGTAGAAAAATGACCAACCTCATTGCAATTGAAACAAATGATACATAACTTACCTTTGAACATGCCTTTACCTCTGTGGAATCTTCTTGCTAGTAGTCCTTCTAGCTATTCAACATCTTCCTCATCTGTATCACTATAACTAGACACATATTCTATCTTTATCCTCTTCTTCTGCTTGGGCTCTTTAGAGTCCTTCAATAATAGCTTAACTTTGAAAGAAGATTCAAGACTTTTAGGTTTGTAATTATCAAAGTTAGATAGCTCAAAAGTAGCAAGCCTACCTACCAGACCTTCAAAGGTTAGATTATTTCCTAGAATACATCTTAGTTCTTGAATTGTAGAAAATCTAATAGCATAAATAGGCAGTAGTATTCTCAAGACTTTTCTTAGCACAATATCATCATCTATATGACCAGTAGCACCTTTCATTGCACTAACAACTTCCTTTATCCTAGTAACATATTTAGCAACATTTTCAGCTTCTTCCATTCTCATATCATCAAATTTACCTCAAAGACTCTTAGATTTGGCTCTTTGAACATTAATGTCTCCTCCATAGATAGTGGTTAGGGCATCCCACATTTTCTTTGTAGTGTCATAGCCTTTGATATCATCAAATTCAGCATATCTTAGGGTAGAGGAAATCTCCAACATCACCTAATTGTGTTCTTTCATTTTCTTCATATCCTCAGTAGTTAGGGCTCCTACTAGATTGACATGTTCCATTGTAATGGTAGTTTATATATGATCTCCAAGTCCTCCAAGGTATAGCTTCATCAAACTTTTCCATGTAGGAAAGTTATCTCTATTAAGTTTGGGTACACCTCTTTTTGACATCTTGATCTTTGTGCTTCTAGTACCTTCAAACTAGTCCTCTTAAGAAGATGGCTCTAATACCAATTGTTGAAATTCTTTAGAATAACTGAGAGGGGGGGTGAATTAGTAATCCAAGGTTTAGATGTATAAATAAAACTTTTCACAACTTAGTGAACCTATAAAACATTTATACTCATGTATGCATCCATAATATAATGCAATCACTCAAAACTTGTAGGTTACTATCAAATCAACTTTCAAAAATGTAAAGCATGAAACATAATAGATTCATCAACAAACATGATACAATGATTTACGTGGAAACCCAATTTGGAAAAAACCACTAGTAACATGCTACTCTTTTCACTCTTATGAAGTGATGCCCTATGAAAGGCCAACCCTATTAAAGGTTACACTACACACTATTAAATGTGACTCCATTAAAGGATTTCGATCATCTTATTAGGAGTGAGTCTTATTAGAGGACTTTAGACCATTCACTTGGAATGTCACTTGGTTAAAGAATTTACAAATGATTGTTAGGTCAACCTTAATCCAAAGGATCTATCCTAGTCTAATGCTATTATTAGAGAGTAATAGTAAGGCTTGATCTAATACAACTTACAATCTCATTTGCAGATTATAGATCTATGTTTATTCCTGCATTCTACTTTCTTTCACTCATTGCCTCTTTGATAGCTTGTTTACCCTTCAATCATACATCTCTTTAAACCTTCTTACTTAAAAAGCCATTGCAAGCTCTTCTCTTAGGTCACTTGATGAAGCAAAACCCTTTAACTCCTTGTCTCTCTTAGGTTCTTGCACATGACAACCTTTCTTCATGACCAATCATTCCTATAAATAGGAAATTAAGAAATTTTGTTGCTCATTCTCCATTGTCCAATAATGGGTTTGGATGAATTAGGTAGGATATAATGTATCTACCCCATATTGCATATCTCTTCTAGAAACTTCCTCTAGAATCCACTTTGAATTCACCTCAAAATGGTTTACCTAGAATTTTGAGCCACTAGCTTATCAACCTGATCTTCCACTTGGTTCACAAAGTCTAAGAAAAAAGCTTGTCGACTTAGATTCATTGAATCCATGATCTTTGAAATAATGCAGCAGCTCAACATTATCAATATTTTGATGCTTGGAACACACTATATTACTTGGAATCCTCTATAAAATCACTTAGCATCAACTAAAATTTATTGGCATCAATTGTCTTGCTCAGCATCCACTAGAATTTTCATTTACATGGCTCCAACTGATTCTCTACTCAACTTGCACTAACTTTTCTCGACACCTACTATCTACTCAGTCAAGTTTAGTAGACAAACTTTGTATCACTTGTTCTTCTAGTCTTTCTTAGTGTATCCAACATTTGGAACCTTAAGTAGATTATCAATGCATCATGTTATCACTATCTTAATTGATTCTTGTACTTCATTTCATAATCATAACTCAACCTTTCCTCTAGGTGTTATTGTTACATGTTTTGATCAAATCCTCTTCATCAATCAACTAAGTGATCGTACTTGAATCTTATCAAAAAAATTCTTACCAAAAAATAATAGGTTTGACATTAGTGACAAAACAATGATTGAAACACATAGTCTTGTTCAACAATCTCTCTCAATAATCTCTCTCTTTTATTATCTTCTTCAATCCATTCTCAACAATATTGACCCTCTAAAATCCTTGTCAAGTTTGAATTCAAATTTCCTTTGATGGTGACCCATCCTATTCTTTCTCCAAGTGGATTTATTAATCTTATGAAATGTAATTAGCTTAAGGTTAAGTAGTAACCATAACCAAAACCCTAGGTGACATGCCATTAACACACAAGCAATCAAAAATATTAAATGACACATTTAAAAGACATTAGACATCACTATGACATGTCACTAATGTATTTATAGGATTAAATTTACCACACACATGCAAACTTACATTGATGAAATAAAACATCACAATGAGGCTTTTGAATCTTCTAAAGATTTGCCTTGGCCAAACTATGTCCACATAAGTTTGGACCTTGTTTCCCTAATTAAATTACATGGTTTAATTTATTGCACACTAAACTCAAACATCAGTAGCCCAATGAAAAATCATATAAAATGAATTATATAGGTGCATGAAAAATTTCATATTAAATAATTCACATTACATACTCAATTTTCATAATCAACTTTTATTTTCTAATCATTTTCATATAAAGCATTTAAAACATTAAAATATCAGAATCTGCATTATCAACATTAATATCTAATCAAATGATCCAACTAACATTCTGAACCACATCACAATCCATTTCCTATCATAATGATGAAATTTTGAATCTATACTGTTAAATCAACCAACATGCAAATTAGTTTCGAATACATATCTTAGGTCAAAATCACCAAAATATAAACATCACAACTAGTATCTTTTGATTCAATTAAATATAGTTTAATTATTAACAGTGTCCCATTATCATTATGAGGTAATACATTATAAGGTGTATCAATTATGTTAGGTAAATCAAGATGTTTGCATAGTCACATAGTTTTCAAAATCAATCATATAAAAAATTAATTACATTTTATTGGGCCATAAAATATCATGAACCCTTTGACATAGTTTCTAGGTTATGAAATTTGGAGCATTTATTCCATAGGTCTTATCTTATCAACCTAATCTAATTTTTTGAATAGGATTCTTGGTGAAACCATAACTAAAATGTGTGTGTGTGTGTGTGTGTGTGTGTGTGTGTGTGTGTGTGTGTGTGTGTGTCACTCACAATAAGATCTCTGGTTCATTATTGATAAGGAAATTTCAATCATGACATACTTAGATCCTTAAACCTTCTTAGCATCATTCTATTGTAAGGTGTATGGTAAAAATATATAATTTACATTCTATACACAAGAGACAAAAAAATGGCATTTCATCTCCTTACTCTTCCTAGTTCTAATCATATTCATGTTATTAAGATTTATAATAGGGCACTAGGGAAGGGGCCTTACAAGAACCATTTTGTTATGGGATTCAAAATTGTATGATATGTGTTTTGGCAAAAAGACAGTGGTGGAGTAATGTCAACTTTTTATGCACTTATTAAATATGCAAAAGATGAGACCTATGCTTTCCAAATTAAAGATTTGTGTCAACAAGAAAATGTAGAGAAATGGCCATTATTGTGAAGAATATTTTCAATGCTCTCAATAGCATTGGAAAAAATAGTAGGGAGAATGACAAGAGAGTTTCCTAAAGGGTTATCACAACTTGTTAAATAAGTCATCATTTGAGAAAGGGTAGATATATGAGACAAACTTGTATTTATTTGAACCTAAATTGTACTACTTTGAGAAAAGAACTTCCTATAAGAGAGAGCATTGATGATCCTCTTCAAAAATAATACATGACCTTATAGTAGGATAATTCCACATTTTGATAAGAATCTTACCAGTGATGTGAAGCAAGAAATTACACATTTTGGCACTCTAGCTCAAGAATCTCACCAAATGCTAAAGACATGTTGAAATCTAGAATCGGCATTAAGTTAAAGTATGTTGTTCAAACAATTTAGAGAGTCATAAAAGATTTCATATATCACAAAGATATTTTGAATCCTTGAAGCTATTTTATTGTGTGCCACTTAAGATTTGAAATGCATGTTGTTGAAAATTTCATGTATATTTTTCTATGCACCATGAACTATTATACTCCATCTATTGTACTTTACATAGTAATGAAATGTTAGAGAATTGTAGTGCTAGTGGGCTTCCAAAATAATCAACAGACTTGCTAGATCTACTTTTATGTCCTAGAGTTGATGATTGTTTCTTTTCTAGAAATGATTTCTTCAATGAGAAGTGTTCACATTATGGTGGCTTATCCAAGTTTACAACAAGTTTCTATGGGGGGTGCTAACAAAATCTTCGGAGGACAGTAGTAAAAAAAGGGTATATGAAATGGTGAAATATATATTGAAGAGTGGAGGTGAGAGCTCTAGATGAGGGTTGGTTGCAAAAGAAATTAGTCTAGCTGATTTTATTTTAGAATTCAAGAAAAATATTCTCTACAAGTATGCAAGGCATAGTCAAGGGTCTTAGAGGTTGGATCGGCAATTTAGAATGTGTAAGGATACTTTTCCCATTGGCGCTATTATATCATTTTCTTGTTAATCTTGGATTGGTTTTTACATATGACTGAAAATATACTTAAATCATTTACTTAGTTCATGCGAAACAAGTAATACATGCTGAGCATAAGTTTTGAGATAGTATATGCCGAGCGACATATATTTAGTATGAGTCAAGTAACTAGTAAGTGTCAAGTCACTCAAGTGTCAAGTAGATGGTATGTGCTAAACTATTTAGATGCTAAGTGATCAGTGGATGTTGAGTCATTTAGAGACCAAGTTACAACATTGAAGTTGTATTTTACGTTGAGCATCAAGGACTTATACAATTTTGACATAGATGTTTGTAATGGCACAAACTTCTATGTAAACCATTTTTGGGTTGACTTAAGGATTATTTTATAGTCTTTGATGATAAGAATGAGTCTTAATTGTGAATCCCTATGCATTACATGCATCCAATCAGAAAAAGGGAAGGATTAAGTGGCAATATGAGTGAATCACTACCGTTGATTCATACCTAACCGTAAGTCACCTAGGTCTTCTTAAGGAGGAAAAACCGTAAACTTTTTGTGAATGTTTAAGGAGAATTGAAGAGAGTTTGCATGCACAAATAGAGCATTCATGGTGACTAAGGTTTTATGATTTGAGTTACATTGCATAATCAGTTAGAGGAGAATAGAGGAAAGGAATTAGAAGACAACAGAGATACATCTAATCAAAAAGGATCAAGTACACATCAGTATAGAGGTGATCTAGCATCGAGCAATAGAGTGCTAAGTGAAGAATCATTGATGAGACATTTTAATAGGTGAATCAGTTAAATTTCTTAATAGAGTAGTCTTGACATGCTATTGTAAATCTTTTAGCAGAGTGCTTACTTCATTGTAAGTTAAAGTCCTTTTACTAGGCACACTTCTAACAGAGTAAGAACTAAAAATCTTGTAAGCCTTTAATGGGGAAGACCTTTCACAGGGTAGATCATGTTTCATGATCAAACATTGTAACCTTCATTAGATACACTTTATTACTATAGTAATTATGATTTATGGGTGTCATCCCCACCCCAGTTTTACCTTCTCCTTGGAGGGTTTCTAGGTAATCAAATATCTTGTGTCATACATGTGATAAATGTTTTTACTTTCATGTTATGGATATATATGCTTAATTTGGTATTTCAATTTATATGCAAAAATTATGGTATGGATGTGTGGTGAATAGTTTTTGAGGTTGAAAGTTTTAAGTGTTGATTCACCCCCACCCCGCACCCTCCCCCGCCCCCCTCTTAGAGTTTACTCCCTTATTGTATTTCCAACAATTGGTATCAAATTTGAGTTCTCTAGAAAGTAAATCTTTGTAGATTTAAGGAAAGATCTTGGAGATGGAAGTCTACAAGTTGGGAAAGACTATTGAGAACCAAAAGATTGAAATAAAACTTGCCCTACATTAGCTGAATGAAGCAAGAAATGAGTTAAAGTAGTCATTGAAAAGAAGGAAGGAAATAGCTATTGAAGAGAATGACAAACAATAACAAGAGATTGACACTACTGAATTTTTTGTAGATGGAAACACCAATGAATTTGATGCAACAGTTACAGATATGATGGAAAAGAATGGAACCCTAACTAAAGAGGTCAAAAATCTCAAGAAAGAATAAGAAGTCCAATTAGTATTACTGTGTGAGGTGACAAAGCAAAAGAAGAAATTTGAAGAGGAAAAAGTCATGATTGAAGATGACAAAAGGATTTTGACCAACAAATTAGAAGAGAAAATATCAGAGGTAAATAAGATTGCTAACATGAAATTGGAAACTTTGAGTCAAATGATGATTGCTAATAATGAACTGAAATCAAAGGATATTGAGATCTCAACATTGAAGTTGCAGAATGAACAACTAAGAAATGCTTTGAAAATAGAAAAAAGAGTTTTTTGAAAAATTCAACAAAGCTAGTGAAGCCATCAAGTACTTTGAGAAATTTATGAGATCCAACAATGATAATTCTAGATTGGGTTACACTAGTACTGAAGAAGGAGAATCATCCAAAAGTGGTGAAGAAAGAAGTAACAAAGGTAAGAACTCCAAACCTACTTGTCATAATTGTGGTAAGATAGGTCATACTACTAATGTTTGTAGAAGCAAGACTACAAATCAGAATCCTAAGCAGAAGTTTATGAGCCATTGCCACAAATGCAACAAACAAGGACATCAGGTACGTAAATGCAGAACCATGACCATAAGAACACAAAGATTTTAAGGATGCTCCTATAACTATCAGAAGTATGGACATAGAACATATGAGTGTAGATCTAAGCCTAAATTGTCATCAAACAAGTAGATAAAGGTAAATCACAATGGAAACTCTTATAATTGGGATTATAATACTAGGTATAGTTGTCACTATTGTCAAGAATATGGACATGTTTTCAAAAATTCCATAAGAATACATTTCAAAAGTGACTACAAAAGATGGTTCAGTCACACCACATTTTTAGCTATTTGAAGACTGGTCATATAAGCAAGAATTATCCAAAAAGGTTAAAGGCACTAAGCAGTGAGTTCAACAAAGGAAAAGGGAAGGCAGATGTTGAAAATTTCATAGATGAGATGAACAAGACATGGAAGAGAAAGAAAGATTGTAGCACATCAAGTTCAAATGGGATCACTTCACCTAATGAGTCAGGTGATCACACCACCTCCAATTAAGCAATCAAGAGGTATGTGTAGGACTGATATTTAAAATGATATACTATACATCAGTTCCAAGGATTTAGTTCTAAAAATATTACATATGCATGAAGAAAGATGCAAGGTGTTGACTATAACCTAGAAGAAATCTTTAAGTTTTTTTAGTTTTCATGTTACTGGCGAGCATGAAAAGTTTCACTATAGTTTCCAAATGAAATGTTAGTTGGTGTTGAGCTATCAAAAAAGATAGAGTTGACTGAGCACATAGTGGTTGTTGAGCAAAAATTGAAACTTCATGGAAGCCAAGTGTATTGAAATCTTCATTGAAGTCAAACTTACAGTTGTGTAAGCACTAAGAATAAATGTGAGTTTTTAAGGTCTATATGATCAATTTCTACTCATTTTACATCATTCAAATTTGAAGGAGAGTCATTCCAATAATTTCCAAGTAGGATTCAATAGTCACTTGACACCATCATCGTAGATTTACAAAGGTATTTATCATGTGCCGAGCTACGTAGTTTGAATTTTTGCAAACTCTAGTTTACATAATGGCATCTAGTTCTTTAGTTCCTAAGCCTAAAGAGGGTAAAGAAGTTTTGAATGTGTAATTGATAAGCAATGAGATTGAACAACTAAACTTTATAGCCATTCCTGATATTGCTTACAAGAAAGATCCACTTGGTGTATTGTCAATGATACTGCCTCAAGTTTTGATGATTCAAGACATAATATATTGCTACACATACAAGATGGGTAGCATAGGAGACATGGATATTAGGGAAACCCATGGGAAATTATGTGAAATTGGAGCACTAAAAGATGAATTCAAAATTGTAGAGAGAAAAGGGTTGACTCGTGCCCTAGATTTTTCCAATGTTTTCAAGACTGAACGAATAAAGATAGTTCTGAGTAGAATTCATGATAATTCTTTATGGTTGGATAATGGACTAGTGAAAATCACAAAGAAAATTGTACATAGCGTAACAAGGTATCCAAAACTTGACCAACCTAAAATCATGATGAGTGAATCTAAAGAGGTCATTGAGAAGAATATATGAGAAGAATATAGGAGCAGTATGGAACAAATGAGGCATGAATATTGATACTATCTTAGATCCCCTAATTGCTTTTGCAATGAGGATTATAGAACATAAACTCTATTAATCCAATAGGCTCAATAATGTACCATGCATTGTTGTTGACATGGGCTATAAGATAGTTAAGAAGGTTCATACTTATGACCTTGCTGAATTGCAGATGCAACAATTGTCAGGAAATTTGGGAGCAATAAGGAAGACCAAAAGTGCACAGTGTAAATTTGGTTCAATTCTGGTATGTATATTCTTTTATGTATAGAATACATTCCCTATATTTGGTAAATTTGTATGGAAAATAAATAGATCTATTGCAGTGTAGATAGGTGAATTTATTAAGCAACTTGGAAACAATTTTGAGTCAGTTATGACTAGCTACTTTGAGGATTTCAAGAAATCAATGAAGAAAAGACTAAGGATGCCAGTTTCACTAGTTGAGAAATAATTCAATGATGTTTTCTTTCTAGTTGACACTTACATCACATATGTTCAATTTTTTGTTCCAAGGGTAAGGTGGCTAATACCATTAGGCTATAAGATCAATGTTGATGAAGCCTCTACAACAATAACAACATTACTTGCAGAAGATGTAGATGCTAAGGCTACTTCCTTTGGGAACTATGATGTGGCTAAATCTAAGATAACAATGGACATAAAGATTTCCTCATTCATAAGAAAGAAAAACAAGATTTTCAAGAACCTTAAAGAGAAATTTGGTGGAGCAGATGATGATGATGAAGAAGAAGATATACCTATTCAAGCACCATTGGCCTTAACTCAAGGCCAAGAAGAAGATCAAGCAGAAGAAGTAGAAATTGAAGAAGGTTGCATAACCTTAGCCTACAATTCACACTACAAAAGAAAGCACAAGGGCTATTACCAAGAAGGTTCAAGAGGTAGATAAGCCAAAAGAGAAGAGGGCTAGATCAACTATCAAAGAAGAGGAGCATGAGAAGAGACCAAAGACAAAGTACATAGCTCCAATTGAATCTAATGAAGAGAGGATAGAATCTGATGACAACAGCCAATTTAAAGTGGTAAGTCATCATCCCTCCTCAGATTTAGACAATATATGTGAGAGTATAAGGAATAATTATAATTTATCTAGTTTCACACATATTGAATTTGATAAACTTAGAAAAGTTGAGATGAACCAAGTAGAGGAGTCAATATATGCAATGATGGAAACATTCAAAAAAACTCCAATTGAGATTGCCAACTCTTTTCCAAAGGAATTAACTAATAGAGTTGAGAAAAAGTGGCAATATAGTCTCAATATAGAAAGACAAATTAGAGAGACTATACTTGCACAATTGATGCCAAAATTGGATAAAGAGAAATGTAGGAAAATTTTCACTGAAATACAAGGCATTCAACATAGTACAAAATAATATTGAGGATGTTTTCTAGAAGATCACTCATATTTGGAAATTATTATATGGTTTGATAGAACCCAAGGCAATAGTGTAGCAACCTATTGAGGTTGGTGAGGACAAATATGAATAACAATAGGTAACTAAGGTGATCATAATTGATACTGGGATAGTTACACATGAGGAGCGCACTAAAACACTCAAAAATACTCAAGCACTAGCTGTGGATCAGAAATAGATATAACAAAGTGTACAAGATACACTAGTGTCAAGTGCCAGTCCTCAACATGAGGTAAATATAGAAAGTGATACTATAAAGATTAAGGATATCTATGATACTGTCACTTAGAACATCAATCCCATTACTAAGGAAGACTTGGAGAAGATACTAGTAGAATCCAGTACCCAGGCTAAGCTTTGTGAAAATCCTATATTGGTGAGTGTTGATGAAATTGAGAAGGCAAATAAGGTATCTACAAGGGATGAAGTATAGAAAAAAGTGACATCTACAACCCCTCCTCAGTTCACCTTGATACAACCTACATTACCCTTTATGGTATATCAAAGGAAGGAGACAAAAACTTCTATTAGTACATTGGCACAAAGTACTCTAGTATCAGTCAATACAAAGGAAAATGAAAATGAAAAGGATGAGACATTTGGAGACCATAAAGATGAAATAGAAAAGAATGAAAGAACACAAGTGTTGGATACAATTGATTAATTCTATGTTATCTTTGATGTCACACAAATGTCATATCAATTTAAATTAGTGTATATTGAGCTCACTCAGGTAGTGAAGACAGTTCTCAGTGTCTACCAAGCGTTCCTGTGTTTGCCTAGTTCGAAAGGTAGTGTCTATTGAGTTCACTCAGACATCGAAAAAAAGTTGTAGAAAATGAGTGTTAATCAAGCTCACTCGATTAATGAAAGAAAGTTATATGGAACTAGTGCTAACTAAGCTCACTTAGTTGCCAAAGGATTTTTGCAAGTTTGTAGTATTAACTAAGCTTCTATTGGTTAACAAAGGAATTCATTTCTGAGTTAGTTTCTACCAAGCTAGGTCAGCTAACAAAGAATTTTCCTATTTTGTTGTATTAAGCTTTATTAATTTATCTATGATCCCAACCAACTAAGGTGATGAATATGAATTATTCTAAGCCGTGTATAAGGTCAAGTTGTGATTTTAGAGTGTGCAAGTATGAAGGTATGATTGAAGATTTGATGATGAGAAGAGGAAGTGAATTTGAAGGATAAGAAGAATATATTTTTGGAGCAGCAAAGCTATATTCAATCAAGAAGGATCAAGTAAAAGCTAGAATAGAGATCTATAATCAGCAAGTCAGTTGCATTCAAATCAAGTCATCTCATTGTTACTCTCTAACCATTGTAGCAGTGACCTAAATCTCCTAATAGAGTTGGCTTAACAACTATTTGAAAATCCTCTAACAAGGTAGCTAACAGGGTGATTAAATCCTCTAATAGGGTCACACCTAATAGTGTGTTTTGCAACCTTTAATAGGGTTGGATCCTAACACGGCTCACTTGAGAAGAGTGAAAATCAGTAACTAGTTGCAATTGGTGGTTTTTCCCAAATTGGGTTTCCACATTAAAGCGTGGTGTCAAAAGTGTTCATGTTATTTTCTTTATGTGTTTGCAACTAAGTTAAAGTAATGGTAATCATATATAACATATAATGGTTTATATGTTAATCTTTTATCGATTTAATCCAGTTATTATCGAGTTACAACATTCTATGTATTTATCGAGCTTTAGTAGTATTTAGTTATATGTTTACATTTTCTAGGATTTATTTTAGTAGTACCTAATTCACCCTTCCCCTCTCAGTTACTCCTCTTATATTTCTAATAAAAAGTTCCAATAGGTTAGGTAGATACTCATGTACCTACATCACAAGATCAAAATGCATCTGTGAATGTAGAAAAAGAAAAGGATAAGATTGAAGAGCTAGGTATGACTACAAAACCTGAGGAGCAACTAGCAATACAAACACTAGTGACTTTTCCAGGATCTGCTACTCCTCTAAGTCAAGCTCTTCATAGGCTGAGTATAAAAGCTATACCCCTAAAATCATCAAGGTCAATTCCAAGTACATCAAAGATAGATGAGGTTACATCATTTGTTGATGTGAACTTGGATGAAGTGATTGAGATGACCAAGTTTGATTTTACAAAAATCATTATTGAATAGATGGGCATACTCTAGGATGCTCTTGTAAAGAAGGAGAACCAAGAACTACTCAGATAGGATCATAGGTAGAAGCAAGCTTTGATAGATATCAAGGACATTTTTCTTGATGCATTTAGCCTACCAGTACCAAATGAAACAAAGCAATCATAAAGCAGCTAGCTAGCTTAGTGGAGAAGATAAATGACATAGACCTAGATTCAAATGTGAAATTACTTGAATGGTCTAAAAGAAAGTTTCAAAATAAGGTTGATAAAAAGATATCAAGTTCTATTGCACTATCACAAGTTGAGTTAGCAACAAAAATTGAGAGTGTGAAGAAGGTGCTAGAGAACATTTTCTCTTTGTATACCGAATTGTGCAATCCATCACTCTTCACACAAGAAATTAGGAGCTACATACTAAGTTTGGAGAGTCAAATACAGTCATCTGGTATAACTCTAACTAAGAAACATTTCAGGAATCTCCTAAACTCCTAGAGTCAATTAGCTGTGTTACATATAGATGAAGCAAACATCAAGGCTAAACTAATCAGCATCCACTCTATTTTGACTCCACATATGGAGATATTGCATAAGGAACTAGCCTTTACTAAAACACTCATGAAGAAAGATCTACATCTTTCTACTCATGAAGGTTTAGTTCACCTTGCTATCGAGCTGGCCATCCAAATCATATCATTGGAGGTAGCTTGTGATAAATGGGATGTTGCTTTGAAAATTATGCTTGAGGTCCACAAATCATTTTTGGACAAACACACTATAAGTATATAACCCTTTGAAATAAGTGTCAAAAAGGGGGAGAGATAAGTACGAGAGAGATATGATGGAGAGAAAATATTTTTGGGGGAGCTACCATTTTTTAGAAAACTTTAGCTATGACAGAAATAGAGTACATAGACCAACTAATGGAAACCTACTCGGCAAGAGGAATGATTTTTTTTCAGACATAGAACAACAAAATCAACTCAAGGGGAGTTATTGAATTTTTAGATATGACTAATGAGTCATAAGCTTTTGCAAAATTTTGAAATTTTCAAATTTTGTATGTAAGTGGATATTATCTGACTTATGCTTGAAAGGCTAAAGGTTATTCATATATGACCTTGCATTTTGCCACTCATGTCAAAGGGAGAGATTATTAATCTCAGATTGATTTTGACATATGAGTGACAATATACTTAATTCATTTACTTAGTTCATGCCAAACAAGTAATACATGATGAGCATAAATTGTCAGATAGTATATGATGAGCAACAGATATTTAGTATGAAGCGAGTAACTAGTAAGTGCCAACTCACTCAATTGTCGAGTAGATGGTATGTGCCAAGCTATTTAGATGCCAAGTGATCAGTGGATGTTGAGTCTTTTAGAGGCTAAGTTACAACATTGATGTTGTAGTTGATGTCGAGCATCAGGGACTTCAATTGTTGAGTTATATAGTTTTGACATAGATCTTTGTAATAGACCGTTGATTCATACCTAACCCTAAGTCACCTAGGTCTTCTTAAGGAGGAAAACCCCTAAACTTTTTATGAATTCTTAAGGAGAATTGAAGAGAGTTTGCATGTACAAACAAAGAATACATGGTGACTAAGGTGTTATGATTTGAGTTACATTGCACAATCAGTTAGAGGAGAATAGAGGAAAGGAATCAGAAGACAACAAAGATACATTTGATAAGAAAGGATCAAGTACACATTAGTATAGAGGTGATTTGACATCAATCAATAGAGTGCTAACTGAAGGATCATTGCTAAGACATTTAAATAGGTGAATCAGTTAAATTTCTTAACAAAGTAGTCTTGATAAGCTATTGTAAATCCTTTAATAGGGTGCTTACTTCATTTCAAGTTAAATTCCTTTTACCAAGCACACTTCTAACAGAGTGTTGAAATCATTTAACATTGTAAGATCTAATAATCTTGTAAGCCTTTAATAGGGAAGATCTTTCATAGGGTAGATCATCTTTCATGATCAAATATTGTAACCTTAATTCAATACACTTTATTACTTTAGTAGTGAAGATTTATGGGTGTCATCCCCACCCCAGTTTTACCATCTCCTTGGAGGGTTTTTGGGTAACCAAATATCTCGTGTCATACATGCAATGAATGTTTTTACTTTCATGCTATGGATGTATATGCTTAATTTGGTATTTTAGTTTATATGCATAAATTGTGAGATGGATGTGTGGTGAACAGTTTTGAAGGTTGAAAGTTTTAAGTGTTGATTCCCCCCCCACCTCTTAGAGTTTACTTCCCTATTATATTTCCAAAATTGTTGAGTTTTCAAAGAACTACACATTGCAGCCCAAAAATGAGACACAATCTTAGTATTACATCTCCATTCATATTGTTATTTTTGTCCACATAACATATAGACATGCCCTTGATAGTGTGGAAGATAATTAGAGAGTTTCATTTTTTAATGAGTGATGATAGATCTCACTCTCATGAGATTGTGCAACATTGTTTCAGGAATTATTTTGATTTCTTGTAGGACCATGATATCACTATGGATAGATATATCATTTTGTTAGATAATTGCATAGGTCAATTCACAAATGCTCACATATTTTATTACTTGTGTAGGATGCATATAGAGAGGGGTTGTCTCATATTTTATTTTTTTGAATCAAACCATGGGAAATGGGGACATGATGGAGCAAGGGCATGTGTGAAGAGAGCTCTAGTTAAGGAGGATTTGAAGATTTTAAGAGTAGATCTTCTTGATGCATGTAGCATTGTTGATTGGTGTAGTTTAACATTATCAAAGGGGAGGACTCTTGATTCAATAGTACACATGTTACTTTGGTTTGTTTAAGAGGGATCCATAGGTGATAGATCCGATTATGTTACTCTTAGAGATTCTTCGAAAATGTATTCATTCTAGAGCTCTCATTCTAGTACATGGACCATTTGGACATGACAACTAGCTTGATTTTGTCCTTTTAGTGTTATTGGGATCAATGTGAGTTGAGTGAGTGGTTGGATACATGGGATCTACATTATCTTACTCCATTATCTCTCATGTCTTCCATCAGAAATGATGTCATGGAAAAGTTTAGCTGAGCATAACCATCTATTAGATCTTGTTAAGCCAGGATAGGTCTTTGTATTGGTTGCACCATAGGAGAATGGTGAGAAATCATATTATTGGTTAGCACATTGTGTAATAGATAAACAAAAGCTTGCACAATTAATTATTGATGATGATGGATCATGTAGCCTACTAGTTCAGTTATTTTTCTCAGGACATGAGTGCAGACATAAATGCTTAGAAGGAATGGAATTTCTACATTTGAATACTAATAGAAGCACAAAACAATTCTCATATAGTCACATCTTAGAAGCATAAAGGAAGACCAAAATTAAAAGAATTTTTTACAATTAGTAATGCTAATCATGAAGCCCTATTGGAGACCCTAAAGTAGAGAGAGGATCCTATAGGAACACTCGACTAGGTATATTTACTTCTTATGTTCTTTTGTTCATAATAATTTGGTGAACCAATTAGTATCTTTTTTAAAATTCAATTAACTTATGATAGAATCTTGGTTATCAATCTACTTATTATTATGCCTACAAAATACTGATATTTTGTATGATATTAGAATGTAGGTACATCCTAAAGAGTAGTAGTGAATGAAGATAGAAACTCAATAAAGAGTGGAATGAAGAAAAAACTATTTTTGGCACTATGATTTTTGGTAGTTGTGTATTGATGTAATAACAATGAAACACTTGAGATATTTTAAATATGAACTTTTTGATTTAATATGTTTTTTCATAAGGTTATCTAAATATGAAAGTGTTAAAAGTGGTTGATATAATATATTTTTACTTAATCTAAATAATATTGCTAATTTTTACAAAGTTGGAAGTGTGTTTGATGTAATACTGACACAAATTATAATTATTGTAAAAACTTGTCAATTGAGGAGTATCTAAGATTCTTTAAGTGTGTTTGGAGATTGATAATATAAGGGTAATAAATCAAACCTCACAAGGAACATTAGTGAAATTTAAAATGCTATATGACAATGATGCCAAAGTCTAGAATAACCTTTATGAGTTTAGAGAGATCACATTTTGTTTGGATTTTGCACAATGATCTTTCCTGGTGCCAAAAAGTGTAGTATACCTCAATTCATTGGTGCATCGCCATGTAACTTTAAACTCATTGATCATGTCATCAAATAATTAGTTCCATTAGCTCTAGATAGGCAAGTGAATCCTAGTGACACCCCTTTTTTGACCATACATAGCCTAGAACATTTATGGCCACCCCAAACTGAAGTGTCTCTAAGATGCTCTAAGTGCATTTGGAGATCAATCTTTTGAGGGTTGTAACTTGAAGCTTGTGAGGGATATTAGTGAAATTTCAAATTCTACAATATTTTTATTTTGAGTTCTACAATAACTTCTCTCAGTTTTGAGAGATCATATTCCATTTGGATTTGGCACAGTGACCTTGCCCGATGCCAAAACTTGCAGTGTACCTTAGTTCATTATTACATCAATGTGTAACATTCAAATAACTTATTGTACCATAAAAAAATTGGTGCCATTAGATTTGGATGGGTAGGTGAACCCTAGTTAAAACCCTATTCTTATCATGGAGAGCCTTGAATGTTTTTGGCCATCCTACACAGAAGTGTCCCTAAGATGTTATAAGTGTATTTGGAGATTGATCTTCTAAGGGTTATAATGTGTATTCTATGAGGGATATTTATGAAACATCAAATTACACATGATGATGATGTTGAGGTATGAAAGAACCTCTCTTAGTTTGGAGAGATGACATTCCTTTTGAATTTGGCAAAGTGATCTCACTCGATGCTTAAACTTGTAGTGTACCTCAATTCATTGATGCATCACTACTTAAATTTCAAATTTATGATCATGAAATTGAATCATCAACACTATTATCTCCAAATGCGTGGGTGAACACTAGTGACACCCATGTTCCAACCATAGAGAGCCTAGAACATTCTTGACCACCCCACACCAAAGTGTCTCTAAGATGCTCTGAGTGCATTTGGAGATCAATCTTCTAAGGGTCATAACTCACACCACATGAGGGCTATTGATAACATGTTGAATACTATAGATAGTGATGGTGAGGTATATAATAACCTCTTTCAATTTGGAGACATTACATTACATTTGGATTTGGCACAATAATCTCACTCGATGCTCAAAGTTGGCATGTACCTCAATTCATTAGTGCATCACTGCATAACTTTCAAACTGATGATCATGGCATCAAATTGGGTGGATCCTATTGACACCCCTATTTTGACTATGGAGAGCCTAGAATGTCTACGGCCACCCTACACCGAAGTGTCTCTAAGATGCTCTAAGTGCATTTGGAGATCGATCTTCTGAGGGTTGTAACTCAAAGCTCATAAGGGATATTGATAAAACATAAAATTATACATGATCATGATGTTATTCTCTACAATAAACTCTCTTAGCTTGAAGAGATAAGATTATGTTTGGATTTGGAAAAGCAATCTTTCTCGATGACAAATCTTGTAGTGTACCTTAGTTCATTGGTTGATCACTACATAACTTTCAAATCATTGATTATGATATCAAATCATCACTATCATTAGCTTCAAATGGGTGGTTGACACCTAGTGACACCCATATTTCAATCATTAAGATCCTAGAACGTACACACCCACCCTACATTGAAGTGTCTCTAAGATTCTCTAAGTCTGTTTGTAGATTGATCTTCTAATGAAGGATATCATTGACACGTTGAATGCTACATGATAGTGATGTTGATGTCTACAATAGCCTCTCTTAGTTTGGAGAGATCACATTCCATTTATATTTGGCACAATGATCTTACCCAATGCCAAAAGTTGCAGTATACCTTAGTTCATTGATGCATCATTGCATAACTTTCCAAATGTTGATGGTTGCATCGAATCATCAACATTTTTATCTCTAGATGGGTAAGTGAACCCAAGTGACACCCCTATTTTGACCACAGAGAGCATAGAACATTCATGGCCACCCCACACCAAAGTGTCTCTAAGATGCTCTAACTACATTTGGAGATCATTCTTCCAAGGATTATAACTTAGAGCTCATGAAGGATATCAGTGAAACATAAAATTCTACAAGATGGTGATACTGAGTTGTACAATAACCTCTCTTAGTTTGGAGATATTAGAGACCATTTGGATTTAGCAAAGTGATCTTTCCCAATACCATAACTTGCAATGTACCTAAATTCATTACTACATTGCTACATAAATTTCAAACTATTGATCATGGAATCAAACCATTAGTATAGTTAGCTCTAGATGGGTGGGTGAACCCTAGTGACACCTATGTTCTATTTGCGGCCACCCTATATCAAAGTGTCTCTAAGATGCTTTAAGTGTATTTGGAGATCAATCTTCTAAGGGTCATAACTCAAAGCTCGTGAGGGATATTGGTAAAACATCAAATTCTATAGGATATTGATTTTGAGGTCTATAATAACCTCCCTCAATTTGGAGAGATAACATTCCATTTGGATTTGGCACAATAATCTCACTCAATGTCAAAATTTGTAGTATACCTGAGTTCATTGGCACATCACTGTGTAACTTTCAAACCATTGATTGTGGCATCAAATCATCAATGTTGTTAGGTCCAGATGGGTGGTTGAATCCTAGTAACACCCATGTTCTAACTATAGAGATCTTAGAACATTCACGACCATGCCACACCAAAGTGTCTCTAAGATGCTCTAAATGCATTTGGAGATCGATCTTCCATGGGTCGTATCTCAGATCTTGTGAGGATTATTGGTGAAAAATTGAATTTTATAGAATGGTGATGTTGAGGTCTACAATAACCTCTTTTATTTTGGAGAGATCACATTCTGTTTGGATTTTTGCACACCAATGCCAAAGCTTGTAGTGTACCTCAGTTCATTTGTTCATCACTGTGTAACTTTTAAATCACTTATTGTGGCATCAAATCATCAGCATTTTTTAGCTCTAAATGGGTGGCTAAACTGTAGTGACACCCCTATTCTAGCCATCAAGAGTCTACAACATTCATGACCACCCAGCACCTAAGTACCTCTAAGATGCTCTAAGTGCATTTAGAGATCAATCTACTAAGGTTTTTAACTTAGGCCTCATGAGGGCATTCAGTGAAATTATGAATGCTATAGGTTGGTGATGCAAAGGTCTATAATAACCTCTCTCAGTTTGGATAGATCATGTTTTGTTTTGATTTGGCATAGTGATCTCGTCTAATGCTAAAACTTACAATGTACCTCAGCACATTGGTGCATCACTCCATAACATTCAAGCTATTGACTATGGCATCAAATAGTCAATTCCATTAGCTCTAGATGGGAGATTTTACCCTAGTAAAATCCATGTTTTGACCATGGAGCCCCTATAACATTTGTGACCAATATATACCAAAGTGCCCCCTAAGACCAAAGATGGGCTCCTAAGACCAAATTGGCAGTGTATTTGGCTAATTTTAGACATCTTAAGAGACCGTAGATATAATTTAAAATTAAAAATTTCATTAAAATTTGATACTAAAGGGTGATAAAATGTAAATCATAAATTAGTACATTTGAATTGAATATAAAAAATATAATCAAAATGAATGATATTCCATAATCATGAACAATACACATGATGAAAAATAAATTGAACAATACTATAATAAATTAAAATGTATATCCATGTGCAGCTAAATGACAAAAACATATATCAAAATGCATGCATCCATTGATAAATTACCCAAATATATCAACATAAATAGATCCATATATAAAATGTGGTTCATCATGCCATCAAAATGTGTATAATATAAAAGTTTATGTATACAATATGGCATATGCCATCTCAAAATGTCTCATGACACATCCTATGACAAGTATACTATCCTATGCTACTAATGGATCATCAAAATGCAACCTCTTCACTATATTATGTGGATCAGATGCCTCCTACATAAACAAACAAGGAAAACCCAAAGTTAGTCTACTAAATTTATATGATTCTACATATCTAACATTAAATTACTCATATTCATAATGATCATTTTTTAAATGAATATTTATTGTTTCAAAATTTCACCATTTATCTCTCTTGTCAACCTCCTGGGGTAGTTAAGATTTCTCTCATATGTTCATGGCAATGCTTGAACATCGCTAATTGTGGCATGTATATGTTGAAGTATGGTTGTGAGATGGATACGAATTAAACTATAACATTATTATTGATATCATACTATATTTATAACATATAATAAGGAATTCAAACTAAAACTTCCCTCTCTCAATCTCTCCTCTAGAAGCATTAGGTGTGTTAGCAAAGATAAATAACTCTAACATCCAACCCCCTGGGCACTAAGTGTTTCCTAGGAGATACAAATACCCAATTGTTACTATCATGGAAATCAATTTTGAAAATAAGGAAAATAAAAAATAAATTTTATATATATATATATATATATATATATACAATTGATGGGGCTCTCATTGTGAATGGAAATACCAAAGGGTATACAATGCCCAATCTGACTAGAGTCATCACCATTGGCCACACCATATATAATAAAGAATGTAATTGAATTTCATTGGTACACACAAGCTACAAGTATGAATCAATATTTAATCACTATTAAAACACCTAATTACCTTTCCCTTGTCAATTTGTTGTGGTGCACCCCCCACACTCTACCCCCCCTCCCCCCACTGATAGGTGATACTTGCAAGAGAAAAGAAAGATGAGAAACCATGTATGTTCTAGTATCAAATAGAAAAGCAATGAGAACACAACATAATGTATCATAGATGTCTCAAGGCCAAATGAAATAGCTAAGAGTGTGAAATTGTCAACTTGTCTAAGCTCCTCCTCGATTATCAACTAAACATGAATGAAGATCACATATGCGTATAAGTCTAAACGGGTTAAAATTAGTCTAATATAAAAATTATCTTTAAATCAACAATGTCGTAACAAAAAAATGTATAAACTTACCAAAACAGAAGGAGCCCGTGTCTCAACATGCTCCTCCCCCTCTCTCATGTTAGGGTCTACAATCTTTGTAGGTGTGTGTGATGTGTCCTTCTTCTCAAATAGAAATTAATACTTAGAATAATCACCAATGGGACCCAAATAAATATTCTTGCATATTAAGCAAGTATGGGGAACACAAACATGTGATATGGTCACCAATGATGAACTTGCACCAACATCATCAAGACATGGAGGCAACATTAACCTAATCTAGGAGATTAATAGGATACTCAATCTATGGATGGATCTAGTACTCTAAGAGATAGCCTCTATAATGATATTGAGATGTTGCACTGGAGGAGGAGGGGAGACATAGGTAGGGGGGACAAAAGTACCAACTTTCTTCTATTGGGCAAAGGGTCTATCTTGGGGAGCTCCTCCTCCTATGCCCATGTTGAGCCTCATGTTCTAGTAGTTCAACTTGAGTCCCAATGCAAATTTAGCATACAGGTTTTTAATGAAATAGAATGAGACCTCTAGATTGTTGTTTGGTGGTTTGTCAAAAACCATCCACCAGTGATCAAAAAAGTTTGCATGCATAGTCTCATTTGTGCACCATTTTATTGATCATTTAGGTTTTTTTTGTTCTATTATTTTACCAGTTTTTGGATTCACAAAAAGGTTAACTATATCATCTTTAGTTATGTTTAGGGTCACAACCTCATCATATTCTAACCTATCATCAAATAGGGCATGCATTTGCTCACATTGGTGAAGACAAGCATTTTTTTGATCGGTAAGTGTCTAAATATTATCCACTAGGGTGTTTAACATGGACAAAATTAGAGCCAATGTAGGTATATTATTATATGGGGCTTGCAAACCCCTCTGTTTGGTAAGTTTATCTTGTATCAAATATTCAATTTGAGGAGGGTTTTAAGGGGGTTATGGATTGTTTGGTATAGGTTAAGGATTTTGAAAAGGTTGTGGAACATTTGGTGATGGGTTTCAAGGAGCATCATTTCATGGCTCAATATTATCACCATCATTCGGGTTGACCATGCCTATTAAATTGCAAATAATTCAAAATTTACTAATTGTATTGATAGTTTATAATTGAACTAAAAAAAAATCTATGATTTTCATTTTAAAAACCTAATTTTAAATAGAGTTCAATGAAAATAATCAAATAAACAAAAAAATTTGACTTGCCATCGATTGATTGAGCTGGGGATGGATCCTATACGTGATTTGGAATCGTCTACACAATATGGGCACCAAATAACCAAATAAGTATTGAAGGAACAATGAAAAATGACGCTCTCAAATTTTTGGATTTTATTTTATAGATGCAAGTTTTGAGTATCTAATATTATATTAGGTATGTTCGCTCCTGAGTTAACAATTTTTAATAACCCAGTGATAATAATACATACCCCTAGGGGCAACTAATTCCCATGTTCAATGTACTTATTCAAACATGAGGGCCGACTATAAGGCTATTTACTCTCCTTCTTCTTCTTCAAGCTCTATAAGACCTAGGTGGCTGGACCTCGGATTAATTATATGGTACAAGTGTCAAAGCATATAATTGAATCTATATAATATTAAAAACTCTTGAAACTTCTATGTTTATGTAAACAATCATGGATATGAAATAGTTAATAATACAATCCATGAATTTGATAAACTAAGTGAGGACAACTCTTTTTAGCTCTTCAAAATGAAAGGAAAAGACATTTGATTAATGATGTTGATTATCAGCAAGACCAAGGTATGAACAACAAAAACATGCAATCTCCAAGCTTATGATTCCCTTATCAAATTAGAACATATACATTGATACCCAAAACATAGTCATATACCCAGATATCTAATCTATCCATTCACCTTGCAAACAAACATCTATCTTCAAAATGAAACTCATACTTATCGAATCATCATATGATCCCTACAATTTTGTCAATGCATATCAAGCAATTTACTCAAGTTCTTGACCCAATAGTAAGATAGACAATGGCATACAATTTCAAAATCAAGTTGCAACTAGACAATATGCTACTTGTATATATATCACAAAAAACTAGAAACCCATAAAAAGGACACAAATTTCATAATGAAACTTTCAATGAAGCTCTCTATTAATTTACTTGAAACCAATACATCAAGTGTATGCAAAACTTGGAGAAAACACAATGGACGACTGTATTAACTAATTACTAAAAAGACACTACACTGTTGTTCATAATAAAGAAAATATGTTGAGGATGGTGGTATCATAGCAATAAAATTGGAGTCATCCTTGTGATCACAGTAGTAAAGACTAGAACCCAATTGTTATCATAGCAATGAGAAAATTCTCCAAAACTGGAACCCTTACAATGAGAAAAGAAGAGAAATATATAGATAGGAAGAGGCTTCCAGATCAAATCTAATACTGCCATGTGTCTGCATGGAACCCTTCCTTTTTCTATTGTGGAACTTTTCTCTTCCCTCTTCAACCAGCAATCAACTCTGATCACAATTAGATAACAAACTTGCCAAAATATCTTCTTTAAATTGATGAGAAAACCCTCCTATGATGGAAAATCAGATACACATTCAAAATGTGTAAGAGTCTTCAATTTGATCTTTCTTGTCTTCTACTACCCTCAACTATAAAAATCTTCAACTGCCTCTACCAAAAAAACTGTATCACTTGCAACTGCCCATTTAAAACATTCATTTCATTCTTGATGGTTGTCAGTGCATCTGATCTCATCTCAATCTGATTTTGATTTTATTTTATTCCATCTGAAACATCAACTCTATATTATTACTGAGAATTCCCAGAGTTCTAAAATTGCTTGTAACTTTTGCTACTAAAGAATTGTGCAAAGTCTAACTACGAAAATGAAAATTTTGGCTTCTCCTAGTTCTAGTGGTACATTATACTACATGTTTCTAATAGAAATGGTTCCCTTGATGCTTTTCTAAAAAATCAAGTCCCCAAGCCATGTACTTGGCATTAAAAGTTGAAAAATTAAAAATACTATATAGTCTCAACTATATAATATCTCATATTCAATTCAAATCTTTCAACTTTTTCATGTGAGCAAACAGAGTGGAGAAACATTTGATTTTGTTTTTTTTTTATTTTCTACCCTTATCTCTCCAATCCTCAGGCACCCCTTTTCATCCTCCCACTAGTCAAATGGTACCCAAGTGGGACCCACCTCTTTAAACGTAAGATCAAAACTCTTGAATTTCTTCTTCTCGACTATATGAGCTTACAACAAAGCATACCATCTTACCTTTAAATTTACCCCCAAGCTAGTGTAACATCTTAAGTTTTAAGTTTTCAATTCCCAATCACACACCAATCATATCATCTTAACATTTATACTTTAGACCCTCGATCTCTCAATGATCTTGTAGCATCGTATATCTTAAATTTTTCCTTTCCGATCTCATGCCATGGTTGTAACATCTTCAGGCTCACTCTCAATCATGTGATATTGCATAACATCATATCTCATCAACTTCACACTTATGAACTCATGATGTGTCATGCCATCATATCTCTTCATCTTACTTCTCTCAACCTTACTATGAGACTCCCAAAGAATCGACATGGCATATCCCTTTGCACCCAATGTTGACATGTTTGGTCAAAAATTTTCTAACCATGCTGCCCAACTTGACCTTGACAGGCCCCTTCATGTGAGTTTCCATTTCTTTAATGGATGTGTGTCTTTGATGACACAATGACATTGAGTGTTTATATTTTTAAACATCATAAAAAAATTCCTTTAGATGCATGTGTGATTAACATTCCAAATGCCCCCTTTTACATAATCAAAACTTCTCTACTTCATCCTCCTTCCCACACAACATGCCATTGTATTTCCACCTCCTCATTACTAAGTCTTAAGACATCAATTTTGATTTTCATCTCTGGCACCAACTACTTCACACTTTCTATAGGAATGAAAATGTTATAGCTTGATAGACTTTGCGATGCGGTTGAATAGGAAAATCTCAGTACTTGAACTCTACATCGACACCCATGACAAGATACCATTCACATGGGCCTCCTTCAAAAATCTACTACCTATTGCACCAAATGCATCCCCTACCATGGACTACCCTACTCCTACCGTGGACTTCTCTACTTCTCTCTTTCTAATGTAGAACTCTGTAGATATGATGGTTGCTCTATCCCAAATGTGGGTCAAAGCTTGGGGATACAAAAGTATGCTCCAACACCTCCTTCATTTCCTTTGGCCTAGATCAACATGTTGCCTCCACTACAAACACTTGGTCCTTCTTAATACATCCACCAAACTAGATTACATTCCACTAGAACTCCCTACATGAGAAAATTGAACTTGCTAAATACCAAGTAGATGCATGAAAATGTCTTTTATGGTGCAACATTTACCAAATTGGATTTGGTAAAAGGTGAGAGGAAAATGTTTCAAAACTAGCGACAGATTAGTCATGACTGTAAACCTAAAAAGAAATGTTTCCAATTTTGTCATCTGCCCCAACATTCCTAGTGTATTGGCACAGTCTCCCTACAAGGATCCCAAGTATCTACTACTGCTATTAATGTGGACATCACTATATGATCCCAAATGTTATGAAGTGTTGAAGCCAATAGTAACTTATCCCATGTCTAGCAACTCAACACTGCATCCACTTTGAGCCACACCTCCTCACGCATCTATCTCATACCCTTTAACATTTTGCAATAGGGCCATGCCATGTGACAAAGACAGGTTTTTCTTTGTCATCATTTTTTCTAAATACTTCCTTTCAAAGCAATATCAGAGAGTTGCAATAATAACTACTGCTGAATGTACTTTTTGAAAATCTAATTGTATCATCTTCAACTACACTAGAAAATTTATTGTCCTTGACTGGGACTATCTTGATCTCTCTTAAGAGAACACCATCAACACTTTTCATGGATGTGGAAATTGACAAATTTCTTCTCCAGTTAGTCCCCTAGCTTGGATGCCTAATGTCCTCTTTAGTGAGCCTGGCAATGAAATTGGGTGATGGTCTTCGCTCTTCGAGAGAAAAAAGAGAGTTCAAATTGGGCTTTACAAACTCAAGCACTCCAATGAACCTATATTCATTTTAAAAATTTTGCAAGACATGGTGTTCTTGATCATGACCCCAACTTTATATTATTTTTTGCTCTTGCACAATCGATCTTGACTTTAATAATTGAAATACTTGATCCTTTAGACTGATTCACTAAACATTATCGCACTGACTAGATTCAATTTGCATCATTGATTCAACTTTTAAAACTCACTTTTATCCTTTCTTGGACATTGCCAGTTTCATGCCAAGGGTCCTCTGACTATCCTTAAAAACTAACAAAAACACTTGACTAAGCTCTAAGAACTAACATGTTGATTCTTTGTTTTTCTTTCTTGTACCCTATCAGATTTTGTGTCATGACAACACCAAGGTCAAAAGATACTGACCATCAAATCCATCTTTATGAAACTACCTACAAACAAACATGTTAGAAAACCATAAAATGCATTTGGTTTTGGCTTCAAAAAAGGGTCAAACTAATACTTGGGGGCACAAAAATAGGGGCACTAGTTCACTATCATGAGGACAATATAATTTTTTTATTTGGGCTCATGAAAAATAATAGGGTGCATTTGGCAAGTGGTCAAAGTTAGGTACTTGGATTTGCAGAGCTGGGGATATTTGCAGAACATCAATTTTTACAAATATAATAGACCTAGGAAAGTGTGCAAATGGATTCATCAAGACTTGAAAACTGGCACACTTGAAGTGATTTCAGAGTAGAAAATAGTGGTGTAATCTATTTGGTCTCATCTATCATGGATTCAAAGGTATAACATCCCAAAAAGAGGTACTGATCAATCTGCATTTCTTGACACTAGTAAAACTTTACAAATTGCATATGGAATTGTGTTTGAAAACTAATCAAACGAATTTGTCATAAGCCCAAATCTAGAACATAGAAATTTTTTGACCTCTAGAACACAACGCAAAAGTAATTTTCTCAATAGGATCAATTGGGTCAGAGATATAACAGGTAAAACAAAGCTTCCTAGAATTCTAAGAAATGTGCATCAACATGACAACGATAAACAACCAACTTTTAGGGATTCAAAACCTAGTCAAAACATATCAAAATGACTTGAAAACTAAAACATAGGTTCTCTGATATGCATACTAAATACTCCCAAAGTAGTGAGTCATGAAACATAACTAGGTGCAAGATATTTAAATGCAGACTAAGCTTCCTATCGTCGTTTAACACTTACGCAAAAATGCAAATTTAAGCAATGCTCAAACAAAACTTCACCAAATGACTCAAAATGGAAATTTATCATCATGGGATGAATGGATATGCTAAATGAAAGGTGTTAAAAACATAAAAAACCTTATAGTCCTCAAAATAAAAATCAAGTACACATGCATTAAATGCACTTATAGGGGCTCAAGTTTTAAATGGTGCTCAATACAAGAATGCAATTTTGAGTCCCATCAGTGGCTCTATTTAGGGATACATGTCCCTTGCAAGCATGGCAAGGATTCAGATCTCTAGAAGAAGTAGACCATTCCAAAACATTCTCTCTAATAGCTTATTGAAAATAGGGAAACTACTCTAACTATACAAGATGATAACCCTAGGCCACCAAAACTTCTCAAAACTTCTTTCCTCTATCAAACACTTGATTTTCATTTACATCTCCCTAAGGTAAGATTTAAGTATCATTTCCATCAGTTTCACCACACACATCTAAATTGATTATTAGCAAATTAGGTGAAACAAAATCATTCTCATAGTGCATATAAAAACTTGGATCACTCTCTCCATCTTGCTCACTATGAAAATGCATATTAGCATGCTCTTCAATAAAAAAAAAAATTTGGGAGTCTTCAATATCAAAAGACTCATACATGCTATTAACTGGAAACACAAAGTGCTCACACTCTTCTTTATTCAAAGAGTCATATTCATCATATATTTGCAACTCACCTTGTGTACCTAGATGTGAAGAGTATGTGAAATCTAATCCTTGCTTACTAGCACTTATGTTACTCATCAAATTAGATTTGTCATTTGTTGAAACCTCTTCAAACTGAAAAAATTGGTCAGTCACCAAGTTTGAAAAACTATCCTAAAAAAGCTAACACAAAGTATGATGATCATAACCTTCACCTAACAACTTGTTAGAATGAACCATGAAACTTATAAACTTATCATCACAAGATCCATCAACATAAAATGAAAACTCTGAATAAGAAATATAGCTTTCATTGTTTTCCTCTTCATCATATGAAGCATCAAAACTTATTGCAATACTACCAACATGAAAAGAATCTACAACAGTACCAAATTTCCCTTCAATAACATCCCCCACATCTAACAAGTCATCATATGCATAGACAATTGATGTACTATCATATACACCTCCAAAGCTTGACAAAGATGGTTCTAGGTTTTTATCTCTTTCCACATCAAACTTTGATGAAGTGACTTCACTAAATGAAGAAACATCATAATGGAAAATATGAGTATCCTTAGAAACACTTACATATTTTTCAAAATCACGAGCTAACAAAGCTGAAATTTCATCAGGGTTCAAGAAGACTTCCTCACAAATCTTCTCCTCTTGGCTATGATTATTATCCAAATGACATGAAGAACTTACAACAGCAGAACCATTAGTATGACAATCTGAAAAATCAAAATCATCACTACACTCATTTTCATCATAGTAAGAATTACCTCTAATGTTGTTATACATTACTTCAACTTCATATACACTATCACAAGACTCATTTTGAATTACATATCCATCTTCCTCATGTTGACTGTAATCATCTAACTCCGTATTTCTAGAATCCATTTCTTCACACTCGGAAGATAGATTATCATTATTTACGGATTCATTACATTCATCTTGACTTTCAACACATTTACCATCATCATTAGAAGATATAATTGGTAATCTCATATTGGTTTTGGCATATGAGTAACAATATACTTAAGTCAATTACTTAGTTCATGTCGAACAAGTAATACATGCCAAGCATAAGTTGTTAGATAGTATATGTCAAGCGAGAGATATTTAGTACATGTCGAGTAACTAGTAAGTGTGGATTCACTTAAGTGCCAAGAAAATAGTATGTGTCAAGTTATTCAAATGCCAAATGATCAATGGATGTGAAGTCATTTAGAGGTTGAGTTATAGCATTAAAGTTGTAGTTGATGCTAAGCATCAGGGACTTCAAGTGCCAAGTTATATAGTTTTAAAAAAGTTGTTTGTAATGGCACAAACTTGTATGTAAACTATCTATGGTTTGACTTAAAGATTTTTTTACGATATTAGATGATAAGGATGAATCTATATTGTGAATCCTTATGCATTACATGCATCCAATCAGGAAAAAGGGAAGGATTAAGCTATAATATAGGTGAATCACAATCGTTGATTCATACCTAACCCTAAGTCACCTAGGTCTTCTTAAGGAGAACAAACCTTAAACTTTTTATGAATGTTGTAAGGAGAAAGGAGAGAAGTTATCATGGTCAAATAGAGCATTCATTGTGACTAAGGAGTTGTGATTTGAGCTCTATTGTAGAATTAGTTAGAGGAGAATAGAGGAAAGGAATTAGAAGACAACAAAGATAAATCTGATTAGAAAGGATCAAGTACACATTAGGAAAGAGGTGATCTGACATCAAGCAACATAGTGTTGACCGAAGGATCATTGTTGAGACATTCTAAAGGTGAATTAGTTAAATATTTAAATAGAGAAGCCTTGATAGGCTATTGTAAATCCTTTAACAAGGTGCTTCCTTCATTATAAGGTAAAGTCCTTTTACCATACACACTTGTAACAGGGTGTTGAAATCCTTTAATAGGGTAAGATCTAACAATCTTGTAAGCCTTTAATAGGGAAGACCTTTCATAGGGTAGATCATATTTCATGATCAAAATATTATAACCTTCATTGGATACAATTTATTATTGCAGTAGTCGAGATTTGTGGAAATATCTTGTGTCATACATATGTTGAATGCTTTACTTTCATGCTATAGATGTATATGCTTAATTTGGTATTTTAGTTTATATGCATAGATTGTGAGATGGATGTGTGGTGAATGTTTTTGAGGTTGAAATTTTTAAGTGTTTATTCACACCCCCCCCCCCCCCACTCACTCTCAAAGTTTACTTCCCTATTATATTTCCAACAATAAAAAGAAAAGCTCTATTGTTATCACTTTCCATCTTTTTGATGAATTCTTTAGTTTGCAAAAGCTCTTGTAATCTTACATGTGCTGGCCAATTAACTAAATCAAGCACAAAAATATCTAGGAAAACACTAGGTAAGGAAGATTGCTTAGGTCTTGAAGAAAAAGACATCTTCATGATTGTTGATTTAAACTCTATATAAAAAAATTCAACATTTAGACCTTGAGTACTTCCTACTGCCCTTTTTACCATATTGACAATCATATTGTAGATTCACTTGTTCAACATAGCAATATTATTAACTACAGTTTCCAAACTATCAAAACTTCGCAAACTAACCTCAAATCTAAGATCTGACTCCATCTTGAAGTGGAACAAAATTTCTAACTACCTCTTTCCTTAATGTTGATAATCACTAAATAGAGGCAACCATTCTTATCACGTAAATTTCATGAAAGGGAAACTCATGAAAAGTAAAATACCTTGAGTGTTGATGCTGAAACTTTGTCTGCTGATCTTGGCATGAGCATAAACATGAAACTCCTTCACACCATCAATAAAACCATGTACAGCCACCATCTCCTTGAAGAGGACAAATAAATCACCGTTATGATTTTCCTTTCAATTTTCTTGAAATAAAAAATACACACAACACTAAAAACTACAAATTAAGAACAGATAACTTCTTTTCCAAGAACTACTGTTAAGAGCTTCAAATCTACCCACGCAAGCTAAAAGTCCTTCAAAAATTTCAACATGAAATTAACTAGGATACACTAGTATAGAGATATAGAGTCTCCACTCACACTTGTGAGAAATAAAACATAATTTATCACTTGACAAATTTGGACCAAACTTTTAGTTGTAGGAAAAATGTAAATCATCAAACCACTCTTGGAGATTTACAAACTTGAAAAAGAGAACAAACACTTTTGTTCATTCTTGATGCTAAACTCTACAACAGCATTTTGAAAACTATTTTCAGCTAAACTTATTGATGATGAATCACTAGTAATAGTGTAATTTATGCCCAACCTTTAAAGCTACTATTGTCCTTCATAAGATAAGGACTGAGATATTCAATTTATACTAGAGATTCTTGTCCTTCTAATAAGGCTTATTGCAACCTTATCCCTAATAGAATTGCCATTTTTTTGGTGACTAGGATGGGAAAAATTATGCTGAAATATAGGAATAAAATGTATAATTTATACCAAAGATTCTTGTCCTTTTAACAATGGATTACTTCACATAGTCCCTAACACAGTCATTATTTTGTTGGCTCTTAAATTAATAGTTTTTTATTAACATATTGATAAGAACACATACACCTAGGGGCAATTAATTCCCATATTCAATGTACTTATCCAGACACTAGGGCCAACTATTAGGCTTTTTACTCTCATTCTCCAGGCTCTATAAGACCTAGGTGGGTGGACCTGAGATTCTTTATATGGTACTGATGTCAAAGTATATAACTGCATCTATATAACACATAAACCCCTTAAATCTTCTATGTTCATGCAAAAAATCATGGATATGAAATAGCTAATAACACAACCCATGAATTTGATAAACTAAGTGAGGGAAACTCTTTTCAGCTCTTCAACATGAAAGAAAAAGACATTTGATTAATGATGTTGATTATCAACAAGACCAAGGTATGAACAAATAAAACATGCAATCTCCAAGGTTATCAGTCCCTTATCCATTGGGCATAAAATAAATCAAAATATGCACATGGATACTCAAAATATACTCATATACCCAGATATCTGATCTATCCATTCACCTTGCAAATAGACATCTATCTTTTAAATGAAACTCATACTTATCAAATCATCCTATAATCCCTGCAATTTTGCCAATTCATATAATCAAGCAATTTACTCAAGTCCTTGACCCAATAGCAAGATACACAACGACATACAAATTCAAAACCAAGTTGCAACTGGACAATATGCACCTTGTACATATATCATAGAAAACTACAAACCCATAAAAAGGAGAAAATTTTTTGAATAAAACTTTCAATGAAGCTCCCTATTAATTTCCTTGAAACCAATACATCAAGTGTATGAAAACTCAGAGAAAACACAATGGAAAACTATATTCTAATTGCTCAAAACACACTAGACTACTATTCATGAAAGAGAAAATATGATGAGGATAGTAGTATCACAACAATAAAATCGGAGTCATCCTTGTGATCACAATAGTAAAGACAGGAACCCCATTGGTATCACAGCAATGAGAAAATTTTCCAAAACTGGAACCCTTACAATGAAAAAAGAAGAGAAATATATAGATAAGAAGAGGCTTCCATATAAAATCTAATACTTCCAAGTGTCCACATGAAACCCTTCCTTCTGCTGCTATAGAACTTGTCTCTTCCCTCTTCAACCAGTAATCAACTATGATCACAATTAGACAACATACTTGCCAAACTATGTTCTGTAAACTAATAAGAAAATCCTCTTGTGGTGAAAAATTAGATATGGATTTGAAATGTTCATGAGTCTTCAATTTGATCTTGTTTTTCTTCTATTGCCCTTAGACATGAAAATATTCAACTTCCTCTGCTGCCAAAACTTTACCACTTGCAACTACCCATTTAAAACATTCATTTCATACTTGATGGTTGGTAGTGCATCTTATCTCATCTAAATCTAATTTTAATTTGATTTTATTCCATCTGAAACATTAAATCTATATTACTACTAAGAGTGCCCCAGAATTATAAAAATGCTTGTAACTTCTACTATTGAAGACCTATGCAAAATTTGATTGTAGAAATGAAAAATTTAGCTTCTCCTAGTTCCCCTAAGAGAAATGGTGCCCCTGATGCTTGTCTAAAAAATCAGGCCCTGGGCCATGAACTGAGCATTCAAAGTTGAAAAATTAAAAAATATATATAGTCTCAACAATATAAGATCTTATATTCAATTCAAATCTTTGAACTTTTTCATGTGAGCATACAGAGTAGAGAAACATTTCATTTTATTTTTATTTTATTTTCTATCCTTATCTCTTCAATCCTCAAGTGCCACTTATCATCCTCCCACTGGTCAAATGCTACCCGATTAGGACCCACCTCTTCAAGCATAAGATTGAAACTCTTGAATTTCTTTCTCCTAACTATACAAGCTTATGAAAAAAGCTTGTAACATCTTACCTTTAAATTTACCCCCAAGCTAGCATAATATCTTAAGTTTTATGTTTTCAATTCTTGATCACACGCCAATCATAGCATCTTAAAATTTATAGTTTAGACCCTCAATCTCTCGATGATCTTGTAGAATCATATGTCTTAAATTTTTCCTTCCTAATCTCATACCATGGTCATAACATCTTAAGGCTCAATTTGGACACTCCCGACCATGCCATATTGCATAGCATCGTAGCTCCTCAACTTCACACTTACAAACTCATGTTGTGTCTTCTTCATCTTACTTCTCCAAACCTTATGATAAGACTCTCGAAGATGCCATGTGGCATATCCCTTTACACCTGATGTCGACGTGTTTGGTCAAAATTTTGCTGACCATGCTACCCACTTGACCTCGGCAGGCCCCTCCATGTAAGTTTCCATGTTTTCAATGGACGTGTGTCTTTGAAGACACAATGACATTGAGTGTTTATGTTTTTAAACATTACAAAAATTTTCCTTCAGATGCATGTGGGATTAACATTCAAAGTGCCCCCTTTTACATAACCAAAACTTCTCTACTTCATACTCCTTCCCATGCAATGTGCCAGTGTATTTCCACCTCCTCATTATTAAGTTGTAAGACATTGATTTTGAGCTTCATCTTGGGCACTGGATGCTTCACACTTTCCATAGGAATGAAAATGTTATATCTTGATGGACTTTGCGATGTGGTTGAATAGGAAAATCTCGGCACTTGAACTTTTCATTGGCACTTGTGATAGGATATCACTAGCATGGGTCATCTCAAAAATCTACCACCCGTTGTATCAAATGCCTCCCCTGCCATGGACTATCCTACTCCTACTATGGATTTCTCTACTCCTCTCTTTCTATCATGGAGCTCTACAAATAAATGTGGCTCAAATCTTAAGAATACAAAGGTATTCTCCAATACCTCCTTCATTTCCTTTGTCTTGGGTCAACATGTCACCTCCACTACAAACCAGGTGCAAGATATTCAAATGCAAACTAAGCCTCTTTTTTTTGTTTGACACTTAAACAAAAATACAGATTTAAGCAATGCTCAAAATGAACTTCACGAAATGATATAGAATGGAAATTTCTCATCATGGGATGAATGAATATGTTGAATAGAAAGTGTTTGAAAAATAAAACACCTTATAGGCCTCAAAAAAAAAATCAGGTACACATGCTTTAAATGCACTTATAGGGGCTCAAATTTTAGAATGGTACCCAAAATGGGAATACAATTTTGAATCCCATCAAGGTATTTGATAATATCAAATACCCAATAGGGTATTGGGTACTCGATAAGGTAAGGTGTTACCTTTTTTTTTGGGTATCAAATGGGTGGGAAAAAAGTTAGAATAGATTTTGAAACACTTTTAAACATTTTAAAACTTCAACTTTTTTATATCACCACTTTTTGGCACACCATGGTCATGCACATACCCACCACTCAATTTTCACTTTGTAGAGCACTAAGCATTGTGTATTCATAGAGACCCCTGACCAAATTTATATATATAATGATGCAAAGCTTTCATTTGTGGAAAAGTATCATGGTATCTTTCTTGTGTACAAACTTTATCATTTTCCTTATTTCACATAGATGCTAATGTGCTAAGTATTTTTTGTGTGAATTTGTTCAACTAATTTAGTGGAAATTGTCTCTCACTCTCTTATCCAATCAAATAGTATGACAAACGGTGGTAAAAAAAAGAGACCAACAATTCTTTATATAGAGATAAATATCTATTTAATTATGAACATCATGAATAGATTCCATTCATAGATATATGGGTGGAGTCGTTATACTTTTTCTAAGATTTATATAGTTGTTAACATTAGCCTCCATAGTCTATAATATGAATACTTGATATCCTATGTCCCTTTTAAATCTCCAAATGTATGATTTTGTATCTACAAGGGGGTTCTTCATAATCTGTAGACAATCTCAAATTTTGACATCAGTAATTTGGGCTAGTGTTGAATCCAAACACTTGGACCTCCACCAATGTTTTGTCCTCAATTGATTCAAGAGCCTATTCATGTTATATAGTAGTGTTCATCTTTTCTAGAATAGAGTGAATAGTGAAAAATAAATCACAAACTTTAATAATTTCACTTGGCATAGGAAGACGCCGAGTGACAATTTTCTTAGCACACAAAGGATGTCGAGTGATAGGCAATAGGTGTTAAGTGGACCCGGTACATGAAGGTGCCAAGTAACTCAGCATTAATGGAAACTTAGCATAATGTATGTCGAGTGTGCTCAATAGCAAGGGATGCCAAGTGAGCTTAGTCACTATTGCAAGGTTGGGCTCAGTAGAGTGTTTGTCGAGTGAACTCAGGGAGGATAGAAGAGAGAGAACTTGGTTAAGGAACAAATTGAATGGGTTGTATTTTAGATTTACAGCCTAGATATTTCTACGATTAAAATGTAGAGAGCTGAAGGATGAAGCTTTCAACTATGAACTTCTCAAATGCAAATTATCATGCAATGATGAATAGAAGAAGGGAACAATAAAGATTTGTATGCATGCTTTCTTGCTTTCTTTCTATTCAAATAAGGTAAAACTACTACAAAATCTAGGAGCATTCGGCTTCAACTAGAAAATCCTAAATCTTCAAACTGATAAAACTTCAAACTTCAAACTTATAGCACTAATGGTTGCATACAACAATGCTTGGAGCAATCATTGCTTCATAGGAAAAATCAAAAAAGAACTTATAGAATAACAAAAGGATCCAACACGTGCAACTGCAAACACAAAACTAAACCTTCCTTTTGTCTTTTGAACTTTGACTTGATCTACTAATCATCTTCCTTCTCTGCTATGTGCCTTTTCTCTACTCTACAGTTTCTAATTTCTTCTCTTTGTTCTCTTCAACTAATAGAATAAATCAAAGTCATTCCTTTTTTCTCTTGCCAAAAATGTTTTCCCTCTCATTTCAAATTTGAACTCACCTACCTACATTAAATTTTTTGACTATTGTGTAGGTCTTTAGGGTGGTAGGTGGATATTTGGCTTAAGGGGCAACTGCTCATACATGAGATATTTTAACACTCCCCCTTTGTCCAGAGCCAAACAAAACAAGGATCACTCCTGATCCAAATCAACTACACCAAGACTCTCTCTTAGGTCCAAAAGAGTTCCAATGCCTAATGGTTTGGTAAATATGTCTGCTAGTTGTTGCTCAAACTTGCAAAATTCTATTTTGATATCCCCATTTTCCATCAACTCTCTGATGAAGTGATATCTGATCTCTATGTGCTTGAATCTCCCATGGAAGACTAGATTCTTAGACAATGTAATTGAGAGATTTTGTAACAAAATATTGTGGTTTCATCATCTTACCTTTCATTTAAATCTATCAAGATCCTCCTTAACCAAATAGCTTGACATGTTGCTTCATTGGCTGCTATGCATTTAGCCTCTGCTGTAGATTGAACAACAATCAGTTGCTTCTTGGATGCCCATGAAATTGCACCTGATCCTATGTGAAACATGTATCTAGAAGTGCTCTTCCTATCATCTAACCTTCCATCCCAATCACTACCCATGTAGCCAACCAACTTGAAATCATTTCCTATAGTATACAAAATCCAAAATCCCTTGGTATCATTAGCATACCTTAGTATCCTCTTTCCCTCTTGCCAATGGGAATCCTTTGGTGTTTTCATAAATCTAGAAATCAAACTTACTACATGTATCATGTCTAGCTAAGTTGCAATCAAATACATCAAACTTCCAACCATACTCTTGTATAATGTTGGATTCACACTTTTGCTGCAATCTTCCTTGCTCAACTTTAGACCTATTGTTGTTGGTGTTGGGGCTAACTTATTGTTTTACATTTCAAATCTCTCCAATATCTGCCTTGCATATTTTTCTTGAGAGATGAAGATGCCCTCATGTATTTGTTTTACTTCTATTCTTAGAAAATAATTTAAGAGACCTAGGTTTTTCATTTCAAATTCATTTTTCATGGCCTCTTTGAACTCACCAATTAAGAAATTATCATTTTCAGTGAAGATTAAATCATCTACATGCAAGACAACAATCAACACATTACCATTTGTTTCCTTGATGTACAATTTGGGCTCACCATCACTTTTGCTAAAGCCATTTCTCATCAAATATGAGTTAGTCCCATTGTACCATGCCCTTGGAGCTTGCTTTAGCTCATAAAGAGCTCTCTTCAATCTATACACTTTTTGTTCTTCACTTGCAACTTCATAACCAGGTGGCTACTCCACATAAACCTCTTCTTTCAATACACCATTCAAGAAGGAAAACTTCACATCTATTTGATATACCTTTCATTTGTGCTAGGCTGCAATTGCTATGACAAAATACACAGTTTCCATTATTAAAACCAGGACATATGTCTCATCATAATCTCTGTCATACTACTACTTGTACCCCTTGACCACTAATTGTGCCTTATGCCTATCTATTTTTCCTTCAGCATTGTACTTGGTCTTATAGACCCATTTCACTCCAATTACTTGTTTCTTGAGAGGCAAAGTAGTTAACTCCCATATCTCATTTCTTTCAATAGCATCTATTTTCTCATCCATGGCATTACACCATTTCTCTTCATTCAAAGATCCCTCAAAATAAATTGGATCACTATGAGAAAAGAATGAAAAATTTACACTCTCATCGTAATCTTCATCATACCTTTCATCTTAGTATATCTCTCTTAAACTCTTAGTCTTTCTTAGCAATAGGGGGGCAAGAGTAAGATCTAAATTTTTAGTATTATTATTGCTATTATTTTGTATACTAGCTCAAGGTTGTCTTGATGTGCTTGGATTTGTTACTTGGCATGTTAAGGATTGCTTGCCTTTTTGCATTTGTCTACAATCTATGTTTGTTGCTCCATCATCTTGCTGATCACCAATGTCATCTTCTTCCTCTTCAAAGGTATGCACTTTACTTGAAGTTCCTAAGGATTCATCTACCAAGTCATCCCATGATTGATTTTCAAGAAACTCCACATCTATTGAAATGATGATCTTCTTGTCAATTGGATCATATAGCCTATAAGCCTTTGATTCTAAGTTGTACCCTATGAAGATGCATTTCACACTTTTTTCATCCAATTTTTTCCTTTGTTCCTTAGGCACATGTGCATATGCTACACATTCAAACACTCTCAAGTGTTCAACTATCCATCTATTCCTTGACCAAGCCTCAAGAGGAATCTTGTCACGAACTTACCTTGTAGGACACCTATTAATTAGATACATTGATGTTGCTATAGCTTCTCCCCAATATTCAGTTGGGAGCCCTTTTTCTTTCATCATGCTTCTAGCCATTTCAACAATGGTCTTGTTCTTCCTCTCAGCCACTCCATTTTGCTGTGGAGTATAGCTAGTTGTAAGCTCTTTTCTTATGCCATTTTTCCTACAAAAATTTACAAACATATTGGATGTATCTTACCTCCTTTGTTTCATCTAAGGACCTTTACAAAGTGTCCACATTCTTTTTCAACCAGGGCTTTGAATTCAACAAATTTATTAAATACTTCAAATTTGTTCTTCAAAAAATACACCCATGTCCTATGACTGAAATCATCTATGAATATCATAAAATAAGTACTTCCCCCAATAGAATTAGTTTGCATAGGGCCTACCAAATCAAAATGCACCAATTCTAGTGGTGCTCTAGCCCTTCTAGAATTTCCAAATTTAAAGGGAAGCCTATGTTGCTTACCCAAAATGCAAGCCTCACACTTGTCATAAGAATCTACTATGCTTGGAAAACCATCTACCATTCTTTTCTTGGACAAAAAAATTAAACTAGCAAAACCAAGATGTCTATATATGAGATGCCAAAGCTTGGAGGGGTCTTCAATCATTCTCCTAAGAGTTGATTGCTAATGTACTATTGTACATACATGTTTGGGAGGTGTAGCACTAACTTGAGAAGAGAAACATGTCTCTATATTCAATTCGAATATTTTGTTCTTTGTCATTTGGACTACTACAAGTAATCTATTACTTGCATCCTTCTCATGAATCACACACTTTTCATTTTCCATCAGCACCTTGTATCCATTTTGAATGATTTGTCCAACACTCATCAACTTGTGCTTCATACCGAGGGCAAAATACACATTTTGTATATCCTTCTTCTCATCTTTCTTGGTGTGGACCATGATAGATCCTTTTCCCACTATAGGAATGGTTCTATTATTTCCCATCTTAATTTTAGACTTAAAAGTCTTATCAATGGAAGAGAATAAACTTTCATTACCACTCATTTGGTTGCTACAATTGACGTCTAGGTACAATACCTCAAGACTTCCTTCTTCACCAATGTTACACATGATGAAGGTTGTGGGGTTGTTTGCATTTCCCATGTTCACATTAGCCACATTAGCATTATGTTTTGATTGATCACCCTGCTTCTTCTAGCATTCAATTGTATAATGCCCATACTTATGATAGTAGTAGCATTAAACATTCCTCTTATTGGAGTTGACCTCTAGAGCTATTTTGGGAGGTGCTTGCTCCCTCTTGGTTGCGTTCTTGTCCTAAGCTTTTTGCAATAGCATTCCTTTGGCCATTCCTTCCACAACCTCTACTTTTTGAGTCTCTACCAAAGTCATTTCTTCCTCTCCCCCTGTCTCTTGAATTCTCTTGAGCCTTGAAAGACTGCTCTTGGGAAGTTGTTTCTGATCTGTTTATCCAATGCTCATGGGTTTGAAATGTTCCCATCAACTCATCCATGGTCAATGTCGTGAGGTCTATTTCTTCCTCTATAATTAGCACCAAGTTGTCTTATTTCTGAGCTAAACTCCTCAATATCTTGCCCACAATCCTCTACTCTTCATAATGTTCTCCATTTGATTTGAGTTGATTTATCAAAATGGAGAGTTGTGAGCTAAACTCTGCAATAGGTTCATTGTCCCTCATCTGAAGGTTTTTAAACTCCCTTCTGATCATTTGTAGCTTCACTACTCTAACCTTATATGTCCCCTTGAAGTTCATCTCAAGGATGTCCCATGCTTCCTTTGCATAATTTGCTGCTACAATCTTGGGAAAGACTATCTATGTCATTTCTATCTCAATCAAACTTAATGCCTTTGCATCTTTTCTCCTTGACTATTTCAATTGAATCTTTTGTGAGTTTGTGAGGGCAACATACACTATTGGGACTATAACATCATTAAACCCATTGATCACAAACTCCCACAAGTCATTAGCTACCATTATGGTTTTCATCTTCTTTTCCCATGTGCCATAATTCTATCCATTAAAGGACGGTGGTCTACTGCCATGTCAAATAACCTAGAAAAATAAATTCCCTAACTCGTTGTGGATGTGGGGCCTCAAAGCTATGATACCATGTGAAAAATAAATCACAACCTTTAATAATTTCACTCAGCATAGGAAGGCAAAGAGTGAAAATTTTCTAAGCACACAAAAGATGATGAGTGATAGGCAGTAGGTGTTGAGTGGGCTCAGCAAATGAAGGAGCCGAGTAACTTGGCACTAAGGGAAACTTAGCACAATGTATGCCAAGTGTTCTCAGAAGTAAGGGATGCTAAGTGAGCCCGATCACTATTGCAAGGTGGAGCTCAGTAGAGTGTTTGCTGAGTAAACTAGGTGAGGACAATAGAGAAAACTCGGTTAAGGAACAAACCAAGTGGGTTTTATTTTAGACTTATAGCCTAGATGTTTCCACCATTAAACTGTAGAGAGCTGAAGGATGAAGATTTCAACTATGAACTTCTCAAATGTAAAATATCATGCAATGATGAATAGAAGAAGGGAACAACAAAGATTTGTATGCATGCTTACTTGCTTTCTTTCTGTTCAAAATAAGATAAAACTATTACAAAATCTAGGAGCATTCAGCTTCAACCAGAAAACCCTAAATCTTCAGATTGATAAAACTTCAAACTTAAAACTTACAACACTAATGGCTACATACAGCAATGCCTAGAGCAATTATTGCTTCACAAGACTAATCAAAAACAAGCTTATAGAATAACAATAGGATCCAACACGTGCAACTGCAAACACAAAATTGAACCTTCCTTTTGTCTTCTGAACTCTGACTTGGTCTGTTGATTGTCTTCCCTCTCTGCTTTGTGCCTTTTCTTTGCTCTATGCTTTCTAATTTCTTCTCTCTATTCTCTTCAACTGATCAAATGAATTAGATTCATTCCTTTTGTCTCTTACCAAAAATGTTTTCTCTCTCATTTCAAATTTAAACTCACCTATCTACATTCAATGTTTCTAATTGTTGTGTAGGCCATTAGGGTGGTAGGTGGGTGTTTGGCTCAAGGGGCAACTACTCATGCATGAGATATTTCAACTTGAACATAAGAGGTGTGATCTAGTGATGATGTAAGGTCTTGTCACCATGCATTGATTTTTTAAGGCCTCTTTCCATAAGACCAAACTCTAATTCTTACATCTTCCTTTCTCACTGTGCAACCTCTTACCTTAAATTTAAAGTTTTGTGCTCACAATTCAACTAGGAATCTATTGAATCTTTCCCACTAAATTTATTGTCATCATTTCAAAACTTCAAGGGGGCCACTGGTAGCTAGCGTTGGCTGATTTGATGCTAGTTGGATTTCAAATGCTAACAGTGATGATTTATTTTATTAAATATTGTTCTATTGACAAGACCTAATGCACTTGTAAGAGTCTCATGCCAATATGTATGCCTTAGACTTCTTATATTTCCAACATATCTATGAATATATAAGTGTTTTCCTTCTCATGTTGGGGACTCCAATCTTTTAATTTATATCAATATTTTGAGCTTCATATTAAAATATAAATTCAAAAATTTGATTCGATGATTCTCTATATGGCATTTATATTTTGTTTCCAACTATAGTCACCTTAAGGATATTTATTCCCCTCCAAAAAACATTGCACCCTTAAACATCACATACTAAAAAAGAAATTAAGATTGAAAATTTTAGTTAATTTTGACTATTTAACACTTTTATCCTAAGAATTAAGCCTTAGTTTGTGATGTTTAATCCATTCAAAAAACACTAGTTCAATACTCTCTATTTTTCTTCATTATATTTGTGCATATACCTAGATAACTAATTAAATATTATTGAGTTATATCTATGTCTCTATCCTTGATGCAACCCACAACTTTTTTTTACTCAATGTCAATCCACAAGTGGAGTATTTGTTCAAATAAAAGCTACTAGATTTAAACATTCCATACCATGTTCCCCTACACACAAACTACTTGGAGAGCATGGAGCAAGTAGGAGAGAGATTTTACTTGATAGAGGGGGCTCCACTAAGAAAATCTACACCTTTGGAGGACATGGATTTGATATGCAGAAAGACAGTGTCAGTGTTGGCAAAATGGGTAGTAGGAAAGGCGACATAGTGATGTTTCTCCATAGTTGTCTGGAATTATATCTTTTGTGATTTGAACATGATATTCTAATATCTTATTGAAACCTTAACTATCCTCACATAAGAATTGGACCCCGTCAAAAATTATCGACCTTCTTGACTTCATGGGCTAAGTTCTCTAGCCAATAAATATTTTACCTAAATTGTATAAATTCCTTAAGTATTGATCTGAATATCAATTATTGGGGTCCGCCTCAAAGGCTTCATGCCAATAAATATTTGTATGGCATGAGAGAATTATTCTTACCTCAATCTTGTCCCACAAGTTATTTCCTAATAAGTAATAAAGTTCCCAAAGTTTATAGCACTCTCAAATATTTGAATTGGGACAAAAATCTATTCATCTTTTCATTGCAACTTTACCATCTAGATATATTCACAAAAAATATTAAGCATGCCTCTTCAAAGATTATCCACCTATTTTCAACTTGGCTAAAATATGAATTATCGATAAAAATAAACTTGGGCTCATGGAAAACACAATATTAGTTCAAACTTTATTACAATCTAAATATTAAATCTGATATCTCAAATTTAATCAAATCTGAGACCATGTTAAATTTAGATGATTGAATTTCTTTCAGTTTTAGATTTAGTGAGACAAATGTCTTTATATTTCAGAATCTTTATATCTCCTCGTCAACTGTGGGTCTACAAAATCAAAAGTAGACCTCTCAATTGGTTAGTCAATACGGTCATTCAGTCACATTCCAGTTTACCCTTTTGTGTTGGGCAAATGAAAGCCTAGGTTGAGTTGCCCATGGAAAATAGTAGGAAATAATCTGTTTAGGGCTATAATTTTATGGCCTATAATTTCATGGGGGAATCTATTTAGGTCTAGAATTTTATGGCCTATAATCTATTTAGGACTATAATTTTATGGCCTATAATTTTATGGGGGATATGTTTAGGGCTAGAATTTTATGGACTATAATTTTAGGGGGGGATCTAATAATAGGGTTTCCTAGAGAAATGAAAAGATATCCACTCCCCTGCATCCATGCATTACTATCTAAAGTAGGGCAAGGGAGGAGCCATTCTCATATATCTCTAATTTATAAATGCAAATTTAAATTAGAAATATGGATCTTTGAACCAAATATAGAAGTGATGAAAGTTTAGCATTTACAATTACTAAATATATCAAGTTATATATGATTTTGATATTGCTCAATCTACTCTAGATAACATTTATTAAATTTTATGTTTCTAGGAAGATTTACTCAAGGCTATATATATTATTTCAATGGCATGTCCTTGAATGGATGGAGATGTCATCTATTATTGCAAGTTTGATGAATAGAGTGATCTTTCTCACAAAGGAGTCCAAGTACATGAACTTCTAGGGCTTCATCAAGGTCAGGTTGGTTCGAGTGATCAATCCTAGAAAGGAGTGTTGACCTCAAATTGGTTTTGACTAGTCAGTGTCAACAAACTTAAGTTATTTACTTAGTTCATACCGAACTAGTAATACATGTTGAGCACAACGTATAAATATTAGACCATGTCGAGTCATAGTGAGTGCCGAGCCACTCATGTGTTGAGTCACTCAAGTGTCAACCAAACAAACCATGTCGAGTGATTTAGGAGCCGAGTAGACAGTGGATGTCGAGCAATACAGGTGTTGAGTCAGAGTATAAAGATTAGTGTATGTTGAGCATCAGAGACTTCATATGATGAGTAAAATAGTTTTGACATATTTGTTTGTAAAGGTACAAACAACTATGTAAATCATTTTTTAGCCAACTTAAGATTAGATTTCAATATTTTGGAGATAAGGATGAATCTCTATTTGAATTCCCTATGCAATTACATGTAGCCAATCAGAAAATGGAAAGGTTTAAGGAGAAAAATGGATGAATCTCAACCATAGATTCATACCTAAGACAAAGTCACCTAGTCTTCTTAAGGAGGATGGAACCCTAAACTCTCTAGCAAGTGTTTAAGGAAATGAAGGAGAAAAGAGAGTAGTTTGTATGCGCAAACAGTGCATTCATGGTGGCTTAGAAGTTATGAAGTGAGATTACGTTGCAAAATTAGTTAGAGCAGAATAGAGGATAGAGAAGTGTATACAACAAAGAGACATTTGATCAAGAAGGATCAAGAAGACATTGTTTAGAGGTGATCTATTATCATGAAAGAAAGTACTAACTGTAGGATCAATGACAAGACATTCTAACAAGTGATTTCAATGAAAATCTCTTAATAGAGTCATCCTAACATGCTATATGTAATCTTTTAATAGGGTACTTACTTAGTTGTGAGTTAAAGTCCTCTAGCAAGGCACACTTCTAACAAGGTGTTGAAATCCTCTAACAAGGTGAGACCTAACAATCTTTGTAAATATTTAATAGGGCGAACCTTTCATAGTGTAGATCATGTTTCATAGTCAAACCTTCATTGGATACACTTTATTACTGCAATAGTGAAGATTTTCGGGTGTCATCTCCACCCCAATTTACCTTCTCACTAGTAGGGTTTCTGGGTAATCATATCTAGTGTTATGTGTGTGATTGCTTACATGTTTACATGATTTAGATGTATATGATTTACATGTTATTTTAGTTTATCTATTGAATGCATGAGATGGATGTACGGTGAAAGTTTTATGCGTCCAAGTTTGAACTATTGATTCACTCCCCCCTCTTAGAAGTTCACCTTTCATATTGCAATTCTAACAAGGAGGACCTTGGAGTTGAGGAGAAAGGAAGGGACAATTCTAACCTCTAGCTACTCATGGATAGTTAGTCATGTCCTCCAATATGCAACACATTACAAAGATGAAACTTGATCATAATCGAGATTAGTCAAGATTGCATTCTTAATCAAAATAATATACAAGTATGATATCACTGAAAATGGAGAGATTAATTAGACTTAATCTGATTCAATATCATCTACAATCAATAAAGATACAACATGAAATATTTATAGTTAATCAATACGAATAGATGTGCCAATATACTTGGATTTATAATTATGATCTAGTATATGAATGATGGATATTTTTTCTATCTATGTATGCATAAATATCATTCAAGTATCTGACCATAGCCATCATACTTTACCACAAAGAATTACACAAGTCTCCTCAGCTCAAAGATTGAAAAAACTTTATTTTGATTCACTTAAAAATCAACTTGCATAAGTTAAAGTAAAGTTTGAACTTTACAATTTCACCAGATTTTTCTTGCAATGCATAAAAGATAAAATTCTACAATGAGCCCTCTTGTATTTATAAGAGAGAGGATATGAGAAAAACATGGAAAACTAACTACCTTGGATTGACTTAAATTCCACATTACAGTCCTTCATAATGTGATTACATGTAGCAAGATGTGTAATTACAAATTTTTACTTTACCTTTGTGACATTACATATGTTATTGCAATTTTATGATTTACATGTAACTTGTCAAAACTAAATGTACAATGAAAAGTAAACTAAGTTTTTGATGAGATATGACTCCTATTGCATTAACTTCTATCAAAGAGGTCTTCATCTCACCAAATTACCAAGTGTTGGAAATCTTCAATTGTGTACATGGATGGGAACATCTATAGAAAATAACACTTTGACTTCTTTATTTCATGGCAACAACAAATCATTGATTTTGTTATTACCCATGAATGAAAACTATTCATGATCCAGTCCCTCTACCACCTTCTTGGAATCAATCATAAAAGAATTCTAATATTTATGAAACTTGAGTTTCATGCTTTTCTTATGCATGATGCTTGGTTCTTCCGATTTCGATGAGAACCTGTAGCACTAAGATGAAAGACCAAAACATCACAACATCAAAAATTGTTGACATTAGCTCCATATCATTCTCCATGAAATTAATGTTTTGATTTTGAATCTTTGTAGATCATGTGTACAAACTAGGCTCCAAACAAGGTTGAAATGAAAAAAAATTATTTTCTATGGACCATGGTTGGATTTTGTGGATTTTGGAATGCACTCCATATTCAATTGCAACTATAATTCAACTTCTAATTATTTATGTAGTTGGACCAAAAAAGTTCCTTAACAGGGGAAAATATGAGACTTTAAGTAAATTTGGCATTTTTGAACCTAATTTCACTTTGGATTGCATGTGTTATTGTTCATCTGTAGTTCATTTTGCAATTGGGTCGAAAATCCCCAACTGCACTTGGAATTGCTTTCACAACAAAGGTAAAACTTGGGTATTGTAGGAGATTTTGGATGCAATTGTGCATTCAACTACATGTAGAAAATCATGAGGTGAATCTAAAAATCTCCATTTTGAAAATGATATGAGTGGAATTTTGGACATGATTGCCTATTTGACTACATGTAACTAAACATGTAGTTGGTGTGCATATCTTTGATTTGGATGAACTTAGCAAGGAGATTTTTGGAGAAGTTACACTTTTGATTACATATAATAATACATGCAATTAGTATCAAAGCTCCTGATTTTGGAATTATAGAGAATTGAGAACAAAAATTTTTTCAGAACTTCTATAGTGTTTACATATTTTATTACATGTAGCAAAACATGTAACTGTTGTGGAAAGTTCTCACATTGAAGAATGGGGTTATGAAAATTGGACTTTTAGGGAGGGTTGCACTTTAAATTTTGTGAAGGGTTGCATGTAGTAATTTTTGCAGTTAGGCATTGAACTCCTGATTTGAGACATTATCAAATCAGTGTTCATGATGGGTAGCTAATGAGAATTGTTACAAAGGTAGGTATATGTAAGTCTTCAAATACTACTACAACTTCTTATTTCATGGAGACAAAAGAGAACTTCTAATTTCTCGTGTATAAAGTAATTTATGGGTATAGCAACAAATTGTGGGAAGATCTTATTTGGAATTGTGCATATGTTTTGGTCTACAAATAGCTTGGCCATTGGGAAGGAAATATGGGTTGAAAGTACATAGAAAAATGTCCACTTTTTTTAAAAAAATGGTCATAAAAATGCAGATGAAGACCATTTTTAGAAAAACTGCCCAATGAAAACCCTACCAAAAGTAAATATAGAAGAAAATAGAACCAAAAACATCTATTTCAATGTACAACAATCATGTTTTTGGCCAAAATGATCCACAAAATCATGTTTTTTGGGAAAAAACTTGAAAATCACATTTTTAGCCTAAAATAGCATCAAAAAATGATAAAATTAGTCACATTTATGGTTAAAACATCAAAAAAAAGAAAGATGTCCATGCTAAATCAGATTTTTAACAAAAAAAAAAAAAAGAACAAGTAAATGCATATTTTATGCAAAAAAGACGCAAGAAAAGAGCATATATAATCATGTTATTTTGATAGAAATGACCCAAAAAAAATGGTCATGAAAACCATCAAATGCAAAAATGATCCTACTATGAATGCTCATACCTAGTTTATGTAGAGAAATGCTAGCAAAATAGCTTTAATAATCCAAAATTTGTCTTAAAAATGTTGGGAAAGGCATCCACAAGTACAAACAAAAGAGAAGACCATGCACTTAATAATGGAGAGAGAGAGAGAGAGAGAGAGAGAGAGAGAGAGAGAGAGAGAGAGAGAGAGAGAGAGAGAGAGAGAGAGAGAGAGAGAGAGAGAGATCATTTTAAAATAAAATAAAATCTTAGTGTTCTCCATGGAATTCAAAATTGACAACTCAAATTCTCATAAGACATTCAATACAAACTCGAAGTTCATATGCTTGACATTATTTCCTTTTGCAATGATAATGGAAAGATTTACCATAGAGATTATTATCGCAACTTTTCTATCATGAGTGCAATAACCATGCAAATGTTTGCCTTTGATGTGTTAGGGATTTTGGGAGTTTTTGCAAATATTATTTCATGCACTTATACATGTAATAAAAGATGTAGTGTTAAACATAAAGTTTTGCCTCATAATATTATTGTGACTTTAATATGATTTATGAATTGTACTTTATTTGGCATCCTAAAGTATATGCAATGCTACATAAAATCTCTAACCTTTATAAATTTTGGAAATTTTAAAAGCCTTTTTATTACATATTGCATGTGAATGCAAATGTGATGTGCACAAAAAAATCCTTTTTTTAATATATTTTGAGATTTTAAACTAAAATTTCATATTTTTTAATTACATATAAAAGGTCACATAATCAACCATAAAGGGTCATTAATGGTTTATATTATTCATATTATATTTAATAAAATTTAAGATACAAATAATATAGAAACTTGACTTAGAGAAACACTAGAAATTTTAATAATATATTATAAATATATTATTAAAGACAAAAAATAATAATTAAATGACTAAAACCTTGTAAATAATAAATAAATGAAATTATTTATTTACAAAATATACTTAAGAGTTTAAAAATGATAAAAAAAATTAATCAAAATTATAATTAACATAAAATTTTGTATAGTTGACATAAACTTTTAACAAAACAAAATTTATGAAAGTAGTTGCCTTTGACTAGGGAAAATCTCTTGTTCATCCTTAGAAATGACAAGAGATGCAGAATTTATCTCTAAGTGCATTCTTCCATTCCATTGGGCTATAGAATCAGGTGACCAAAACAACAAAAGACACAAAAAGACTCAAAAATAAAAGACCCAAGGACTTGTACTTTGTATGTACAATGGTACTTATCTAGAGCTTATTCAAAATAATACTTAAGATGTTGTCCACTATAGGGAGACACAAATGGTGTTCCATCTTGGTATGCTAGCAAGATACTCTTCTCCTCATTGATTTGGTGAATCGTGAAAGGGCCATGCCAAAGAGAATCAAACTTCCCATCCATACCTTTTGGTTCTTTTCATTTATCCCAAAGAAGAACATGATCACTGCTTTGAAACTCTCTTTTCTTTGCTTTCTAACAAAAAAGGACCTTTACTTTCTTTTTATGTTCTACAATGTGGTCCACCATTTGGGTACATATTCCTCCAATTCAAACAAGAACATGGTTCTTTTGTCCAAGGCACCTTCAAAAGTATCATCTTTAATTGCTATAGCTAACTTTAAAGCAGGAAGCTCCAAAGTGGAAGGTATTTCAGCATTCAATCCATATAACAATTGGAAAGGTGGCATGCCAATTTCTCTCTTGGGTGTGATTTGATCATGCCACAAAGCATCATACAATGTTTTTTGTCATGATCATTGATTTTCATCCAACATCCTAATAATTACAACTAGGTTCTTTTTGTTGAATCCAACTTGATCATTAACTTGGAGGTAATAATCATGAGTGAACCAAAGTGATCCCATAATCATAAAAACCTATGATATGTCATGTGATGAAAATGCCCCTACATAATTAGTAACAATCTTATGGGGAGCACAAAAATATGATATAATGTTCTCCTTCGAGAAGTTGAATAACACATCAAGTGTATCATGCTTTGTTGGTATTTCCTTCACTCATTTATTGAAGTAATTTATTGTCATAAGGATACATGCATGTCCTTTACTTGAAGACAAATTGATTACACTCATGAAATCAAGTCCCCATTTCTAAAATGCTTCCTCAATTACAACTGGATTCAATGGCAGAGTAGTAATATTTTCCTTCCTACAAAATTGTTGACACAATTCATATTTGTGCACCCAATGGTATGCATCTTGAAACAAGGTGGGCTAATAGTAATTTGTCCTCAAGATCTTATGCATTGTGGTTGGTGCAAAAAAATGACCACCACATGCAAGGTTATAGAAGGATCCAAGTAATTGAACTTGTTGATCTTTATCAACACAATGGGGAAAAGTTTAATCCATGCCTCACTTATACAAACCAATATCTCATAGGAAAAAATTGTTTCTTTCAGCTTGATGCTCCTCTCCTTAAATGACAAATGTGTAGGACATTTTCCATATGTAAGAAAATGAGCAATGTTGGAATACCATTCATCTATTATACTAACAAACAAAATATTTGGAAGAGTTTGTAAACTTGTTACATCCACCTTGGTTTGTTTATTTTCAGCCATAAGCTGCTATAAAACTTTTTCCACGAACAAGATTTGTGAGCTTAATCTCCATGTATACATTGAGCAATGTGAAGGTTTCGTTGATCCTAGAAAAAGGGACATGGTTTGTAGACTACACAAAGATTTGTATGGTCTCAAACAAGCTCTAGAGCATGGTATGAGAAATTGCACAAGTATCTTATAAAGATTAGTTTTCAAAACTAATGATAACAACAACTTATACATCAAAGAAGGACTAGATAAGAAGATTGTGTTGGCAGAAATCTTTATGGATAATACACTGATTACTAGAAATGATGATTTGTGTAAATCTTTTTCTAAGGAAATGAGTAAGAAATTTGAAATATCAATGTTTGCAGAGATCAAATTCTATGTTGGCTTATAGATTCAATAGAAGAAGGATGGTATCTATATTAATCAATCAAAATACATTGAGGAGATATTGAAGAAGTTTAGAATGGAAGATTCTAGACTGGTTGAAACACCTATGTCTACTAGAAATAAGCTTTCAAAAGATGTAGATTAGACTACATATAGATCAATGATTAGAAAACTTTAGTATGTGGTGCATACAAGAACTAATATAGCATTAGCAGTGGGCATATTGGCAAGATTCTTTGCTAATCCAAAGGAAAATCATATGATAGCAATTAAAAGAATCATGAGCTATTTAAAGGGCACTGAAGACTGTGGTTTGTGGTATAAGAAAGGAGGCAACTTTGAATTGAAAGCATTCACTAATGTTGATTGGAAAGGAAGCATTGATGATAGGAAGAGCACTAGTGGTGGAGCATTCTTTCTTGGAAAGAGGCTAGTATCTTGGACAAGTAAGAAGAAAAACTATATCTCTCAGTCAACAATAGAAGTAGAATATGTGTAGCAATCAATTGTTCATATATTGTTTGGTTCAAACAACTATTGACAGGTATGAAGGAAAAGATCAAGGATCCAATTGTTTTTTTCTTTGATAACACTAGTATTGATATCTAATTGAAAAGATCATTGACTGAAAAAGATTGTTATGAGGGAGATTATTATGTGTTTCAATCATTATTTTGTCACTAATTTTAAACTTTCTATTTGCTGGTAAGACAATTGCTTATAGATTCAAGTACTATCACTTAGTTGATTGATGAAGAGGATTTGATCAATAAGATGTAACAACAACACCTAGAGGAAAGGTTGAGTTATGCTTATGTAATGAAGTACAAGGATCAATTAAGATAGTGGTAACATGATGCATTGATTATCTACTTAAGGTTACAAATGATGGCTACACTTAGAAAATTTAGAAGAACGCATGATACAAAGTTTGTCTATCAAGCTTGACCGAGTGGATAGTAGAAGCCAAGAAAAGTTAGTGCAAGCCGAGCAAAAAATTAGTTGGAGCCGATTAAATGTAAACTCTAGTGGATGCCGAGAAAAATAGTTAGATCCAAGTAAATTTTAGTAGGTATCGAGCACTAATAAAATTTAGTTGATGCCAAGTGATTTCATAGAGGATGTTGAGTAACACTGTGTGTGTCGAGCATTAGAAGATTGATAATGCTGAGCTATTGCATTATTTCAAAGATCGTGAATTCGATGAATCTAAGTTGACAAGTTTGTTTTTTTAGATTTTGTGAACCAGGTGGAAGATAAGGATGATGAGCTAGTGGCACAGAATTCTTGGTAAACCATTTTGAGGTGAATTCTAAGTGGATTCTAGAGGAAGTTTCTAGAATAGATATGGAATATGGGATAGATACATTGTATCCTACCTAACCCATCTTAACCCTAATTTGGATGATGGATAATGAGTAGCAAAATATCTTAATTTCCCATTTATAGGAATGTCTAGTCATGAAGCAAATTTTTCATGTGCGAGAACCCAAGGGAGACAAGAGGTCAAAGCCTTTTGCTTCATCAACTGACCTAAGAGAAGAGTTTTCAATGGCATGCTAAGAAAGAAGGCTTAAGAATATGAATGCTTGAAGGGTGAAAAAGCTATCAGAGCTGCAATGAGTGAAAGTCAAGCACAATGGAGGACTAAAAAAAGATCTATAATCTACAAATGAAGTTGTAAGTTGTATCAAATCAAAGCTCTATTGTTACTGTCTAACAATTGTATCAATTTGGGGTAAATCCTTTGGATTAAGGTTGACCTAACAGTAATTAGTAAATCCTTTAACAGGGTGGCATTCCAAGTGAATGAACTAAAGTCCTCTAACAAGGCTCACTCTAATAGGGTGATTGAAATCTTTTAGCAGGGTCACATTTAACAGTGTGTATTGTAACCTTTAACAGGGTTCACCTTTCACAGGGCATCACTTCAAAAGAGTGAAAAAAGAGTAGCATGTTACTGGTGGTTTTTTCCAAATTTGATTTCCACGTAAATTATTATGTTATGTGTTTTGATGAATCTATTATGTTTCATGCTTTAGATTTCTACAAATTGATTTGATAGTAAGCTACAAGTTTTAATTGATTGCATATTCATTTAGATTTATGCATGAGTATGAATGTTTTATGGGCTCACTAAGCTATGAAAATTTTTATTAGTACATCTCGACCTTGGATAACTAATTCACCCCCCTGCCCTCCCCCCCCCCCCTCTCTTAGTTACTCTAAAGTAATTCCAACAATTGGCATCAAAACCATCTACTTAAGAGGACTAGTTTGAAGGTATTAGAAGCACAAGGATCAAGATGTCCAAAAAAGATGTACCCAAGCTCAATAGAGATAACTTCCTTGCATGGCAAAGTTTGATGAAGCTACAACTTGGAGGAATTGGAGATCATGCATAAACTACCATTGAAGTGGAACATGTGAATCTAGAAGGAGCCCTAACTATTGAAGATATGAAGAAAAAGAAAAAACACAATCAGAAAAAGTTGGAGATTGCCTCTACCCTAAGCTATGCTAAATTTGATGATATCAAAGGTTGTGACACTGCAAAGAAAATGTGGGATACCCTAACCACTATCTATGGAGGAGACAAGAATGTACAAAGAGCCAAATCTAAGAGTCTTATAGGTAAGTTTGGTGACATGAGAATGGAAGAAGGTGAGAATATTGCTCAATATGTTGCTAGGATAAAAGAAGTTGTGAGTGCAATAAAAGATGCTACTGATCATATAGATGATGATACTGTGTTAAGTAAAGTCTTGAGTGTTAGAGTAAATAATTAATATTTAATTATTTATTCTATTGCTTAAGTTTACTTAGGTCATGCATTTATTTAATATTTCGTATTTAATGCATGTTGGTGACAACACGGGAGTTTGTTCCCTTCTAGTTGTCACACTTATCTTCTAGCTTGTTCTACAAGCTTCCATGAGCTCTTTATATTCGAGCTCTCCTCATTGTATTTTCACAACATTGTGAAGCCATTTCTTATTGTAAATACATTTTCTTATTGTGTTTCCATTTTTGGCTCTCATGTCCGTTTAGGGTTTTTTTCCCGTGCTCCATGCTCCTCCCCTTCTATGGCTTCTCTTTGACAGGTTTGCATGCAGGTGATCTTGGCGTCTTCGGAGTTGGCTTTCCTCAACTCCAACATGGTATCAGAGCCTTCCTGCTGCAGCTTCGTTGAAGAAATTTTGAAGCCGTGATTTGAAGTCACAAACCCTAGTTTGTTTGTGCAATTTTTCTTCAAATCAGGGGATCAGCAATTTTTTGGAGCACTTTGGGACCAAACGGACATCACCATTGGATCCGGAAGGCCGTTTGCAGTCAGGATTCATATAAAGCTTGTCGTTTTTGGAGACAGGGCAATTTTGGCGAATTTTTGAGGCCTCCAGGGTCGCTGTCGTACGGATCGTACGGACACAGGGCGTAAATTTTTGTTAAAAAAATGGTTAACAGGCGCACTACCGCCGCGCCACCGCGGGGCCGCCAGCACGCCACCCGTGCGCCACCCGCAGCGGCCGCAGCAGGCAGCGCCGCCCGCGAACCACCGCGGCCCGGCCGCCTCCTGGCCGCCGCCCTCCACTGGCGGCGCCTCTCCAGCCCGCCGCCCTGCGGCCACCTCAGTCGGCGGCTCCTCCCGGCTCCTCCGCCCGTGCTCCGCCTCCGCCCGCCGATAGCTCAGCCGGCCACTCTGCAGCACCGTCAGCCGAGCAGGCCACTGCGGGGGTGACACGTGGCATGGGCGCCACATGGCACCTTGCCACGTGGACCCGCCACGTCACCCCTGCCATGTCATCACTGCCACGTGGCTATGCCACGTGGCTCTCTTTTTTGCTGCGATGGCTGACTGGCCGTCAATTTAAATCGCAGGATCTGCTGACGTCAGCATGACGTCATCCCTATGTCATCAACCTTGCTTGCACTCTCCTTCAAGTTTGCTTTTGGACCTACTTGTGGTTTTTTGGCCATAACTCTTGCATACGGAGGTATTTTTCCGATCCGAAAGAAGCGCCGGAAAGCTGGTTCCGAGACGGAGATTTTGGTGTAGGTATTTTTAGGTTTTGATGCATTTTTATTGATCGTTTTTTCTGTTAAAGTCCGAAGTCCTGTTTTTGACTCCGGCATGCATATCTTTTGCGTCCCATGTCTGTTTTTGGAAAACTTTATATTTCTGGAAAGCTGGTTCTGTGTTCTTTTCAGAAATGTAGTCCTTTTTCTTTGCTTTTGGCCTCTTCTCTTTCTATCATAGTTTTGGCGTTTTTGCTCTATGGTTGATATTTTGAGTGTTTTAGGCCCGAGGATCATTTTCCTGGCATGGTTTGCTTTATTTTCGGCTGTACTTTCTTTTGGTTCAGCTCTTTTTCAATTTTGATCATTGTAGCTATCCTTTTTGAAGCATTTTTCTTTTTTGCACTGAGATAAATTGTCACTTTTGTATTCTGGGAGTCATGAACGTTGTTTTGAGTCAGGTGTACTTGCACTATTTCATAAAGCACCATGGGGGGGATTATTTGTTTGCTGTTTTAGGCATTCTCCCTTTGTCAAGTGAGTGTCCCTTCCACGACATTAGCCCATGCAGAGTCAGTTAGACCGTGTCTTTATCGGTGTCTGTACTTCTTTCCCTCTCTCCTCGTTCTTGGTTCGTTTGCAGAAGATTTTGGCTCACCTTCTCAGTTGCCTGTCATCACACCCCGTCTGCATTAAGGGGGGATTATGTTGTGTTCTAATGCATCCGTGGTTCGATGGTTCGATAGTGTGAACTATGTATTCAGTGGTTGATCCTACATACAAGGCGATTGCAGTGGCTGGCTACCTATGCATTTCGGTGAGATGGATCATCTACCATATAGACATGCTCGGCTCGTGCCTTCTTCTTCCATGGAGGTTTCTTCAGATCAGCAGTTTGGCAGATTTGCGACTTCTTCATGCTTCAGTGATGCTGCTTCTTCATGATCACTCATTGTTCCTGTTTTAGGGGACATTTTCCCTAGTTGGAGACTTCTTCAGCTCTTCACTGGGTTCTTACCTCTTTTTAGGGGAGGGTTTTTCCCATGTGGTTTTCTCTCTTTCCCTGCTTACAGAGGTTTCATCTTCTTGCATTGTACTTGGGTACCTAACATGGCCTCGTTGCCGGGACCCATTATGCATTTCATCTTAGCTTTGTGAGCTTAAGGCATTTCCCTAAGTTGCACTTAAGGGGGGGTGTTAGAGTAAATAATTAATATTTAATTATTTATTCTATTGCTTAAGTTTACTTAGGTCATGCATTTATTTAATATTTCGTATTTAATGCATGTTGGTGACAACACGGGAGTTTGTTCCCTTCTAGTTGTCACACTTATCTTCTAGCTTGTTCTACAAGCTTCCATGAGCTCTTTATATTCGAGCTCTCCTCATTGTATTTTCACAACATTGTGAAGCCATTTCTTATTGTAAATACATTTTCTTATTGTGTTTGCATTTTTGGCTCTCATGTCCGTTTAGGGTTTTTTTCCCGTGCTCCATGCTCCTCCCCTTCTATGGCTTCTCTTTGACAGGTTCACATGCAGGTGATCTTGGCGTCTTCGGAGTTGGCTTTCCTCAACTCCAACATTGAGGACATTACTGCCTACTTATGCTATTAGAGTTTATGCAATTCAAGAACTAAGATGTATTGCACAAAATGATCTAACCCTTGAAAGTCCGGTAGGTAGACTTACTGCTTTTGAGCTATCTAACTTTGATAACTATAAACCTGAGAGTCTTGAATCTACTTTCAAAGATAAGCTATTATTGAAGGACTCTAAAGGACCCAAGAAAAAGAAGAGGAGAAAGATAAAGTATGTGTCTAGTGACAATGATACAGATGAGGAAGATGTTGAACAATTAGAAGCACTATAGGCAAGAAGATTCCACGGAGGAAAAGGCAAGTTCAAAGGTAAGTTACCCATCATTTGTTTCAATTGCAATGAAGTTGGTCTTATTGCTACAAAATGTACACAAAAGAAGAACTACAAGAAGAGAAGATGGTAGTAGAGATTACAAAGACAAAGGCAAGAAGTCATGCTACATTGCTGAAGAAGAAGGCAAGGATGATTCTGATGAAAATGATGATAAAATGGTGTATGTTGTAATGAAGGACGAATCTGATGAAGATGAGGAAAATACACTTGTGACTTGTGTGAACAAAAATGATAGATGGATCATTGATAGTGGATGTTCACATCATATGACTGGAGACAAAAGTAAGTTCATTACCTTAAACTATTATGAAGGAAATAGTGTAAGATTTGGTAATGATGCAACATGTTTGTTAAAAGGAAAAGGGTCTATCAAACTCATAGACAAAATTTTGTGTAACAATGCTTACTATGTTGAAGGATTGAATTATAACTTGTTGAGTGTGTCACAATTGAATAATCTGGGATGTAAGGTCGAATTTGAAAACAAGATTACTAAGATACATGATATTGATGGAAAGTTGATTGTAAAGGTAATCAAACTAGACGTAATCTATTCTATCTAGATATAGAGGATGCTACTTGTCTTCTTGTAAGATTTGATGATGTATGGCTATGGCACAAGAGGTTATGTTAGGTTAATTTTGATAACTTGGTTAGTATTAGTAACATGAAGAAAGTGAGAGGTTTGCCTAAATTGAAGAAACCTAACAGCATAATATACAAACAATGACCAAATAATGTGCAAAGCTACAAAGGAGATAAGTACATTATGTTGTTTCTTGATGATTGTTCTAGAATGATGACAATTGTGTTTCTGAAATAGAAATCTAATGCTTTTCAAATGTTTAAGTGGTACATGGGAAGAGTTGAGAAAGAAATAGGTAAGAGTCTGAAATCTTTGAGATCAGATAGAGGAGGAGAATTTACATCAAATGAGTTTGAGATGTTCTATAATGACAGAGGAATCAAATGACAGACATTTGCACCTAGGACCCCTCCACAAAATGGAATTGTTGAAAGAAGAAATAGGTTTGTAATAGAATATGCTAGAACACTCATGATGGAGGAGAATGTTGCTTTGAAATACTTGAGAGAAGTTGTAAGTATAGTTGTTTACACTTTGAATCATGTGCAAATGAAGAAAGGTACTCAATCTACATCTTTTGAATTATGGTATGGATATCCACCCAATGTGAAATACTTTAAAGTATTTGGAAGTGAACGTTACATTCTTAAAGATGTTAGGAATGGAAAGTTTGATGCAAAAAGTGAAGAAGGTATATTCCTTGGTTACTCCACAAGAAGTAAAGCTTATAAGTGTTTAAATACTAACACTAACAAAGTTGTGAAAAGTGCAAATGTGAATTTTGATGAATATACAAAAGTAAATGAGGTTGAACCTATGAAAGAACTAGAAGAATACAAATCATTTGCATACTTTAATGAAGGAATTCCTACTGAAGAAGATGTTGTAAATCAAGTTGGAAACCAACGGCAAGTTTTAGTGACTACTGAGTCACATCCTATGAATGTCAAGTTACATTTAGGAATAGAGCCACATTTAGATGCTGAATTACAAAATGGAGTCAATGCACATTCTGATTCTAAAGTTGGTGGACATGAAAGAAATGTTGAGATACCTAACAGAGATACACATAGTGATTCTGAAGCTGAGAGACAAAATGAAGAAACAAGAGTTGAGCCAAGATTGTCAAAATATGTCAAGAGACATCATCCTGCAGATCAAATCATTGGAAACAAAGATGCTAGGCCAATGACAAGAAATAAATTGAAAAGTGAATCAAGCTTGTTAAGCATGAAGGAACCTAAGACAGTAAAAGATGCATTAGAAGATGATGATTACTACAAGGCCATGGAAGAAGAGATTAAAAAAACTCAGAAGAACAATACATGGAGTCTAGTTCTAGACCAGAAGACAAAAATGTGATTGGTACCAAGTAGGTATTCAAAAACAAGCTAGATGAGAATGGTGAAGTCACAAGAAACAAAGAAAGGTTAGTTTGATTGGGATATGCACAAGAAGAAGGAATTGACTATGGAGAAATATTTTCCCCTATTATAAGAATGGAAGGAGTAAGAAATCTATTTTCTTACTTTGCATACAAAGGTTTCAAACTTTATCAAATGGATGTTAAATCTGCATTTCTAAATGGCATACTAGAAGAAGAAATTTACATAGAATAGCCAGAAGGTTTTATTGTTGTTAACAATAAGAACATGGTATATAGACTACACAAAGCTCTATATGGTTTAAAGCAAGCACCAAGAGCATGGTATGCAAGAGTTCATACTTATCTTGTGAAGATTGAATTTGAAAGGATTGATGATAATAGCAATTTGTACATGAAGACAAAGAAAGGCAAAGGTGTTTTTTTATCTAAGATATTTGTTGATGATATCATATTTGGAGGTCAAGATGCTTTATGTAAGGATTTTGCAAATTAGATGAAGCAACAATTTAAAATATCTATGTTTGGAGAGATCAAATTTTTTGTGGGTTTGCAAGTATATCAGATGAAATATGATATATACATCACTCAGTTAAGATATGATAGAGAGATATTGAAGACATTTGTACTAGAGGATTCCAAACCAATAAGTACGCCTATGGTGACAACACACAAATTATCAAAGAATGATAATTTAGCTGAGGTGAATCAAATATTGTATAGGTCCATGATTGGAAAATTGCAATATGTAGTACATAGCAAACCTGACATTGCATTATATATAGGGATAGTTGCAAGATTCTCTACTAATCCTAGGGAGAATCACTTAATGGCTATGAAGAGAATAATGAGATATCTGAGAGGAACAGAAGAGTTTGGTCTATACTACAAGAAGAATGAAAAATTTGAATTGAGAGCCTATACTAATTTTGATTGGGTTGGAAACATTGATGATAGAAAAAGCACTAGTGGAGGAACATTTTCTTAGGTACAAGACTAGTTACATGGACTAGTAATAAATAGAGTTTTACTTTCCAATCTATTGCTAAAGCATAATATGTTGTTGTTGCTATCAACTGCACAAACATTGTATGGATCAAACAATTACTTAAGGGAATGAAGAGATCAAGGAACTAATGATGCTTTATTGTGATAATACAAGTGTTATCAATATATCAAGGAATCCAGTAATGCATACAAATACTAAGCACATTGCAATCAAGTATCATTATGTGAGAGAGCTAGTTCAAGATCAAGTGCTGAAGATGGAATATGTTAACACAAAAGAGAAAATTGGTGATATCTTCACAAAAGCATTACCTAAGGATGCTCATGAGTTTCTAAGAGGTAAAATAGGGGTGATGTCCCTATCAAAGGCTATTTAAGTAACAAGAGGACTGCCCTACATCAAACAAGCTGATTGTCAAATATTACAAATTGATGTAGTGGATCTTACTTTGGGATTTGCCTAAAGTAATTACAAAGATGAAAAATTCAAATTAGTCATAAGAAAGGTGACAAATGAAGAGAGTAAATAATCTACAAAAACTTATACCTGCATGTATTGAAGATGCCAAGTGTTTGGTATATGTCTTTGGAATTGTTGGCAAAGAGGGAGAAATAGCAGAAACTGATCAAAAGCTAAAGAGTTGAGAATTAGCAGAAAAGTTAAGAAAGATAAGAGGGAGATAAGGTTGTTGATTAATAGTATTACTAAAGAGGGAGACATCAAGAGATTGTTGACAAAGAGATTGATGATATGTTGATATTGCTGATAAGAGAGGGTGAAAGTACAAGAAGGAGATAGAGAAATCTTGATCTACCTAGTAAGAGGGAGATATAAGTAAAGAAACTCAGAGGGAGTTATAAGTAAGAGTTTTTGTAACCTAATTAGAAGATGGGAGTTGATGATAGAGGGAGTAATGTTGATACATGTTTTCTTTTTGGTATTGTTTTACTATTTTAACTGAGTTAGTCTGCTTGAACAGGATGTTCAGCACTTGATTAACTTGGTTGACCAGTTTGGTTTTCCATCAATGCCAAAGAGGGAGATTATTGATATCTGATTGAAAAGATCATTGACTAAAAAAATTGTTATGAGAGAGATTGTTATGTGTTTCAATCATTGTTTTGTCACTGATATCAAACATGCTATTTTTGATAAGATAATTGCTTACAGATTCAAGTACTATCACTTTGTTAATTGATGAAGAGGATTTGATCAATACGATATTAACAACACCTAGAGGAAAGGTTGAGTTATGCTTATGTAATGGAGTACAAGGATCAGTTAAGATAGTGGTAACATGATGCATTGATTATCTACTTAAGGTTACATATGATGGATACACTTAATAATTTTAGAAGAACACATGATACAAAGTTTGTTGGCCAAGCTTGACTTAGTGGACAGTAGGTGTTGAGAAAAGTTAGTACAAGTTGAGAAAAAAATCAGCTGAAGTCAAGTAAATGCAAACTCTAGTGAATGCCAAACAAAACAGTTAGTGCCGAGTAAAGTTTAGTAGGTGTCAAGCACCAATAAACTTTAGTTAATGTTGAGTGATTTCATAGAGGATGTCGAGTAACAGAATGTGTTTCAAGCATCAGAAGATTGATAATGTTGAGCTGTTGTATTATTTCAAAGATCATGAATTTGATGAATCTGAGCTGACAAGTTTGTTTTCTTGGATTTTGTGAAGTAGATGGAAGATAAGGATGATGAGTTGGTGGCACAAAATTCTAGGTAAACCATTTTGAGGTGAATTCTAAGTGGATTCTAGAGGAAGTTTCTAGAATATATATGGAGTATGGGGTATATACATTGTATCCTACCTAACCCATCTTAACCCTAATTTGGATGATGGAGAATGAGCAGCAAAATATCTTAATTTTCTATTTATAGGAATGTCTGGTAATGAAGCAAGGTTGTCATGTACGAGAATCCAAGGGAGACAAGAGATCAAAGGGTTTTGCTTCATCAAGTGACCTAAGAGAAGAGTCTACAATGGTATGTTAAGCAAGAAGGCTTAAGGAGATGAATGCTTGAAGGGCGAACAAGCTATCAGAGCTATAATGAGTGAAATCCAAGAAAAATGAAGGATTGAACAGAGATCTGTAATCTACAAATGAAGTTACAAGTTGTATCAAATCAAAGCTCTATTGTTACTCTCTAACAATTGTATCAGTCTAGGGTAAATCCTTTGGATTAAGGTTGACCTAACAATCATTAGTAAATCCTTTAATAAGGTGGCATTCCAAGTTAATGGCCTAAAGTCCTCTAACAAGGTTCACTTCTAACAGGGTAATTGAAATCCTTTAATAGGGTCACATTTAACAGTGTGTATTGTAACCTTTAATAGAGTTGGCCTTTCACAGGGAATCACTTCAAAAGAGTGAAAAAGGAGTAGCATGTTACTGGTGGTTTTTTCCAAATTGGGTTTCTATGTAAATCAATGTATTATGTGTTTAGATGAATATGTTATGTTCATGCTTTACATTTCTGCAAATTGATTTGATAGTAAGCTACAAGTTTTAAGTGATCGCATATTCATTTAGATGTATGCATGAGTATGAATTTTTTATGGATTCACTGAGATGTGAAAAGTTTTATTAGTACATCTAGAGCTTGGATAACTGATTCACCCCCCCCCCCCCTTTGAGTTATTCTAAAGTAATTCCAACAACTAGTGCAATTAACATTTCCCAAGATCCTATGATGCATACCAAAACCAAGCACATTGCAATTAAGTATCATTTCTTAAGAGAATTGGTGCAAGATAAGGAAGTAAAATTGGAATATGTGAATACAAAAGAACAGATTGCAAACATATTCACCAATCCATTACCTAAGGATGCACTTTTGCATCTAAGAGGTAAGCTAGGGGTCATTCCCCTATCTGAAGCTCGCTAATCATATTTTAGTGATGCATCAACCAATCATGTTGAAGATCAATCAAGTTGATGTAGTATTGTAAATGGAAGATTGCATATGAATCAGTACATTGGGTACATGGAAGTTCATTGAATGCTATCTTTGGCATGAGATGTCAAAGAGGGAAAGTTTTGTCATACATTAGAGAAATTGTATGTCTAATAAAGAGAGTTTGTTTTCATATATGAAAGATGTTTTTTATATGTCAGATATGTCAAAGAGGGAGAATGAACTTGAGTTTATATAAAAGAGAGAGAGTTTGATATTGGAATCACTACAATCAAAGGTTGATGTTAGGGGGAGTTCACACCAACAGAGGGAGTTTTCGTGGATGAGAACCAAAATGAAACTAAGGATATTATCCTTACTTTTATTTTTCTCTCAAATTTAATTCTATTATGTCATGTTGTGTTGCCTTCAATTCCGAAGAGGGAGATTGTTGAAAAAAAATGTTCAATTGTATATTGTCTTTGATGTTGCACAAAATGTCAAGTCTTTATGAGTCAGTGTTTACCGAGTTCACTCGGCACCAAAGAGAAGTTGGCACGGACCTAATGTTAACCAAGCTCATGTGGTTACCAAAGGAATTTAGATCAGGATGCAATGTTAACCAAGTTCACATGGTTAACAAAGGAAATCTAAAGAAATTATTTTCTAAGTTAGTGTTGGCCAAGCTGAGTCAGCTAACAAAAGATTTTCCTAAATCAACATATTTAATTTGATGAATTTATTTGTTAAGTCTAGCCAACTTAAGGGATGAATATTGAATATTTGTACGTATATTTAAGGTGACTTGACTAGGAAAAAGATATAAGTACAAAGTCAAGTTGTGAGATTGAAAGAGAGAAGCATGGGATTAAAAAGATAAACCAAGAAAGAGAATTGGAAGGATAGAAAAGTATCCTAAGTTGACTAACCTGCAATGTTTTATCTGATCAAGAAGGATCAAGTATTCAAGCTAGAACAGAGATCTAAAATCAGCAATACAGTTGTATCCGCAATCAGATCATACCATTGTTACTCTCTAACAATTGTAGTAGTGTATCAAATTTCTTAATAGAGTTAGCTTAATAGCTATTTGCCAAATCCTCTAACAAGGTGGCATTTCTAGATTGAAGTGTCTAAAGACCTCTAACAAGGGCACTCTTAATAGGTTGATTAAATATTTTAATAGGGTCACACCTAACAGTATTTTTTGTAACCGTTAACAGGGTTGGTTCCTAAGAGGGCTCACTTTAGAAGAGTGAAAAATAGTAACTAATTGCAATTGGTGGTTTTTTCCAAATTGGGTTTCCATTTTAAATCTTGGTGTCATATGTGATCATGTTATTTTATTTTTATTTTTGCAACTAAGTGAATTATGGTTAATAACATTAAACATCTAAATAAGTAATATTTCAATTCATATTGAGTTGCATTAATTCTTAGTGTTTGTCAAGTGATTCAATGCTAACTGAGTTACAACAGTATTTTTATTTCAACAAAGTTTGGTTTTGATTTGTATTGACATCTAAGGGATCTGGGATTTTTTTTTTGGTAATTGATTCATCCCTCCCCTCTCCTGTACTCCTCTTATATTTCCAACAAATGGTATCAAATCTTTTGGTTCTTGTAGAAATGGTTTCAAGGACCTAAGCTAAAGATCATGATGTCTTGCAGAAGGGAGATCCCTAAGCTAAATAGAGATAAATTCAAGGCATGACAAGAACTCGTGATATTACATTTAGCAACCATTGGAGACTCAAGCCTAAAGTACCTAGATGTAAAATATGTGGCACCTTCTAGAACTATGACTATTGAAGAAATTACAAAAAATGAAGAATCATAACATTATGATGATTGATATTGCTTCAAATCTCAACTATGTTGAATTTGATGAAGTCAAAGACTGTGATACTACTCATGACATGTGGATCAAGCTGAAAGACATCTATGGAGGAGATGATAATGTGAGGAGAGCCAAGGGAAAAAGTCTCAAAGGTCAATTTGATCAAATGAGGATGAGAGAAGATTAGAACATTACAAAATATAGTGAAAGAATAAAGGTCAGTGTGTGTGCAATCAGAGCCTCAGGAGGAAAGATAGAAGATGAGATAGTGGTAAGGAAGGTTCTCAGAACACTTCTTCCTATATATGCAATTAGAATATCATCAGTTCAAGAAATGAGATGCAATCCCAAGAATGATATAACAATGGATGAAGTAGTGGGAAGGTTGATAGCATTTGAGTTAGATAACTATGACAATAATGTTCCTAACACTAGCAACCTTGAGTTTGCATTTCAAGCCAAGCCATCACTCAAGAAGAAAGTTGCAAAATCTAAAAGGAAATTTGATAGTGAGGATGAAGATGGTTCTGATGAAGATCTTGAAGTCATTGAATCATTGCTTGTAAGAATATTTTCCAAGGGCAAAGGGAAGCACAAAGGAAAAATTCTTTTGATCTACTTTTCTTGTGAAGAAGTTGGTCACATTGCTACAAGGTGTCCAAAGAGAGAAGGAAAAGAAGAAAAGAAGAATGACAAGTACAAGGGCAAGAAGGACTTCAAAAGCTACAAGAACTAAAAAGACAAAGGTAAAAAAATTTGTTACATTGCTAAATATTCTGAAAGTAGTGAAGAAGAAGATGAAATGGTTTACATTGTTGTTAAGGATGAATCAGATGATGAGAATGATAAAATGACACTTACCTCACATATTAGTAAGAATGATACATGGATTATTGATACTAGTTGTTCTCACCATATGAGTGGTGACAAATCTAAATTTGAGAACTTAGTATAGTATGATGGTGGAAGTGTTAGATTTGGCAATGATGAACCATGTTATGTGAAAGGTAAAGGTTGTATTGCACTAACAATTATCTTAGATGTGATAATGTTTATTGGGTTAAGCGAATAAAGCATAATCTAATTAGTGTGGGTCAATTGAATAACATTAGATTCAAGGTAGAATTCATGAATGGGAAGGCCAATCTATTGGATGGAAAAGGAAATCTGGTTGGGACTGGCAAGCAAACAAAAGGCTATCTATTCTACCTAGATCTTAATGGAAGTTTATGTTTCATTTCTCAAGTAGAAGAAAGTTGGTTATGGCATAAGAGGTTATGTTATGCGAATTTTGATAACTTGGTAAACGTAAGCAAGAACAAAAGGGTTAGAGGCATTCCAAGCCTGAAGAAACTTAACATGGGCATGCGCAAGAATTCTCAAATTGGTAAGATGGGCAAGACAATTTTTAAAAGCAAAAATATCATTTTGAAGAAGTTTTGGAGTTGGTCCTTACAGACCTTTGTGGATGTATTGACACATAAAGTTACACAGGAGATAAGTACTTTATTTTATTTTTTGATGATTATTCAAGAATGATGAATGTTATGTATTTGAAGGATAAATTAGAAGCTTTTCAAAAGTTCAAATGGTATTTGGCTAGAGTGGAGAAAGAAATAGGAAAGAAACTGAAATGTTTAAGATCAGACAAAGAAGGAGAATTTATTTCTAATGAATTCGACAAATTTTGCAATGAGAGAGGAATCAAAAGACAAGTGTCTACTGCTGGCACACCTTAGCAGAATGGCATTGTTGAAAGAAGGAATAGATCAATCATGCATTATGCAAGGACCCTTATGATAGAAAAGAATGTTGCTATCAAATATTGGAAGGAATCAATCAACACTAAATTTCATACCTTGAACCAAGTTCAGTTGATGAAAGATTCAAATCAAATACCTTTTGAGTTATGGTATGGCTAGAAACCTAATGCATGTTACTTCAAAGTATTTGGCAGTAAATGTTATATTCTGAAGGAGCTTGGAAAAGGAAAATTTAATGTCAAAAGTGATGGAGGCATATTTTTGAGATATTCAAATAAGAGAAAAGCATATAAATGTTTAAATATATCTACTCATAAAGTTATAGAAAGTGCACATGTGAGGATTGATGAGTTTACAGAAAAGAGTGAAGAACAAAGAAGTAAGGAACTTGAAGACTACAAAAACTTTGTTTACTATGAGTCTGATACTATTCCTAATGTTCAAGAAAGTGGCAGTCAGTAACCTTCACCACCCGAGTTCCCAAAATATCCAGCTCAACTCGAGTTGTAGTAAGTGCAACCCAAGTCATCAGAAGGACCAAAGTTTCAACAAGAGGAAACTGAGTCATGGTCTAATGGACCCAAGTCACAGGCAGTGGGACCCAAGCATGAAACAAAAGATCATGGTGAACCTAGTGATTTCAAAAAGAAGGAGCCCAGACTTGTTGGATATGTTAGAAGGCATCATACACCTGAGAAAATCATTGGAGATCAGTCAATTGCAACAATGACAAGGAACAAGTTAAAAGGTACATGTTTTCTTACTAAATGTGAACCTAGATCTGTAAAAGATGCATTAGAGAACAAAAGTTGGTTTAAAGCTAAGAATGAAGAAATTGATCACATTGAAAGGAATAAGACTTGGAATCTTGTTCCTAGACCTAAGGATAAGAATGTAATTGGCACGAAATGGGTATTCAGAAATAAGTTGAATGAGAATGGAGAAGTTTCAAGAAACAAGGCAAGGCTAGTTTGCAAGGGTTATGCTCAAGAGGGAGGCATTGACTATGGAGAAACTTTTGCTCCTATTGCTAGACTTGAAGGTGTTAGAACACTACTTGCATATGCAAACCATGAAGGATTCAAAGTGTATTAGATGGATGGGAGATCAAAATTCCTGAATGGAATCTTAGAAGATGAAGTCTACATTGAGCAACCTAAAGATTTCATTGATCCTAGCAAAAGGACATTGTTTGTAGACTACACAAAGCCTTGTATGGTCTCAAACAAGCCCCCAGAGCATGGTATGACAAATTGCACAAGTATCTCATAAAGATTGGTTTTCAAAGAACTAATGATAATAGTAGCCTATACATCAAAGAAGGACCAGATAAGAAGATTGTGTTGGAAATAATCGTTGTGGATGATACATTGATTACTGGAAATGATGATTTGTGTAAATATTTTTCTAAGAAAATGAATAAGGAATTTGAAATGTCAATATTTGGAGAGATCAAATTATTTGTTGGCTTGTAGATTCAATGGAAATATGATGGTATCTATATTAGTCAATCAAAATACATCAAGGAGATACTAAAGAAGTTTGGAATGGTAGATTCTAGACCAGTTGAAACACCTATGTCTATTGGACATAAGTATTAGCAGTTGGAATGTTGGCAAGATTCTCTGCTAATCCAAAAGGAAATTATATGATGGAAATCAAAATAATCATGAGGTATCTAAAGGGTGTTGAAGATAATGGTTTGTGGTATAACAAAGGAGGCAACTTTGGATTGAAAGCATTCACTGATGTTGATTGGGCGAGAAGCATTGGTGATAAGAAGAGCATTAGTGGTGGAGCATTCTTTCTTGGAAAGAGGCTAGTATCTTGGATAAGCAAGAAGCAAAACTATATCTCTCAGTCAACAATAGAAGGAGCATTCTTTCTTGGAAAGAGGCTAGTATCCTGGACAAGCAAGAAGCAAAACTATATTTGTAGCAGACAATTGTTTAAATATTGTTTGGTTCAAACAACTATTGACAGGTATGAAGGAAGAGATCAAGGATCTAGTTGTTTTTTCCTATGATAACACTAGTGCAATTAACATTTCCAAGAATCTTGTGATGCATACCAAAACCAAGCACATTGCAATTAAGTATCATTTCTTACAAGAAATGGTGCAAGATAAGGAAGTAAGATTAGAATATGTGAATACAAAATAATAGATTGTAGACATATTCACCAAGCCATTACCTAAGGATGCATTTTTGTATCTAAGAGGTAAGCTAGGGGTCATCTCCCTATCTGAAGCTCACTAATCAGAATTTAGTGATGCAACAACCAAGCATGTTGAAGATCAGTCAAGTTGATGCAATATTGTAAAGGGCAGATTGCACATGAATCAATACATCAAGTACATGGAAATTCATTGAATCCTATCTTTGGCATGAGATGTCAAAGAGGGAAAAAAAATTTCATACATCAGAGAAATTGTATCTGTGATAGAGAGAGTTTGTTGTCATATATCAGAGATATTTTTTATATGTCAAAGATGTCAAAGAGGGAGAATGAAATTGAGTTGATATCAAAGAGGGAGAGTTTGATATTGTAGTCACTACAATCAAAGATTGATGTGAGAGGGAGTTCACACTGACAAAGGGAGTTCTCATGGATGAGAATCAAAATGAAACTAAGCATATTATCCTTACTTTTATTTTTCTCTAAAATTTTATTGTATTATGACATGTTGTGTTGCCATCAATGCCAAAGAGGGAGATTGTTGAAAATGATTGTTCAATTGTATATTGTTTTTGATGTTACACAAAATTCCAAGTCTTTACGAGTCAATGTCTATTGAGCTCACTCAAGCAAGGAAGATAGTTTCTAGTGTTTTTCAAACATTCCAGGGTAAACTAAGTTCAAAGACAACATGTGTCGAGCTTCATTTAAAGAAAGTTTGTGAGAAGACAATGTCTACCAAGTTTGCTCAAGAAACAAAGAGAAGTTGGCACAAAACCAGTGTTAACCAAGCTCACTCAATTAACAAAGTAATTTAGTTCAGGATGTAGTGTTAACCAAGTTCACGCAATTAACAAACTAAGTCTAAAGAAGGTCTTTTCTGAGTTAGTTTGACTGAGTTGGGTTGACTAACAAAGGATTTTCTTGAATCAACATATTTAGTCTGATGAATTTATTTGTTAACTCTAACCCACTTAAGGGATGAATATTGAATATTTATAAGTATATTCATGCCAACTTGACCAGGCAAAAGATATAAGTATAAAGTCAAGTTGCGGGATTGAAAAAGAGAAGCATGGGATTAAAAAGATAAACTAAGAAAGTGAATTGGAAGGACAGCAGAGTATCCTAAGTTGACTAAGCTAAAAAAAAATTCTAGTCAAGGAGGATCAAGTATTCAAACCAAAATAGAGATCTAAAATCAGCAATACATTTGCATCAACAATCAGGTTGTATCGTTGTTACTCTCTAACAATTGTAGTAGTGTATCAAATCTCTTAACAGAGTTAGCTTAATAGCTATTTGTTGAATCCTTTAACAAGGTGGCATTTCTAGATTGAAGTGTCTAAAGACCTCTAACAAAGCCACTCCTAACAGGGTGATTAAATCCTTTAACAAGGTCACACCTAACCGTGTGTTTTGTAACCTTTAGCAGGGTTGGCTCCTAATAGGGCTCACTTCATAAGAGTGAAAAATAGTAACTAGTTGCAATTGGTGGTTATTCCCAAATTGTGTTTCCACATTAAATCCTGATGTCATATGTGTTCATGTTATTTTCTTTTTGTTTCTGCAAGTAATTTAATTGTGGTTAATAACATTAAACATCTAAAGGGTCTTCTAATATTCTCCATTCGACTTATGCGTAGATCCTTGTGGAGTTGGATGTCTCTAAGGGTCTTCCTGAGAAGATTTGTTTGTCTTCTTCGCAGGGCTCTTGGACACAAATTTTGGATTATGAAGGAATCCTCGTCAGCTACAGGAAATGTTACATGTCAGGTCACTTGGCAGCTCAATGCTCTATTAAGAATGTTTCGAAGTAATCACCTTCCTAGTGGTCAAGGGCCTCTTCCCAGCACTACAAGGTGCATAAGTTTCATGATGTGGTTCAAGGGCCAGTGGGGGGCTCTTCTCTTGCGGCCACTTCTGTGGCTACTAAGGATGTCCAATCTTCTAGTCAAGATCATGTCCTTTTTGCTTATCAAGATTCTGTCCTTTCTGCTACTTTTTGGCCTGAGGCTACTGTGGATGTCTGGACTGCTAGTATGGATCATGTCCTCACTGTCAGTCAAGATCTTGTCCTTTCTCCTATCCCTGACTCTGTTGTTCCTTATGCTCTTATTGTGGGCCTGCTTAATTCAGTTTCTCCAAATGAGAAAGTTGTGATGGTTGCTTCTGCTCCTCTTGTCTCTTTAGTATCTTTACGGCTTTGGCAACTACAAGCCACAAAGGTGGAGGATGGATGGACCACTGTAAAAAGAAAGAAATCTAAGTCCTTTATTCCTCCTCTAGATATGAATCTCAGGTCCTGCAAGAGAGGCTCTAAATCAAAGAGTAAATCATATGTTCCCTTGTTGTGATAAGCCTTTTTAAGTTTTGAGTTGCTTGGTGATTGTCTTTTCTATCACCAAGGTTGCCCATCTACTGGGTTGGTGACCCGTTTTGCCTAGGTCCATTGTTTCTTTTAAGATAGTGCTTATTGAATATCTTTAGCTTTGTACAGGGTTTCAGGTACCCTTCAAACCCTATTTTTCTTAATAAAAAATGTTAAACATCTAAAGATGTAATATTTTAATGCTTACCGAGTTACACTAATTCTTAGTGTTTTCCAAGTGATTCAGTGTTAATTGAGTTACAACAATATTTTTAGTTTCAATAGAGTTTGATTTTGATTTGTATTGACATCTAAGGGATCTAGGATTTATTTTTGTGGTAACTGATTCACCCCTCACCTCTTAGTTACTCCTCTTATATTTCCAACAAGGATATGAAAAAGTACCTCGTGGCGTTGTGAATGTGGCCTTACGTTGATCCTCTTCACTAACTTCAATTTAATTATAGCCAGAGAATCTATCAAGCATGGACAACGTTTTAGAACCCATCACCATTTGCAAGACTTGGTCCATTATCGACAATGGGTAATTATCTTTTAATGGCAATTGATTAAGGTTCCTAAAATCCACACATGTGAATTTTTCCATTACTTTTACACATAAGGAATATGTTTTATGTCCATGTCAAAATATGAATGGGAAAGATAAAGCTGTTGGAATTATTATATATTTGTCGTTAGTGCAAACACTTATTCAATTCTGAGTGCTTACTGAGCTCATCACTTAGTCTACAATGTATACCAAGCATTCAGTGGTTACCTTATAAGTTCAGTAGGTAAACAATTCTCACCGAGCAAAGGAAGGTAAATGAAGAACTCAGTGTTCACCGAGCAAGGGAAGGTAAATGAAGAACTCAGTGTTCACCAAGCAAAGGAAGGTAAATGAAGAACTCAGTGTTCACCGAGAAAAGGAAGGTAAATGAAGAACTTAGTGTTCACCGAGCAAAGGAAGGTAAATGAAGAACTCAGTGTTCACCGAGCACAGGAAGGTAAATGAAGGACTCAGTGTTCACCAAGCACAATAAGGTAAATGAAGTTGTTAGCTTCTACCGAGTGACACTATATGTACTGAGTCACCAATGGTTACCGAGTCCCAAGCAGTATTGTGTGGCTAGTATGAACCGAGCCTCTGCTTCTATCGAGTGCATGACGATGCCGAGTAATGTAGTAGATGCCGAGTATCAGAAGGTCTCCAAGTCAGCTTGAAGAACCTAAGTTTTCTACTATCTGACCGACTCAGTAATGTTTTGTTCACTTATGTTTTGGCCGACCTTGTAGTTGTAAATATTGGAATGGTATATATGTAATCTATGTTATCATTTGTAGTATGGTATGGTGCAAAAAAAATTTTAAAAATAAAATAAGAGTGATGTTCGCATATGAAGAAGGTATTGATATATTTTGAGAAAAGTGAAAACGAATCAATAGCAGAATAAAAGAGAATACAGCAAGGTCAACATAGGAGCAGAAAAGTTATATCTATCACATCAAGTGATCAATGCAAAAAGGATCTTATCAGCAAATAGTTGTAAGCAAATCCACTGCTTCATCCTAACAGGTGAATCAGTTTATAAATCCTTTAACAAGGTAGACTTAACAATCTTTTTGTAAATCTCCTAACAGAGTGTATACTTCACTGTATGTTTGTAAATCCTCTAACAAGGTGGATCTAGCAGTCCTACTTGCTTCTAACAGGGCAAATCACCAGAAGTGATCATCGTAAGCCTTAACCAGCCGACTTTATACTGCAGTATTGAAATTTTGTAGGCATCATCCCCACCCCAGTTTTACTTTCTAGTTGGAAGGTTTCTGGGTCACCAAATCTCTGTGTACATGTGTAATGAATGTTTGTTCTTTCAGTTATACAGTAGATTAGATGAATGAATGATGAATGGATAAAATGTTGAATTAAAGAAAAAGTTTTATGTGTTACTGATTCACCCCTCCCCTCTTAGTAACTTGTTTATCCTGAATATTTCCAACAAAAGCAAGCATCGAACATCCTCTGGATTTGAGAGAGTAGTTTCCCTGAAATCTTTGGATTATATTGTAATAACACCTCTGACCATAAATTTTAGTATTAAATCATAATTGAAAAGCATTTTATTAAATACCTCATATAAATAGAAGGACTAAGTGAATATTAAAAAAAAAATTATAAATCAATATATAGTTTTAAAAAATGATTTAATAAAAATAAATAAATACAAGTATAGGCAATATAAGTGATTAACAAAACTACTAATAAAAACTAAACAAATTAACTCCCTAAACCCCAAACAATGTTAAATAGCTAAAAATAATCTAAAGGATGCTTGGATCAGAGATCACAATCCTTAATAGGTTGTATGTAGGGTACATAAGTGGGAGGGAGCATGAGAATAAGACACTGAAAAATAGAAATAAACACAAACATATTAAAAATAACATTTTGTGGGATTTTTGATACAACACGTACCATATCATGGAAGAAATATGATCAAACCAAATTGAAGAATAAATGTAAAATTTGTTTATTATGAGCCATTGAAAGTGCAAGGAGAAATTGAGAAGAGACTATGCAGAGCAGCAATAATAGGTTTAGAAGACTTGTTCTTTATGTGCATCAATATTTAAGGGGAGATAAAGATTTCATGTAGGATACAAGAAATAAAAAAAGAGTTAAATTATCTCCATTTTGACATTTATAATAGAGGAATAAAGAGGCATCCAAAATAGATGGTAAGGACAACAAATTTAATATTTAAAGAGGTATGAGCTTATTTTATAATTAAATTATGTTATGTTTTCTCATTTCAAAATATATTGAAAGTATTATATTAGTTTATTTAGTATATATTTGTTTATAAAGAATAATAATTAGATATTTTTTATTAAGGAAAACAGGTTTTGAAGGGTGCCTAAAACCCTTTACAGATCTTCTAAATTTCAATGAAGCTCAAACTTAGAAACGACAACCCTTAGATGAAATAGGTCGCCTAACAAAACAAGGTGACCAGGGTGGCCTCACAGATAACACAATGCACTACTACCACCTAATCAAATATTTATTTAAATTATGATTACTAATAAAAAGATATATTGATATTTTATAAAGAAATAAATATAATATCTTATTATGGAAGATTTATCTAATTTTGATAGTGCAGGTATTAAAGACATGAGTATCTATCTATAATTTTTCTATATTAGAATGTGAGATTGGTGTTCTCCATCTAACCAACATAGCTAAGATTAAGGAATCTCTATAGTGTTAGTATGTGAGATTGAAGTAATCTCTATATGACTGGCATGCCTGAGATTCTCATAATCTCTATAATGTTGGTATGTGAGATTGATATAATCTCCATCTGACTGATGCGCCTGAGATTTTTGTGCCAAAATATTATGATGATGTCAACATATGCATATGTGATTGGCCTTGGATAAAGGATATTCGTTCCAAGAAGGCCCTTAATGGGAGCACTCCATGAGAAGATGATAGAATAGCTAAAGGTTAAGAAGATCGATCTAGAGACATCATTAAGGTTGGGATTAATTTATAGGGTAGAATAGTATAGTTAGATATGTTATTGTTATGATTCTAACCATTTTTTTGTAGATATTACTTGTCCCAAGATAACCCTAATAGTGGGGACACTAAATATATTATCTCTTCTTCTGTTAGAATGGAATGACACCGAGCTTGAAGGGAGTTTCATGTTGTACCACCTTTGGGAAAAAAGATTTGAGGTCATCATATGAGTATGCCAAGATATCCATGTATTGATGTAACAAAGAGATGAACTTCTCTCTTTCCTTTGGAGTGCAAAATTTTCCAATGTTTACTATTTTTGAATCAATTTCGGACCCTAGATTATATTTCTCATATTCCATAGTAGAGGTGGTCCTTGAATGTTCTTGCTCCTTAACATATATGCCATGCATGTTAAACTAATTCTCCAGAGAAACTAAACCTTTAGGAATTTTATTTCCCTTTAATAAAATGAATTCTTTCATAGTTTCATGATCAATATATGAGACTAATTCTCTAAATGATGACTTGTTTCTCTTAAAGTAGAGCTCATCAAAATTTTCCTTTGTTCAAGGAAATTGATGATCTATTTGTCATGATTAAACACTTGCTAGTGGTCTGAATTGTCGGGAACACTTGGCCAAAAAAAATCTCAAATTAATATAGATTATCAATGAAATCCTTGTGAGGAATCAACAAGATCGCTGACACAGTAAGAGAATCGACTTTTTCATTATACTCCCTTAGGACTACAAAGATATTGAAACATCAAATGGATCATTGCAATCCCATACCAGGTTTGCAGTAATGTCTTAGCCTTTCATTTCTTGTTTGGTACTGATTATACTCTTTACACACCACCAATTTCGCATCACCTTGGGCATGTAAATTTTTAAATCCTTTCTTGTGCATTATTTCAATACCCAACAATAAGGCTTTATATTCATTTGTGTCATTGGTATTGTTGAATTACAATTTGAAGGAAAAGGGAAAGAGCACACCTTCTAGAGATATCAAAACTATCCCTACACCAGATTCTAGAGATGCACAACTACCATCAAATTCCAATATCCAAACATCATTGGAACTACTAGTACTTGCTTCTGTAGAGTTTTGGGTGGAACTTGTAGCTTTTTCAACCATGGTGGAAGATTCATCTTCAACCATGATGAAAGATTCATTAGAACTGTAATGTTTCTCTTGATCCTCACTTACATCAGAAAATCTATTAGTATCAAAGGCAAGAATAACCTTCTAATTCATCAATCCAATCTTGTGCAAAATCTAAAATTTCACCAAAATGAAGGTAGTAACTTCTGATTCCTTAAATTCGAGCATGAGGTTCAGCAGACTTAACCACTGTGTGCTTAGTCTCCCTCTCAGGAAGTAGCTTGACATGTCCATATTGAGTTCACCCCCTACATCCTTAAAAAATTATGCCCAAGTAACATTCCATAAGAAGCGGGAACATCTGCAACCAAGATGGTCATCTTGATTTTGTTTTCTAGGAAGGATGTGAATGCAAATTATGCATCCTTTATTTGCCCCTAAGAGGCACTTGCTTATTTTCCATAGAGTAGTAGTTTCCAAAAAAAATTGTTAGGGTAAGGCCCAACGCATCTACGACTTTGGATGGCATGACATTGTTAGAGGCACCAGAGTCAATGACATAGTTACTAAGCTTCAAATAATTTATTAGTAAGGAAATATAGGAAGGCTCTATTTTCCCAAGAATGGATGATGGAATAGTAACTAGGTTATTGGGTAGATTTTTAGGTTCTGAGACAATAGTAAGAATTTGTGTGGTTTGAGATTCCTTAACAAACTTAAGAAGCCTCTCTAGATGATCTAAATACATTTAGAGGTATTATATCTTATACATCTAGATTTTAATCTTTTTGGCATGATCTACAATGTCAAAAGCTTATAAAGAACTTGCCAAAGAAGATGAGAAGCTATCAATCTAGGGTTTTGGATTTGACATACTAGGTTTGGGTATACTCATAGAAACAAGAGGAAGAGGAGGTATACTCGGTTTTTTATTGCATTCTTAGGAAGGGTAGGCAACAATTTTCCACTTTTTGCAATGGTGATAAGATAAGATAAATCTATTAATGTCCAACTAAAGACCACCAAGGGTCTAAGGGACTGAGAGCATACAACCAAAGAAGCAATGGACAAAAAGACACCAAACGATGTCTAGGAAAGAGCAAGCGAGAAACAAAAGAAACAAAGCAGCAAAGGAGCCAACAAAGAGGCAAGAACTAGGGATCATTTTTCTACTGAAAGAAATCCAACACCAACCAAGATGGATTTGGGTAGGAAGGAACTCTAGTCTATCATTGTGAGTTACTAGAGTGGTGTCACTAAAGAGTAAGAGTAGTAGTAGTAGTATTAAACATAGTGCAGGGTCTCACTGATCTAGAGTGGCTAGCCATGGGGGTACCGAAGGCAGTGTAGTCTGCTTCACCCCCCATGTTAGAGACAAGGGGGAGAAGAAGGTTTTGATAAGGGGCTGATCCAAGGCTTTTTTTTTGGCAGGGGGAGGGGTCAAGTGATGTAATGTGCCATCCCAAAACTGCATCACCTCCCTGAGAAAGAGCGTACCTCTAGTCTATGTACATAAAGAAAACTGCGAGGGAACTACACTCTCTTAATAAGAATTTCCACATCATCTTTTTCTTTTGCCATCTTATCTCCTTGAGGATGTTTAGAAACATGTCATAATTGCATATTATTGAGAAAAATCCTTCCCGAGGATCTATAGCATACACACCTAGTGCTAGTCACTAGCTGCTCCATCACTTGCATTATATAGAGCAGTAATGTCCTCTGAGTGATAATCTTTTGGTAAGGTATTAGCTTGATCATTTTTCAAAGTAATCTATGGCCTAGTTTCCTAGCGGGGTTTGAAGTGCAAGTCTCTTGAAAGGAGGGGGAAGCTTTGCTTGTTTTTTTGTTGCATGGTTATGAGAGGCATTAGAATACATCCCCCTTGGGATGTCCTTGTATGGGGCAGAAAAAGAGCCTTGAGATATTTGTTTTTTGAGAGTAGACTCACCTTGCCAACTTGTGTACCATTAGGTCTGTATTGCTTGAAGTTGAAGCTTCATGGAAGGAGTCCCCTTCAATTAGTCCTTACGAATTTTTCCAGCTATGATAAGGTCATCCACAATATCTATTGCCAAATTTTGAGCATTAGCTAAGCTTGTAAGAATAGCTCTTCTCAGCAAGAAGCTAACTTTGGGAAGTTGAGTGTTAATGAGAAACATTTGAAATTCTTAGTATTGAGTTGAGAAGACGTTGGAATCCAATTTGACAATTTGTTGAATTTTGACAATGAGTTCCCTCATGCCTTCATGCACATTGTCCTTCATTTGAGTAAGTTGAGCAAGCAAAGAATGTTCATCTTTTGCAGGCTTGAAACATGCTTCAAATCGAGTCTACAATGAAACTCAATAAATGATTGCTCCTAGAACCAAATTGTAGAATCAATTGGTCACATTCCTTGTAAGGTCTCTATGAAGAGCCTTATAGAAGCATCCTGATGTTAAATTCCCAACACGCCACATGCAATGTAGAATGCTTTGATGTGCTTATCAGTGTATTGTTTCTTGTCTCCGCAAAATATGGAAAATTTCTTCAAGGAACCTTCCTACAATGCATGCAAAGGCGAAGCAAGATTCAAAAGACCAAAAGTTGCACCCCACAAGCCTGTAGGAGTTAGAACAACCATATTTGAAGATGTTGAAGTTGAACTTGAAGGCTTTGTAGACTTCAATGGACATAAGAAGAAAATTGAAAATTCAATTGGAACAAGGTTCTTCTTGGACAGTGGAAGACTAGTAGTTCACTTAAGAGGGGCTTTGATGGCAAGGAGATCATGAGCTACTCATTCATACTAGCTTAGTTGTGGAACTTTAGAACCTTCTCCTTGGCGGTGCCTTGAATAGTAATGAAAACCCTCTAGTGTGAACAATCTATAAATAAATGGAGAACACAAAAACTTCAAACAGAAGCGCGAGGCTTCTGAATGCGTTTAATCCCCAACAAAGTTGCCAAAAAACTGTTGGCTAAATATTTTGAAAGTAGTTGTAGACACACTACTTACAAAATGGGATATTTAGACAGTGTATGAGAAATAATCTTTCCTCTCAACATAAAGGAGGTGCCCTTATTATTACTACTAACTCAACTAGAACTTAACAAGAAACTGTAAATTTAAATTGAGTGTTCACATATCACTTCCTCTTTCTTTAGGAAGGATTTAACTTTCATAAAACGTACTCTATAAATTCATGACCTATTACAATTTCACCTCTAAGTACTAGTTGGATCAATAATATTAATAAACTCAAAATTAACTGAAAGATTAATTGTTAACTGTACTAGTTGTCTATAGACTAAGGAATATATATAAGCTCATAGACTTGCACGGTGTCTTAAAAATGTTTTAAACTATGAAGCAACAATATGATAAGCACAAAAGACTTGACATATGAAACTTTGTTTCTACTTCTAAAATCACTATAAACTCCAACTCGAAGTCTATGTAATCACTTTTAACTAACTCAAATCGACAATTATAGCACAAATTCTATACAAAATCATATTCAAGACGCTTAATAACAACAAAAAGAATTCCATAGGTCTCCTTCGCTCTAAGTTTGAAAATACTTGCTCTTTATTCACTCAAAAATCAACTTGCTCAAATTAAAGCAAAGTTTCACAAGAGTTTTCTTGCAATGCATAAGTAATAAAATTCTACAATGAACCCTGTTGTATTTATAGGAAAGAGGATATGAGAAAAACATGGAAAACTAACTACCTAGGATTGACTTATTCCACATTATAGTCCTTCGTAATGTGATTACATGTAGCAAGATGTATAATTACAATTTTTTACTTCACATGTGACATTACATGTGTAATTGCAATTTTATGTTTTACATGTAACTTGTCAAAATTAAATGTACAACGAAAAGTAAACTAAGTGTCTGACAAGATATGACTCCTATTGCATTAACCTCTATCAAAGAGGTCTTCATCTCACCAGATTACCAAGTGTTGGAAATCTTAAAATGTGTACATGGGTGGGAACATCTATAGAAAATAACACTTTGACTCTTCATTTGATGGCATCAACAAATCATTGATTTCATTATCACCCATGAATGAAAACTATTCACTATTCAGTCCTACTACCACTTGCTCGGAATCAATCTTCAAAGCATCTAATATTTATGAAACTTGAGTTTCATCTTTTTCTTATGCATGATGGTTGACCCTTCTGATTTGGATGAACACCTGTAGCACTAAGATGAAAGATCAAAACATCATGATGTCAAAATTTATGACAACAAATGCAACAATAGTCTTAGACAAATAATAATTTAGGTTATCAAAAGCTTCATTGTACTCAAAGCTCACAACTTTCTTTTCACCACTTGGTGAGTTTTAAATTAGCTATTAAAGACATTTTATCATATGTTAGGTTTAGTGCATTAAATGCACATTGTCATTAGTTGTTGTCTAGTGATGTTTTGTGCACGGAAAGTTGGGACTTCAAGACTTGAACAGTACAAAGAGTCAAGTGACACCAAATGCATTATGTAACCTTGAAGTATGACGATCTGACCAAAAATAAAGAAAAAGATAGAATGACTTTGAAGTCCCATGCTTTGAAGCACCGAATGGGAAAAAGAAAAACAAGTAATTAGGGCATAACAAGTAATTGTAGCTTTGTCTTATAGATTATTGTAATGAAAATGTCCATGTGGCCATACTATTTTTTTCCTAAATATTGTAGTGTTATTTCATTGAAGATAATAAGCAACTGTTTAGTTCTTGCAATTGTTTGATTCTTGCAATTTTCTATTTATTTCCTTCCTAGTAAAAGGAGTACCCTTTGTCACATATCTAAAATAAAATGCCAAATATTAAGAATGAGAGCCAAAGAAATTTTGTTATCAAGAGAATAACAAGATGAACATTATGTCCTATTAAAATACAAAGAAAATAGACTTTAAAGGCCTAAAATAACTTAAAATTATAATCTGCCAAAAAATGCTTACATACATATATCTATAATAAAACCAACATTTTATTTACTTTCTCAAGTGTGAAAATTTGACTTCCCACAAGATGCTATAAAAAAAAAATTTCTAAAATACATATAAACTAAAACTAAAACTAAATACAAAACACTAAAATCAACTTGGTAACAATGGCTCCCACTCCCGTGAAGGCTCCTGCTCTTGCTCCTGTGAAGGTTCCCACTTATGCTGGATTTCAAACTTCTACTTCTCCCGCCCATTGTCCTTTGGATGCTACAGGGGATGCTCTTCGTTCTTAGGGTGTGACTATGGGAGCTCCTCTTGTTGTGGCGCAGATCTTTGCTGCAATTCCTGATCCCATTGCCCCTTTTGTTCCTACTAATCACCATGTTCCTGGGTCTCAGGTTGCTATGGGGAGATCTTCTATCTCCTATGCAAATGTGGTTGCTTATGAGGCAAGTATTGATGGTCCCACTGGGGGTGGGGGGTGTTCGGCTGTGAAGGGCGAGCCTCGTTCGATTGTGCCTATTTCTGTAAGTAACCCACTTGTGCTTTATCTAGATTTGAAAATTGTTGATGAGATCAACACGTGGTGGATTACTCTACCACTACTGCTATTTTTGATTTTAGGGGTTTTTGGCTCTCTTTTTCGGATTTGCATGCTTGAATTTCCAAATATTGGGAACCAATCATTCCGGATTTAGTTTAGATTTACCTTGTGGCAAGGGGTTTTTTAATTGTGAAATTTGGCAATGCTAATAATAAAAATTCCGTCCTATGTTGTGGTACCTTTTGGGAGGAAAGGTTCCCCTTGATGGCCAAACCCTAGTATCTGACTTTTGATCTGATACTGAATCCTTTAATAAGATTCCTCTCTAGATAAGGCTGCCAAATATTCCCCTTCACTTTTGGTTGGATTCAGTCTTGGAGGCTGTGGGGTATGCCCTTGGGGATTTCTTGTTGGTTGATTCAATTTCTTCTAATGTCTATAGGACAACATATGCTCGCATCCTTGTGGAGATGGATGTCTCCAAAAGGCTCCCTGCTATGATGAAGTCGGCTTCTCCAGATGGTTCTTAGATCCAACTTCTTGGTTATGAGGGTAGTCCGTTCAAATGTAAGAAATGTCATAAGACCAGCCATCTCATTGCGTGATGCTCCTTTGACAAGGTTAGATCGAAGAAATCACCTTCTTAGTGGTTGGGAGTTTTAGATGATCCCTATATACAGTTCAAAAAGTATCCATGGATGTGGATGGGTTGGATAGCTCTTCTCATACTGATCTCACTTTGGCTGAGGATTTTGTTGTTGTCCTTGATGATTTAAATGTTGTCCCTACGATGGTTTTGACTCATAATGTTGCTGTTGACCTGTCTCCTGCTGTTGATTCTATTGATTTGATTGTTGTCCCTTTGACAACTTTGATTCAAAATGTTGTTGTTGTCGCTTTTTTGTTTGCTAACTCTATCCAGAACACTATTGCTGGTGCTTCTCCTATTGTGATGGTTTTGGAGGTTAGTGGGAATTGCAGAAGGCTGCTGGGAAGGTGGAGGATGGTTGGACATCAATTAAAGAAAAAGAAAAAAAAAAAGCAAATCCTCCAAACCTTCATTTGATATGTCTTTACGTTTTTAAAACACTAGACCAAAATGTAAATCTTGATGGTTTGCAACTTCTTGGGTTGTTTGCCCTCTTGTTGGGAACTTTGGAGTGTCCCTCTAATTTATCAAGTGGTTTTCCACAATTGTTTTAAGATCCTCATTGTTATATCTTTCTTGTTTCTTTGTACAAGATTTCAGAACCTTTCAAAACCTATTTTTACTTGATCAAATCAAAAACTAAAAATAAAGCAAACTAGAAGGAAAGATTTTAATTACTATGAAACCACCTAGCCAAGTACACCCCTGACCGAAAAGGATGATAAGAGGACACTAAGCCTTTTTGAAACTGCTTGAAAGATATCCTCATGGTTAAGTTGTTCACTAGCCGGTTAGCACAACGTAACCTAATGGTTACTAGAAATTAGGACTTAATTGTCAAGAAAACAATCAATAACATTAGTTGGAAAAAAGCCGACGCCTTTCAGCAAAGAGTTCATTGGAGGAGGTTGTGTTGGCAAGTAAGAAATCCAAACTTAACCAAAATGAAACGTGTTGAATACGAACATTTCTTTATTGCCAAAACTACCACGATCATAAGGTTAGTTTCACCTGTAATTTCAATCCAAACAGGAAGATGACTGCAAAATATGAATTTGGCGGGGGGACAGAGTCGTAGGTTTCCCTCGAGATCGATGCATGCCCATTACCTGTTATTCTGCTCAACTATGAAACCTCTATGAAAAATGATTTTCTAAATTTATGTATGCCCTAAATTCAAATTTTATCATCTGAATGAAGTTAGAAAAGAGGAGAGGGAGAAACCATGCAGCGGCGAAGGTCTTGCGGAGATGTAGACCCCTAATCAGATTGTGTGCATTCCTTTGACAAAGGGGAAAATGTTGACAAACATGTAATGGTTACTTGCAAATTCAATGTCACATTACAAGTAATAGTTGACAGGAGTCCAGCTTTAATGCACATCTTGATTCAAAATGATCGCGCTTTGATTGCTGTAAGAGCTTTTAAAAAATCACGCTTCAGATGTTTGATTCAAAATGTCATTGCTGGCTAAAGTAAATTAGCCCCGGCTAAAGTAAATTAGCCACTAATATCTTCAAATTGTTCATCGTACATCGTAAAGAATGAGATCCCAGATAAAATGGTTAGAACGTGTCAAAAGATAAAATAAATATCAGAGTAGAGCACAAGTTAATGGTGATCTATAGGGGAGAGGACCCGGTAGTTGTGCACCCTAACTTCGTGCTTCTCAAAATCCTATGTGGAAATTTCGAATCACTCTCATTTTTTTATAGCAGCTTACTTGGCAAGTCCCCTGCTTATAACTAAGGTTTCAGAGCCACATCATCAAATATGATGCCACATCAGCATGCTTTTTCTCAAAGTGTCCAAAACAGCCCAAAAAAAAAGTGAGACCAATCATAGTGCATTGGATACCCCCATACTTGTGCAGCTGACGTGGCATTACACTATTGGTTGTTTTTTTTAAAAAGGGACACTTTTCATTCACTTATGAGTAATTATCATTAACAAAAACAACTTTAAAGTCACATCCATTGGTACAATCTTGTCAAAAATGTTGGATTTTAAATCAACAAGTATGGGTATTAAGTTAACAACTACTATCACAACTATTGGAACGCGCTCAACTACTGGGTCCTCTCCCCTAGCATGATATTTCTCATGTGTAAAGAGAAATCCAAATCCATTATTTAACGAGCGACGTGTGCATCCCTGTCTCACCTCTCAATGGCATATTACATGTGTAAAGCTCGGTACATAGTGACCTGGTCACTATGTACATTATATTTGAATAATCTCAGTTACAATATAATATATATCAGAAGGAAAGGACAAAGACAAATGACAATTTAAAATACACCCAATTTAAGATACTTGTCATGCAAACGTAATTACTTTATAGTTGCCCATTTTCAAGAGGTTTGGTTGTACTTTCAATTTATTTATTTATTTTTAAATATGAGTATTTAAGATTTTTTTTTTAAATTTATCATTTGAATCATTACTTACAACTTTTATATTGTTACTTTTTTTCAAAATTTATCATCAATCTAGAAGTTCAATGTTATGACATGTATTAGTCAGCTGTTGCATATATCATTTACTTCATTATGTAGAAAAGCTTTCAAATATATAAATTATGTTGGTTGTTTGTATTTTGCTTGCCCCCAACCACACATGGGTCGGGGACATCTCCACGTCAGGAACTTGGCATTCCCAAGTCCCCCAACTATCACCAGTCCACCACAATCTCACTGTCAGGGGTTTATTGACAAACACCCAGAAAGGTACATATGCATATGTACATGATTTTGAACTTGTTTTAGTATTATACTACTCATTGTAATCATCTTTGTAATATTTCTTATATTCATATTGCAATTTTCTTATGCTCAAGTATTTGATATTATAATTTAGTAGTTCTTATACTATTATACATTATTTCATAACTAGCATTTCAGTACTATATTTATAGTTATATTACATCACCCCCCTCCCCAACTGTCCCCAAATCAAAGCTTTTTTCCCCATCCCAACATCTCCCACCTGTGTTACACTGATTAAATTCGATGAGAAATATTAAATATGGCAATGTGATTAGATAGGAACAATAAATTAGTTATATATGTGATTGTATATTTGCAAAACCATCATATTACAACCTTGCACTATAAAGATTCTGAAAATGCTTCATGCTTCTTCATAGTGGCCTATTTATGAACCATTTTATGATCTCTCCTTGTACATGTAACTGACATTTCCAAATTCAGATCTTATATTTTTTGTATCCAAATTCAGCTGAAGTCATGCCTTCTTCCCAATCACCAAACCGCTTTCCACCAAAAACCAAACGCTTGATGCCAACATAACTGTAGTAGCACAGAGAAAATAAGATTAATAGAAATCACCAAAATAATATTCCCAACTAGAACATTTAACAATTATACTATAAACTTTGCTTCAAATAAATATACATAGTAGCAGCAAAACAAGAGCAAGACTGAAAAAACTGATAGAACCCCAGACTGCAATTACATGAAATTCCTAACTACTCTTCTCTTGAATGAAATAAGGTCAAACACATTAGAAGAGATTACTAAGAGGGCAATAAATATGCAAAATCCAGAGCAATACATCCTTACAAAATTAATCCCATTTGCAGAGCAAAATATTAATATTTTAATACACAATTTAGAAGAAAAAAATTACATACTTCTCTGAAATTATATTTTCGGAGTTCCATGCTTACATTTTAAAAAGGAAAATAATACTATTATATTTGAGTTTATGCTGATATTGAAGTAAAGAACAAAACTGAAAATGTAGAAAAACAAACACAAATAAAATTAAACAGCAATTGGAAGTAAAAAAATAATATATTAATTTAATAAATGTAAATAAACTAAACTTTATGTATGTAACAAATATTTTTTCTTAAAAGTAAAATAAAATAACTTTTAAATAAATAAAATAGCTTCAATTTGATCTCTTTGCATTTTAAATATATATCTATATATGTTCTAGCAATATTAAAGATGAATAATAAATATATCTATGGAATTGTTTTTTTTATTAGGATCAAAGAAGATTTGAAGGAACTTGAAACCCTATTTACAACATGTTGCCAACAGCAAAGAGGCAATAAAAAGGCAGCCAACCATTACCAAAAACCAGGCACGGAATAGAAGACCAAGAAAGGGGAAAAAATACAAACAGACCAAAACCAATACAAATTCTTTAAAGCCTCGGCAGTTTTAGCTTCCAATTGGGACACATCGAGAGCAAGTTTCTTAAAATCCTGTAGGTCTTGAGCAGAATGATCAGCAGCTCTCTTAAGATTGCCACGTGTATGCGTGTTTGGGCCTTTGTTATCCTCTTCGAGCTTCTATTTCCCTTATCAGCAGCATCCACACTGACCACATGATTCTTACTTTGATTCATTTTATCATACTTTCCCACCAGAATCTTCATGTTATCAGTATTGCCCTCGATCAACTTATGACCAAAAGAGACAATAGTAATGAGATTATCATCGATATTTCGACTTGGTCTCCAACCCCATAATTCTTCCTTATCCCTGTTCATGATCTCAACATCCTTAACCGCTTTTTGTAAGGAAAAACAAGATTTCTGCCCACTTTCATCTACGGAGCCTCCTTATTTAGAATGTTATCCTTTTTACTTTGGATGGAATGCAATTTAATGTTAAGATAGTTGATATCATTAAAAAGCCACTTGTTCATCCTAAAAGAATGCACAAGAGTATTCCTAGCAATATCCAGGTGGTCAGGCGGACTATCATAATCAAAATTGAGAAGAGGGAGTCTTTCGACAAGGTACGAGGAAAAGAGGATGTTCACTCACGAGTTGTGACAGGCAAAGACTCACCAGTCTTTCGACAGAGAGGAGGAAAAGAGGATCTTCGCTCACGATTTGTAACAGGCAAAGACTCACCAGACCCGCCCTGCTCTGACGAACCACTCAAAGCACCACCAATAGAGACCGAAACAGGGAGGTCATCTTCTAATTTTGATTTTTCTTGCTAACCTTAAAAAAAAATTCCTTCCTATTCCAAATAATGGGGTCAGAGTTTGCATCGGTAGTCCAATCTTCACACTCAGAGAAAGAAATATCAGAATCCAACTTACCAGTCCCCACGTCATTCCCCGAGGAAACAACAGAATATTTGTTCTTGCCTTTCAAAGGTAGGGGAGGGATTTCAAATACTCAACAATAAGTAGAATCGACTCTGAGAATTGTTTCTATGTTATTTGTTTCTTGCATACTGATGGACCCCTATTTTGGGGGGCTCCATTATATGCACCATCCTTAATCCTTTCACTCTATGATTAATATGGTTGCTTTATTTTGCGTATAAAACTTTGCGAAAATATGTGAACTGATCAACTATTTTGATTTTATAGACCATCTTCATTTCTATCTCTGTTCCGTTGTTATTTACATATTATAACTGCATCTTCACAACAGAACTTTGGAATCAGGCAACAAACAAAGTGCCACTTACAGGCTTGAAAATTTTGATGTAAACAGCGGTTCATTCTTAAGCAGGAACGATTGAGTGTGAGATAAAAAGAGCATGTAGTCACAATACTTCTGAATGAAAATAACCAAATGGATAGATGTAAAGACCCTCCTCAATTCTGCTCTCAAAATTGCTGATGAAAGCTCAAGGAATTTCATCAAACAATTCACATGCAAGGGATGTATGACTGATATAGTATTTCAGCTGGCTTAAAATGACTCTTTCTTCAATTTACATCAATGAGAATCTTGTGCTAGAAGACTCTAAATTGACTACACAATGCCCTAACATGAGTGTGCTACTAATTTTGATAATATTCAGTGCATATATATGATCTAAGCATGAGAAATGAACACCTACAGCCAACTGGCATTTTTACAAACAGTTGGTATGCAAACTAACTAGCTGATAAATAATGATATTGAATTGCTTAAATGACACCAGCAACTATTATCTTCTTAATTGCAATAAAATTTCTAATACAAAGCTCATGAAATATGGCCAAGACTTGTGGCATTTACATGGATTACAAAATGATAATGCGGGTATAATGCACACTTACAGCTGAAACTTATAATACCCTAAAAAACAATACTAACAAAAGAACCGTGGTTGTAGATGGCTGTAATAATTTCCTTCAATGCTGCCCCTTCTACTTTGCTTTTCCGATTTGCTTTTTTCGAACTGCTTTTTCGGATCTGCTTTTTAAGCCTGCTTTTTCGGTTCCGCTTTTTTGGACTACTTTTACGGACTGTTTTTTTAGCTTGCTTTTTCGGTTCCGCTTTTTTGGATTACTTTTTCGTATCAACTTTTTCGGACTGCTACCATGTTGAATCTCAAGACCATATCTTTCAATGGCGTCAAGATTGCCAGTTTGAAAGGATTTCGTCCTTCAAACTATTGAGACATAATCTCCAAAAAAATTTCCAATTTCTTTGATATTTCCAAGCATGCTTAAAAGAAGCTCTTTCATTTCTTTTATAGTGTTCTCACAAGAACTCCATCTTTCGTTTTCTCAATGTGAGATAAAACATAACTCCCTTTATGTAACTTATGTCTCCAATGTGTTACAAAATAAAGGGGACTCTTTTTATTTAAATATTTCTCACAAACTATAGTCTATGCATTAATAAAGTTAAATATTTAAATTTAACTTTATAAAATAGCTTTATCAATGCATAATAAATCTTATCAATGATAAACAAGTTTTCTTGTCGATTTTAAACAATTACCATCGACATACCGTTGCCACTGGATGTTCACTCATGTGCAAGATGACTTACTATAAATAGTAAGTATGCCCAAAATTGCCTCAAACCCCCTCAGAAAGACCTGCAACTGAAACTATCTAGACCAAATGGCCTCTAAGCCCCTTTAATGCCCTGGTTAGCCTACAAGACCGTGGGGAAATAGGCTAACGACAACATCATGCTATGAATGCTGAAAAGGGGACATTACAATAGATGGATTGTGAGATACAGGCAGCGATGAATACTACAGTACTTTCCAACATATGAATAGTGTTTTTCAACATGTAAAATACCTCAAGCAATGATATCATACACAACGAAAAAATAGTGTTGCAGTAAAACAGTTGCAGTAAAACAGTGGCAGAGGTGAAAATGGATTATAGACGCAGGGAATGACTATTTGTTATAGATATATATGCTTCCAGTAATGATACCTTGGCCCAAGAAAGTACATATACAGCATCGCTTACACTCATTGGTTACAGTTAATAGTTGAATGGTGCCTGCGATCATACCACCTCGCAGAGATGTTCTAATTGTCAACAGCAATAGACACGTATGTACATATGGCAACCATTGAATCCTTCAGATGGAACACGGAACATTTGCCAAATCCTTACCAACGTGGATTCAGAACTAATATGCAGCAACGATAGACATGGCCAGAACTCATTGTTCGACGCAGGAAATGCACAGCGCCCAAACAATTGGTTGGGAATGGAGACCCCATGATAGTAAAAGATATCATCACAGGAAAATTGAATATTGGGGAGTCATCTCAATTACTGAGATAGATGGATCAACGCTAAGAAATGTTGCAGAGATTGAAATATGAATTGCCAACATTTATGCTTATGACCATTTAATGTCTTCAAGTCATGTTTTGGTTTCTATACAAGCGGCTAATAATGACTGATAACCATATGCCTTATGCAGAGAACGTTGATCACGGAGAAGCTCTGAGGATACGATGGATAGGCAAACTTACACAGACCCTTCACGAAAGATTACATTCAAGTTATTTTCGAGCAGGTTACGCACTACAGGAGCAAAAGGAACGCAAATATCTTGGACTGGGCTTCGGGCAATGAACTTAATACTGTCTGTGTTGCAGTTCCTCCAAGAAATAATACGTTCCCAGGGCATCTGGAAAATAAAGTAAGCCAGAATATTTGTAAGAGATTGAAGATATTCTCTATTTGCATTCACGTTGGACTGTCTGTGGATCTCGGGAAGGAAACATTCCAAAGAATGATAGAGATTCGAACTTGAGAAATCCCTGAATATATGTTCGACAGATGGATTTGGTGACACAGGTGCCACGCTAATAAAGGACTGGAAGATGTGTGTCGCAGAATATTTGAAGTGTAATGAATCCCCAAGCCACATGTTTATTTATAAAAATGGCCGATGAATGCCTTGGTTTATGGTTCAACGAAGCTATGGTATATCGCTCAAATTTAATTATCTCCTAATATAATAGTTGCACGATGATATTCTGTAAAACATAATCAATTAGGTGTTGTTCACGAAGAGGCACGTTGTTTTGAGAAGAGCCTCGCATCTCTCCGCTTATTGTAAATATGAGATGCAACGAACAAAGGAACAGAATTTTTCTTAAAAAACTATTATTATGCACAAAGATTTTACATACAGATTGAATATATCTCATTCTCTCATAGGCAAAGAAAGAGTTTTACATATTCCTTGGGCATGAATCATTGAAAGCATTGAGCAGATATTGGTGTGCAATTTGGGAGGAAATTCAGTGGATTGATTATCAAATATAGGTGTCTCTATTGCTTTTCATGTTGGCATGACCAGGAAGCATTATATTTTTTTTATTTATATAAAGCATTTAAGTCAAAATACTGGCAAGTTTTCGTCCTCTATAATCATTTGCAATTCTGTGAGCAATTTTAAAATCAGATTGTGATAGGGTCATTTACAGCATCTTAAATTTGATTATCATAGATATAGTGAAATACACAGTTGTTTCCTTCTCTATGTCCAGTTTGTCTCCCGCTCTTGGTGTTAAATTTCAATCTGGACTTACTTAAGATTGCATATTTATTTGATCCTTTGCATCTTGAAAATAAAATTGTTCGTCATATAAGTGCATTTAATTTTGTAAAATTGTATGTAAAAAGCTTATGGTATTGACTCTATTGTCCTTTTAGGCACTGGTCCATTTATTGTTTATGTTATACTGGTTCATAATTAGGATATTGGCAATCATCTAATTTCTTTCCTTTGATAGAATTAGTATATTTATTTGTCAGTAAAACTTGTACTTATAAAATATATTCATTGTTGTTGTCAATTCAGAATAATCTAATTTGAAGTACTTACATTCTGAAGTCATATATGAAGTTGCGAAGTCAATTAAATTTCAACACATTTTGAAATTTTACTTAGATAGTGCAAGTGAAGAGTTTTCCAGATCTCTTGCCATTCGGAGGACTTTCATTGCATTTATAATCAGATTGTCTGCTATAAATGTTCTTGGACTTGGTGATTGATTCAGAATTAGGTGCACCCACCTTGGCTTTGCAGAGCCAGAAGTGCAGAGGACTCGGATCAAATCAATCTGTAATGTTCCTTGAACAAAGATTCTGAAATACCAATACAATGTCCTCAAAGCTCCCTTAGGTCGTTACATCAAACAATTTACTGATAACATGATTACTGTTTCTTCTATCCATCAATACTTTAATCTTTATATTTTAGAAGATCTGCACCCATGGTTCGATCAACATTTGATAGTAGACAATGTATCCCCATTTTACCCTAAATGGTTTGTATCATATATTGATGTGTGTAATCCTTAACTAGGTGATCATTATTCATTTATCCTCTGGCAACCTCTTTCTTATAAATTCTTTCTTCGTTCTCTACGATGAATCTGATCTTAATTGCTTCCTACGTCTTTTTAAATATTATTGAGTGTATAATTCCTTATATTATTGGAGGATTGTAATTCCTCTTGACTTGATTCAATTTTTGGATGGATGCCAACATTGACCGGTATCTCATTTGTTTTGGTTATTCCTTACTCCGAATGACCTTCCCTCTTATGGGACATTCACTGGACAACAGTGCTAAATAATCTGGTCGATTCTATGATCCTTTCCTAATTGGCTCTTGGTTTCATTTGATTAGAATAGTCTACTATTCTAGATAATCATTCCGCGAGTGTTTACAAATGGAACAAGTGATGGGGAAATTGGAGTTGGTTAATTCGAGCTTCCAATTCCATGTCGTTCTTAGTCGTTTGACTCTTGTTCAAGATTCCTTGCCGTATACGTCCAAAGTGGATATTGGATTTCTTTTTGAGATTCTTGTACATGGCTTATGTATTATTCCCATGGTTATGTGTCCTTCCGCCTGCTTATCCTCCTTTATCACATCTACTTCCCCCCTTAATGCATGTCTATGATTATTGTCGCCATGGAAACTGATTCCTGCTTAAATCAATCCCGTCTCTCTGCTTCTTTCTTGTTGGGTATATCCTGTGCTATTGTATAAATAAATCTCCCTTTTTGTGTTATGCATATGACATTTATAAGTCATGGATAACCCTGGATGCTCCTGCGATGTCTTCCATGGTTGCTAGCTTGCCGTAGATTGGCTATTTTCTTCTACCTCTTAGATATCTTCCCATCATGAGTATCGTGATTATCTGATGAATCATTACCTTTGTACTCCAAATGTAGGTCTTAAAAGACTGCCTTCTATATGATATTACTGATGCCAGTTGGGTGAATAGGTTTCTTCCTTTCTAATATGAGGTAAGGGTCATGACTATTCATAGGCATATTGGTTTGTTTATATTAAAATGTTTGATTAATATATATATATATATATATATATATATATATATATATATCATTCACCATATTATGTATATGTATGATAATTATATTATAATAATGGATTTATTATTATCATTCATAATATATTCATTTAAGAATTTATCTATGTTGTTTATCAATATAGTTATATTATACAATTTCCATAATACTATTATATATCAATTGAGGGTAATATTGTATTATATCAATTTGATAAAAGCAATATATTTAATAATATTAAATTATGTTATAATATTTATTTATCAATTTTTATTAATATTATAAATTCAACTTTATAAATGTGGTGTTATTATTTATTTAACTTTATCAAATGTAATTATAATTATATTATATTATATTTATTTATTCCTTATATTAACTCTATTATTAAAATTGATCTTGGAAATGGGAACATTACACAAGCAGTCCTATCAAGTTGGCCTTCAACCCATTGGAATCTCAGCATTGAGTTGGCAAGGCTTATAGAATTCCAATCTGTGATTTTGGGAACCAAAGTATCTAGGGAAGACAAAAGATAGAACAAAAAAGAAATTCTAACCTTATGCCTGAAATGGTTGAGAAGGACAAAATGAAGTCCATACATAATGGTGAAACAATTGTCCAGAAAAAAATATTGAATAAGAAAATTTAGAACAGCCACCCAAATTGTCTTAATATATTTCATTCCATAGCAGCTATTTGGCTTCTTCATCAGGTGTTTACCCTCTTTAATCTCAAATTTTCCCTATCTGGATACTAAGGACATGGAACAAAGTGAAGAGTCTAGATGTAGAGTGATTCTCCCCTTGGGCTTAGACAAGTTTTGAGTTCCAAAGTCAAGAAAGTCCCAGCATGAACTAGTACAGATATGGGTTCTTAAGGATGGCAAAAAAGTCTTGAAGTATGGGATTTGAATTCATCCCTACATGGGGTGATTTTTCCCACTTGTGGACAATTGAAGTGAAGATAAATCTAGCTAAGTATAAATGAAGGAATTAATCCATACATGGGTTGAATTTCCCATGTGAATGAAAGGAGACATCAATGGATATTCCTTATGATGTTTGAATTTTCCCCTTTGGAAAAGGTAAATAGTGGACACAATCAAATATTTGCAATCCCTACATGGATTGTTATTTCCTTGGAATTTTTAAAAATAAAATTAATTAAATAAACGTAAATAATTTTACTTGCACAAATTTGAAGGCAGGAGTTTTTATCCTTCATTTCTTGTGTGGGTGAAACTATAGCAAAAATCTACTTTAAAAAGGCAAGCTACAGCCACATGAAAGCACAAAAGATTGGCTAAATGATCCAAGGTGGTAAAGGCAAGGAGGCTTGAAGCCTTGAAGATTAATAGACATCACCCAGCCATAGGAGACCTGAAAATAGATCCAATAAGGTATCAACCATTGACAAGAGGCTTGGCATTAATTAAGGAAGCAAAATCAGAACTTTTCCTCAGCCCCAACAAGAAATCCACAAGGTGTGTGTGCGTTTTCAGATTTTAGTTTGAAATTTCTTCCACGAGCACCGATGTTCTTGTAAAATCCTTGGATTTTCTTATCAATCAAATGAGGCTGAAACTAATTGCAGGGGCGTTGGCAGGGAAAAGGCACAGTTCATCATTTTGATGACGACAGAAGACTGAAAATGTGTGCTTTCAGACGAAGTCTGAGGATTTTTTCCAGAAAGGCAATTTTTTAAGGTCAATGGCAAGTCAAAATGCTATTTTTATGACTGATTTCAAGTATCAAAGGGGCTGAATATATAAGTAGATAGACTGTCTGAAAACTCCTCCACTAAGTTCAATTTTTGAAATAATTTCATAGCTTTTTTTAATGGTCCTCAAGACCTGTGGATCTTCATTGCAGACATATAGGAGTGATTCTAAACCAAATGGGATTAAGGAGTTATTGATTTAAAAACCAATTGGATATACCTTAGAAGCTTGCATTAGGGGGGTGGAGTTGCTAACAAGATTGCTTCTAGTAGAGCTTGAGTTCATCCATACTTCCTTGCATCCATAGAAGTAGATGTAGAAGAAGTTTATTCATGTCGAGAGTTCAAAAGTTGGAAAATCAAAAACTATACTTTCATTGCACATTGTGAGGCCAAATTTATAGAAGAAAGTTGACATCCATTGAATGAAAAGAGTAAGTCCCCTTAGTGATCCCAGCAAATCATATTATTTCACTGAGCGAGTATCCAAAGCTGAAGGGACCTTGCAGCTATTTCATGATCTACTTTGCAAGCTTAGCATGAGAAGTGACCTTATTCAAGAGAATCAGAGATTTGGTGCTTCATCTCCAAATATCAAGTATTCAATTCTGTATGTTGTAGAGGAACAAAACTCACATCAACAAGGCACAGCATCAAAAGAATCATATTTATCCATGCTCACTCAATAGCCTCCCATATGTGCAAAGCATGCAAATAAAGTTATAATCAGAGAAAGCAATAAAAACTTCAGATCGGTTATTACATCGAGCCTTCCTTGAGACAAAATTTGGATCATTGCAGATATTAGAGGCAGCGATACCAAATTACAGATCAGTTTCATGTCTAGTCATCCATTTAGTCAAAGTCAGGCATTCAGCATCAACTTTCAGATCGATATAATAAGGATCATAATTAAATTACATTTGAGTCTCTTTAGTTGTTTGCAGGTGTATAGTAATTGTTGCAGATCAATATCTATTATATCATGGATCATATTTCACAAGCCATTTGGAATATAAGTTTATATGTTTATGTAAATGATACCGGTTGATCAAAGACCATCAACACCATTTAACGAGTTTACCATTATCAATTTGAGGTCCATATCAGAATTATTATTTGGCAATATAACCATTCCAGATTAGCAACAGGATCACGTGTTAGATACTCATTTGTGAAAAACTAAAGCATGGAGTATAATTTTATTAAGTATAGTTAGAAAGAAGTCTCTTGCAACCAAAATTAGTCAAAACCTTGAGAGATTGTGTGAGGGAACATTACAAAGATCAAGTAAATTGCATTTCTAAATGCAGTCCAAGCCCTACTATGTAATAACCCCAACCGGTTATAACTTCGTGAAACACCAAATCCTTCTCAAATTCAATTGTTTGACATTTTGTCAAACACTTTGCAAGCAAGCTCTAATACCACTGTTGTTAATGTTATAATTCTGTAGGATAAATTATATTATATTTATGAGAAATACAATATATGACAAATATTATATATGGAATAATTAACTTATATTAAGAGTGATATATATATATATATATAACAATTATAATATATTGATGGTATATTACTTGTGTTATAACTATAACTAATGTAAGTTAATATGTTAAAGAGACATGTATAGTCAAGAGGCATGCCTCTTTATTTTATATATATAGTCATTCATATAGTAACTTGGAAAACACATAACATTCCACAAGTGCTATTACAAGTTACAGATCCTATTTCACTAACATGGTATGAGAGCAGGTCTACCTGGGATTAATTGAAATTTGGATCCACCATTTGTATGCGTCAGATTGGACACAGAACTTGAGCAAGTCTAGTGGTAGAGGACCAGTTAAAGCCGCGTGGGCATCAAAAGCAAATAAAACGCAAAGATCCTGCAATAGGAAGGGCCAAATTCAGATCTAATAAAATGAAGTCTTGCAGGTTTGAACAGAGATCACAAATACACTTGTCATCGCTGAATGGTGTTGACCTGGATATTGATCACAGATAATTTTTAAATAGTATATATCACTCTCCAGGAACCACTCAGGATATGATAGAAGATTGATTGCCGAACTCCACAATATAGAGTGTAATTTGGGCTGTCATGGAGCTTTAAGTGAATCATATTTTTGGGTATGCTAAAAGAGGAGGTTGTGGCATAATTTACGATTCCTGGAGACATACATTTTGGCTACAGCTGCTCACTTTTTGAATTCATCGGTGCTGCTTAGTTCATTGGAAGGCATGGATTTTTAAGAAGGTCAATTCATCTGTGTGAATTTGACAGGAATATAAGAACCACAGGCAGTGAACAGGAATGTTTAGAATGATTGCAGTATTTGAGCTGGAGGGTCATATGAAACATTTTACTCATTGCTAAACACAACTTGTTTAATTTTGGAGATATAAAGTTTTGGGATTGATCACATGTCTATTGTGCCACTTGAATATATCAATCTAAGCCTCCTCTTGCAGGCAAAGGATGGAAGTATTTTATATTTGACACTAAATATTGGAGATTACATTCAGTAGCTTCTTGGAGTCATTTCACAGATTTAGATGAGGAAATTAAGTGTGTCAAATTGTAATGCCAAGTTTTAATGTATTGAGGGTCTTGAACAAGCTTGGACGATGCTTCTCCACTGATATTTGGTATTAGTTTTGTAGAGAAACATGGAGAAGGAATAGCATGAGACTAATAACATAAGCTTGATACTTTACCTAGTGCTTTGAAGAGGGTTGATTATTAGCTTAAAAGTCAGATAGGGCTGCTCAGAACTTCAGATGCAAATATAATTGATTTTATGTTGCTCTCAATAAATTTTTTTGTTGAAATGTACCATGACTACCTTGTTAAAATCCTGGTCCATGAGCACTGCCTTGATTTACTGTCTTAGGTTGTGGAAGAGATGGATAGTGTGGGACTTTAGGTTCACGACAAAATCCTTTGAGATTTATTTTTTTGGATGTTCAGTTCAAATTGTGTGAAATTCGGTAGTTATTAACCTTCTCATCTGGAGCAGTTGCATGAAGCTGGCCACGAAGATTTACTTGCAAATGATTTTTTAATTTATTGATCCATTCTACTTATTCCAGTTTTTATTGGGCACTCTATGAAGCAAATGCTTTATGACTACATGTCCAGGAAATGGAATGGAATGAATAGTTATACCTATAATATATTTATTCATTATCTCTGAAATGAAAAGAGATTAGACAAGATGCTTGAAAGTTTGGAGTAAAATGGCACAACCAAGATGTTTGTCGGGTGCAATAGCCTATAATTTATTAATGATAATGAGCAAGAATATATATCTTTTGAGAGTTTTTTTTATATGTAATGGATTAATTGGAGGAGGATCAAAAGAAAAGATTACTGCAACCTTAATGGAGAGAAATTCATGGAAATTTGAAAAGCCTCAATCAACCCTCTATCTCTAGATACTTCAATGAGATTGATATTTTTAAGTTGGGCAATTTTACAAATTATCAGTTTGTTCTGAAAGCCAACACATATCTAGATAAATTATTGAAGGAAGATGTATATTGTAGCAACTGACTATGCAATACATGAGTTCCTGAGTTCTATGGGAAGCCTTTGGGACTTTGATTACAATAATGGTGCAATTCTCTGCCAGAGTTGAAAGCTTGTCATGATTGCTCCGGAATAATGAGATAAGTTCATTGTCTCTTGGTTATTATTTTTTCCTATTGCAGTCAATCTCTTAACTATATCCATGCATGTGATATAAGATTTATTTTCTTTATTATGCTCATTTTTTCTTTGATCTAAGGGATGATTCTCTGCAATTAAAAAAAAGAAAGGAAGAACATAAAGAAGTTTTCCATATATGATGTGATGCGAAATTGTTTGATGATATAAGAGTGGGAATTTTACATTGTGGGTGGAAATAATAACCAATGTTCCATTCCCATTGTTTGACAAATGCTTATATGGAGCCACTTTCTGACATTCATTGAAACAACTTGTATCAAGGATGTTGAATTGCAGATTAGTATTTATTATCCTCGGGTATTGCATGTATCTACTCTTTGTAATCTCTCCCTTATTTTGTATTTTTATAATTACCATAAAGAGCTATTTTCCTTGATCTTTTCCTTTGTCTCTGAGGATGTTCTTGCAGGAAAAGAAGATTGGTACATTAGGCATGCTACCAAATATTGTGCAGACTTAATCTTATGATAGTAGCTTCAAAGAAGCTGTGATTTAGGATTCACAAATCATCTGATGATTAGGTTGGATAATGTGAGTTTCTTGAAGCAAATATCCTTGATTAAAATTATGAGAGGGAGTCTGACAATTCATTAGAGGCAACCTTGGAGAAAGAGAGGGAGCAGAAAATAATAAATATTTAAGTCAAACTTTTGATGATCTTGGTTCAGAAGGAGTAGACCTTGATTGATGGATTCTCCACTAGTCAGAAACTAATAACAGCTAAAGGACTATGATTCATGGGATAAGGTCTCATGTATGTAGGTTGGAAGGCTTTATGCTATCAGGATACCCATTGAACTAGGGAAGCATGACATGACTTGATTCTAAGAGGTTAGAAGGATGATAACAGATTAAAAGGAAGTCTGACACTTCATCGAAGAGAACCTTGTGCTAAGAGGTCAAAAAAGTTGATATCAAACTAAGAGGGAGAAACCTTATTCTCTGATATGTTTTAGTGACAACACCACATGACAGTATTTGTGAAGACTTCATGTGAACTTTTGATGTCATACATGTATGAGCCTGTCCCCTGTGCATATCATGAAGAAGTGACGACTTCTAAATGATTATCGCTTGTATTAGCAGAAGTTGTTGTAAAGTGACGTCCTTACAATAACTTGTAGCATGATTCATTTTTGCGAAATTGTTTCATGTAAAGACTTTATCTTATAAATCAACAACTAGGTGGTTGATATCATTAATTTGATTATCTACAAGTTGCTTGTATAGATATATTTTCGGTACTTGGTGTATATCTTGCCTTGATATTCTGATAGACCATTACCACATTGAGTACTTGGTGGATATCATTTAGTTGATGTTCTAATAGGCCATTACTCAGAGTATTTGGTGAATATCATTTGATTGATATTCTGATAGGCCAATGCTCATGTTACCAAATATGATAACAAATAGTAGTTGGTGAATATCATATGTTGATATTTTGATAGGCCAATACTTACATGATATCATATTCTAGAAATCTTCTGATCAAAGATTTCTTATATGTATTATTTTAAAATATTACCTATGGTGTAATATCTATGTGTTTTATCCTTCTTCATTAAGAGGGAGTGTTAATGTTATAATTCTGTAGGATAAATTATATTATAATTATGAGAAATACAATATATGACAAATATAATATATGGAATAATTAACTTATATTAAGAGTGATATATATATATATATATATATATATATATATATATATATATATATATATATATATATATATATATATATATATATATATATATAACAATTATAATATATTGATGGTATATTACTTGTGTTATAACTATAACTAATGTAAGTTAATATGTTAAAGAGACATGTATCGTCAAGAGACATGCCTCTTTATTTTACATATACAGTCATTCATATAGTAACTTGGAAAACACATAACATTCCACAAGTGCTATTACAAGTTACAGATCCTACTTCACTAACAACTGTAATATCCCTTGTCAATTCAAACCTCACCTTGTTGATTTGTAAGTCAAGAAAAATTGTTAGACGCTCATTTGTGAAAAACTAAAGCATTGAGTATAATTTTATTAAGTATAGTTAGAAAGAAGTCTCTTGCAACCAAAATTAGTCAAAACCTTGAGAGCTTGTGTGAGGGAACATTACAAAGATCAAGTAAATTGCATTTCTAAGTGCAGTCCAAACCCTACTATGTAATAACCCCAACCGGTTATAACTTCGTGAAACACCAAATCTTTCTCAAATTCAATTGTTTGACATTTTGTCAAACACTTTGCAAGCAAGCTCTGATACCACTGTAATATCCCTTGTCAATTCAAACCTCAACTTGTTGATTTGTAGGTCAAGAAAAATTGTCAAACACTTCCAATACGATCTCTATGCTTGCTGTTTCTGAGTTTCAGACCGATTATGCTTGCTTGAAATGATATCAAAGGGAATCTAAAAGCCTATAATTGATTACTACTATATCTAAGAAAAGAACTAAATGCATATGCAATTCTCTTTTGGCTTTTCAAATGCATATAGATGAATTCTAAATGAAAAATGCGCACTTATAGCCAATTGGTATTTTATCAAACACTTGGCATGCATACTATTATGTCAATCATGGAAGATATAAATATACACATTACATCAAATATATATAGACCTGCAACTTATCACTCATTTAGTGAGATATTTTCTAATTCAATGCTTAACATAATATTCCAAAGCTCTTGGCTTTGCAACCCAAAAAAAAAAAAAAACCAGATATAAAATGTGCATCTACAGCTACTTATGACAGCCACCTAAACAATGCCAAATGACCAATTTAAATGATGCAAATTGACTGTAGAACCTAATATACAAATTGCCCAATGAAGGAGATGAAATTGAAAATCAAACCAAGTACTGTAGCACGGGTACTATTCACGTCACTATTCACGACACTGTAGCAGCCAGCAATAAATGTATTCTCCAATTTAAGCACAAATAGAACTCCAAAATGAAGCTCTCTGGAATGCCAAATTCAGTAGATATTTCACCACCTCAAATGGTTGCAACACTGAAGAATTGACGCTCTCCAGTGGCTAACTGAAATTAGAAACCCTTAGTTTCTTCTCTCAAGTTTATATCAAATGCAACTGACAATAACCGGATGGCTAACAATGAAGCTCTCGCCTCTATTTATTCTTTTCCTTCACCCTTCTAGAAGGAAATAAAATATTATTTAATTGCACTCTCTAAAAGCCTCCTCCTTTCCAATACAATAATTAGTTGTGCTTCTAGAAAATTAAATTAATTAAATATAAAGTCACCTTTAAATTTATTTATTTATTGACTTTAATTTAATTTATTTCTCCTTATTTCTCTACTTAGCCTTCGGAGAATGAAAAGCTAAGAACTCCATTGAGGGTCTAAAAGATGGGTTAGGGTAAATCGTGTAAAATCTGGAAAGGGGTCATTAGAGTTTACAAAGTCCATTAGCAAAAATAAACCTTAACCCTCAAAAAATTCCTTGGGGGTTTGATGCAGGAGCATCAAGTTGTGTCAGAGCAATTTTGCATTACCCAAAAATATGTCTAGTAGTTTTTGTATCATATTTTTGCATTTTTTTATACCCATTTGGGCAAATTAGAGATTCCAACTCTCAAGTTTTCATAGCTATTTTTCTAGATCAGCTTTCAAAATTTTAGGCCGACATTAAAAATTTAGGAAAAATGAGTTTTTTTGTAGAGGGTCATAATTATAAAGAATTGGCGAGTCTGAGCCCAGGGGAAGGTGGTAATTAGGACTTTAAGCACTTTGGAAAAAGAATTGGGTCAAAATGTTTCATCATTTGAAAGTTATTGCAATTTTAAGTTTCTAAAGACCTCCTGAAAAACCTTTGGAGACAAATTTGAGCCACAAAATGGTCGAAATTGGAGACTGTTAAAGTTGTAGCTTTAGTCGGATTGAATTGATCTAGAGATAATCCTTCTATGGTTATTGGTTGATAATCAATTAGACAAACCCTCATATATCTACTTATATATATTATATATTATATATAATTATATAATATGTATATGTATGTATAGGCAGATAGATATATTATAAATTAATGTTAATCTTATGTATAACTATATATAATTTATATACTATAATATATATTAGATACAATAATATATATTATTTAACATGAATAAGTATATATAAGAAATGGTGATTTACCAATAACTAAGATATTGAGGCATGGCATTTTGGCCAAGGTGCGGGTGCAGAATGCAAGGATGTGTTTAGAAGCGGCACGGAGGTGGTCAAGAAATGTTAGCGCTACGTGTGGATGCTTGGGAAAGCATCCATCAAGCATCCAAGCGAATCCACAAAGCATCCAAAGTTTTTAGGTGCCAAGTCACTACAGTGACTCAATAAAACGTGTTAAAATGGTTTTTTTATTATATTTTGTCTCCTATTTTCTCCAAAACCCTAAAACGACCTAATATAGGCCATTCATTGCTAATTCCTCTCATTTTGTTTTGATTTTGCAATTTGAATTGCATTGGAATCTTGAACTTGAGTAATTTACTAATTAGACATTACTGTTATTTCAATTTGAATATGCTAATTGCTATGGAATGGTTTATTTTTCGTCTTGTATATTTCTTGCATTTATTTGCATGCATAAATAATAGTATACATATATATATGAACGCACCCAAACGCATCCAAAATCAAAATTAAAATTAAAAAAAATTGTGCATCAGCACCCGAACCCACATTAGCATTAGAACTAGCATCGATAATTTAGATCAATAACAATAATGTATCTGAAATCAAATCAATCTGACTGAAGCTACAACCTTAACACTCCCTCTTAGCTAGGGAGGATTTGTAGAACACATTATGCTCTCAAGCATTTAAGGATATCAACATATATCCATCAACTTAGATGTTATCTTTCAATATCATCTGAAGTATGATTCAACAAGAAATATCAATCATATGATATTCATCATACTTATATTCTTTTGGTACATTCACTGGCATCAAAGAAAAGTCCTTGATGCCTACCAAAAGAAAATGTTATATCCTAGTAGGATATGAGTTGTCTAATTTCCGGCACTTCGGGACAATAACTTAATGTAGTCTACAAGATAACAAGAAATCACAATTTCATGGTCTCTATCACGACAAGTATCATGATCTCTAGCACTCTGGGACAACAAATGAAGTCTAATCATGATATGTTCGTTATCATGACTATTGACATTCCAAGACAGCTTAATGTAGTCTATCATGATAACAGGTCAAGCTATTGATAAGATCATCACCTTACAATAGCAATCCTCTGAAAATACATCAATAAAAGATTGTCACCTTTCATGACATAATCCACATATGCAAAATAGTAACCACCATGAACCAAGTCAGAGGGTGGAACAAGGACTTTCACCTCAACTTCTCTCTCACAAAGAAGAATGCTTACAAGGAATTTCACTTATAACTTTCTCTCTCATAGAGAAGATATCATTCACAAAGAATTGCACTTCAAAATTCTCCCTTTGAACAATGATGCTGGGAAGTCAGGTCCAATAATTACTCCCTTAGAGGCTCTCTTCCCCCAAGGATGTCTGTCGAACTCACTCTGAATTTGATATCGATCTTCCAACTTTTTAGTGATAAGTCAATACTTCCTCATGATGCACACAAGAGTGGGCCCATCAAAATCATGCAGTCACACACATGTATTTCTAGACTCCCTCTAAGTATCAATCTTCTAACCTCCTGTATTCTTCTTTTCCTACAAGATCAACTTCAGATACAAAGGAAAAGATCTATGAAAAAATAACTCATATAGGACATATAAAACTGCAAATGACAGAGAGACTATAATGAGTAGATAAATGTAATACTTAAGAACAATAAATACTTATCTGTACACCACCATCATTAATACAAGTTGCCCAAGAGATGATTCAGATTTGAAAATCTGATGATGTCCCTTCTCTTACATCTCCCTTCTAAAGATGGTTCAAGTGAGAATGGAAAATTCCCACTCATTCCATTTCATAGAGTCAAAACATTTCTTTCAATAAGTAGTATGTATCATCAAATTTGATTGCCATGCAAACTCTTCATCAAATTAGAAATCTAGTAAGCATCCTCCAATCCTCATACATAATTTTCAGCTTCCAATATTGAGCCAATGTAACATTTGGCAGTTTTAGCAAATCTAATTTGCATGAAATGGTTGATTGTAGAGCGTTTTCCTTCTCTATATCAAATTTCCTCCAACTAGCACCGAGTTATATGGTTGCAGATTCTATTCAAGCGGAGAAGTATAATTACTATTCAAGTTGCAAGCAATTTTGACAGGAAACACTTCTATACTAGTGCGGTAGATTTCAGTTTCCTCTTAGATGTCACTCTGGAACTCCAATGACTCAATTCTCGTGTTGTATAATTTTAGTAAATGATAATCAAGACCATTGAATTTATGATTCCATCATTACATTTCCTAGTGCTATTGACCTTGTATATGGTTACACCTTATAAGTATGCAGTGTCTCCAATTATTCTTTATAGCAATATTGTTGTTCTTGCTCTACATGTAATTCACGGTGCATGTTGTAGTTTCACTACAATGTGGGTTTGCAATCTACGTGATATGGAAGTGCCTGGTATGAACCTATACGTGTGCAATAATTTTCTATGTCCAATCACGAATAAATTGAAGACCATGTACCACCAATTATCCTTCTTTGTAGTCGCCCACCTTGCAATTGTAGTTTTCCTTGTGCAATATATGTGTAGTCATGTGTTTCTTCAATATACTTGACTCTGTGTGAGCTGCGGGTGATGTGTGGGTGATGTCTTTATCTACAAGAACTTAGATGTGTATGGAGTGAGAATATAAATTTCTTGAAGAGATTATCCCTCATAAGTCAGCTCCTAGAATATGCTCATGTGTTATTCGATGTAAAATAAGTGCAAACACCTCTTTCTTATTTTGCCTAGATTATGTTTTGATTCTATATGTAATGTCCCTCCATAGGACTATATAAATAAAGATTTTTAAAAAGGAAATATAATATATTAATTATTTTATATTAGTTTTTAAATTTTGAACTAATATAAATTAATTAATTAATAGTTTGAGTAATAAATATTAGAAAATTAAAAAAGAAGGGAACAGTTTTGGAAGTACCACAGGACATTAACCGATTTCTCCAAAATAAATATAGGCTTCATGATGGAGGAAGGGGTGAATTATGGATTATCAAAGATGTTGAATTGATCCTGCGTTTAGGAGATAAAATATACAACCACGTACTCCTTTCATCAATACTAGATTGACCTAGTGGAGGGACAACCAAGAAGTTGATGGTAAATAGTCATCGCGAATGCCTCGCTTTGCTGGGAGATAATCGATAACTATTCAAAGGGAATCATAACTCTAAAGGAGTTGGCCGGTTATTCATGTGTAAGAAATTCAACACAGGCGCCTTGGGACTCATTGATGATCTTAAAACTACATAGACATCTAATTCCAATGCATGGAAAGGAGGAATAATACCAATATTGGTGTGAATTGGGCCAAATTTTGCTTGTATAACAGGGAGGAAGAAGGAATTTGAAAGTAGATCATTGTCAATGACCGGTTGGAAAGACACTAATCGCAGATACCCACGTCATCGCATATGGACTGTATAAATACTACGATTTCATAGTTTGACCGGGCCATGAATTCTACGTGAAATAAGCCTCATCATTCCTTCAATAAACTCTTGGTGGGCGGCAAGGTATAGTTGGATAAATGACATCGTTATCTATATAGGTGCAAATCTCTTAATCTTTGTAATAGTCTAATGAAGGGAATAAAATGCCAGTAGTTTAATAATTATCTCTGTATTTTAAATCCTCTATATGGTTAGAGAAAGTTGGAAAGAAATGATATGCGTGACATTGAAAAATAAGGAACGATATTTTTAATGGAATAAAAAATAACATTATCCCCTGAACAACAAAGGTTAAGTTATTTTTACACAAATTACTGGAACTAGGATTCTTTCTTTTTCAACTGTGTTTGAGATCATTCCTGGAGTTGCACTCAGAAATGTATTCGGAATCTTAGGATTTTACAGTGGTATCAGAGCTTTCAATCCTACCAGCCTGTGGGTACAAACACACATATGCCAAAAGGAAATTATAACTTCCGTAATACCAGAGTCAAACAAAATAGATTGTTAGAAACATCTAGTTCCTCATTACAAGTTGATATTGAAGACAGACATATTGAGTCCGACGAGAAAGTCATTTTTTAAAACAATATGGGAGACACTGATGACACTAGGGATCTCATAACTTAATTACTTAGGAGCCAACAAAATATGCAAAATAATGTAGACGGTATGGCAAATTTGATGGCACAATTCATGAACAATAATAGGAATTAGAATCAGAATAATGTAAAAGAAATAGGTGAACAGAAGAAGCAATCAGTAAATGGACAATTTGAAAGTTCAACTTCAGCAAGACCCTTCATGCCAACCTTTATTCCTAGAAATCCACAGCCTGAAAGAGAACCTACCATTAGGGAACTCCAGGAAGAGGTATATTAGGATTGGATACAAGCAGGGGATGAATTCAGAGCATCAATGAATTTTAGAGAATATTTGGATGTCACAATGAAACATAAGAATAAGGGGCAAAGGGGGTATAATAATGAATTACAAAGGAAGATTAGTAAAATACCCATTCCATATTTTGATGGATCAGATAAACCCACTACCAAAGCCTGGGTATAAAAACTCGACACGTACCTACAATTAAATCCAATGATGGAGGATGAAGCTATCAAATTTGCATCACTACATTTAGAGGGAATTGTCTATGAATGGAGGCATCATGGACAGCTTACATTCGGTCATAATTAGATTAACACTTATGTTGTTTTCAAAGAAAGGCTTATTGACAGGTCTGATTCTAAGGATCCTAAATTCCATCTCAAAGATTTGACTCTGCTTAGACAAACAAGTACGGTGGAACAATGTATTTTTGAATTTGAAAAATTAGTAGTATTAGTAATAGAAATCACCGAGGGACAGTAAACAGTAATATTTATAGATGGATTATCTGATACTATCAAAGGGTGGGTTAAGTCCTGAAATCATCCTTCCTTGCAATTGACCATAAAAAGGGCTAGAGAACTAGAAGCCCCTTCTAAAGGAAAGACATTTAACAAAGGGCCACTTTCTAAGCCAAATTTTGATTAAAAAAGCTTTTCCAAACAACACACCACCCAAAAACAAATTAGAAAAGGAAGAGTGTGAAACTCAAAAGAAAAAAATTGTATTTCAATTATAAAGAAGCATGGGCACCAGGTCGTAGATGTTTGGAAAAAGGAAAAATTCACTACATTGAGGTAGTATCAGATAGTGAAGATGAGGAAACATAGAACCAAATCAAGAACAAGAGCCTAAAATTATAGGACAGGTTCAGGAAGACATATCAAGAAAGGGGGAAATAGCAACAATGATAGGGACGCCACATTTTAATATTCTTAGAGTAAGAGGGGTTTTACAAGGGCAACAAGTCATTGTTATGATAGATAGTGGTGCTACACATAATTTTATTGATACTGCTCTTGTCAAAAAGCATGGCTTACATACTATGAAACATAAAGGTTTTGGTGTCTAAGTCACAGGTGGTACTACTTGAGTAAGCACACATAAGGTTCCTTAATTAAGTATTACTCTTGGTAATTATACAGTAACAGATGATTTTTATGTGGTTGATCTGGCTAACTCTAATGTTATGTTGGGCATTCAATTGTTGATAACTTTGGATAAATATTCACTAAGTTTCAAACGACTAGAATTTTCTTTCAAAATTGATGGGAAAAAGGTGATCCTCAGAGGAATGTCAAATGGAGGTCCTCAAGTTGTATCTGCTAACAGAATAGAGACCATTTTCCGTCACGGTGATGTAGCCTGGTCAACACAATGCCTTATCTCTACTAAGGTAACAGGTTTTGACTCTAAACACTATCAAGATGATTTGTTGCAGATTTTAGATTCACATAGTGTGGTTTTCAATGATATGCCTCCAGGATTTCCTCCAAATAGAGGTTTTGAACATACTATTGAATTGGAAGAAGGGGCAAAACAAGTTATTACTACTCCCTACAGGAATCCTAAGTCATTCAAAGATGAAATAGAGAAGGTATTTAAGGAGTTATTAGATATGGGACATATCAGGCCCAATTCGAGTCCATTTGCTTCTTCAGTAGTGTTGGTCTAAAGGAAAGATGGGACACTTCGCATGTGTATAGATTACCGTGCTCTCAATAAAAAGACCATTTGGAAACAAGTATCCAATTCCCCACATTAATGAAATATTAAATGAATTACATGGTGTTATATATTTTTCTAAAATTGATTTAAGATATGGCTACCATTAGATAAAACTAAGGGAACAAGATATTCATAAAACTGTTTTCCATTGCCATTATGGTCACAATGAATTTTTAGTCATGCCATTTGGACTAACAAATGCTCCAGCAACATTTCAGTCTTGTATGAATCATATTTTTAATAAACAACTAAAAAAGCTTTTGTTAGTTTTCTTTGATGATATTCTAATTTACAATGAGAGGAACATTTGCATCATATTGATGAGATTTTGGGTATAATGGAATCACAGTCCCTTTATGTAAAAGCATCAAAATGTGAATTGGGTATGACAGAAATTTTATATTTGGGTCACATGATCAGTGCCAAAGGTGTGCAGGTTCATCAAGAGAAGATTAGAGCCATTTTGGATTGGCCACCTCCACAGAATCTTTTAGATCTAAGGGGTTTCTTTGGTCTATGCAGTTATTATAGGAGATTTGTTAAGGGATTTTCACTGCTTGGATCACCATTGATAGATCTTACCAAAAAGGGGGTATTCAAATAGACCAAAGAAGCACAAAACAGGTATTTGACAAACTCAAGAAGGTAATGTGCTCTTGTTCGGTCCTTGCACTTCCTGATTTCAATTAGTCTTTTGTATTAAAATGTGATGCTTCAAGTGAAGGATTAGGGACAGTTCTAATGTAGAATAAACACCCTATAGCTTATGAGAGCAGGAAACTCAATAGTGCTAAAAGATTGTATTCAATATATGATAAGGAAATGTTGGCAATTATGCATGCATTGGCTAAGTTTCAATAATATTTAGTTGGTGGCAGATTTGTAGTTAGAATTGATTATAACAGTCTGAAATATTTCTTGAAATGGAAAGATTTGAATGACAGACAACAAAAGTGGGTTAGTAAAACCCAAGCTTATGATTTTGAAATTGAATATGTCAAAGGTAAGAATGTGGTTGTTCATGTTCATCAAGAAACCAAAAATAAATGCTATATGAGGGGTAACTATTGATTGGAAATCGCTATTGTTAGTGGAATATTCCAAGAACGCATTTGCTTGTGATTTAATGGATGGAAATGTACAAGATGACTAATATAAGATCATGAATGATATTATTTACTACAAAGATAAAATCTTTCTTGTTCCTGGTTCTAATTTAAAATTAAGAATTATGTAGGCAGTTCATGATCTCCCTTTGGCAGGACACCCTAGTTATTTCGAAACTTACCGGCAAATATGTGAAAGATTCACACAGAAAGGGCTCAAAAATGATGTCTCACGCTATGTGAAGGAATGTATCACATGCCAGCAAAATAAAGCTAAGCATTCTTATCCAACCGAACTACTTCAGCCTTTACCTATTCCCGAACAAAAATGGGAAAGTATTTCTATGGATTTCATTCTTGGTTTGCTCCGAGCACAAGGTAAAGATTGTATTTTTGTTGTGGTTGATAGACTAACGAAATTTGCACATTTCCTTGCTATCACAACAGAGTTCATAGAAGTTCAAAGCTCAGAATTATTTTTCAAAGAGGTGTTTTGTTTGCATGGGTTGCCAAGGAACATTATCAGTGGCATAGATAGTAGATTTCTAAGCATCTTTTCATGTTAAATTTCTATGCCACTGATATTTTAAATATATATATTAAAATAAGTATATATTAGAAATAATATATATTATTTAACATGAATAAGTATATATAGGAAATGATGATTTAACAGTAACCATAATGTATCTCAAATCGAATCAATCCGACTGAAGCTACAACCTTAACATAATTGATGATTAATTAATAAACTACCATAGAGGCATGTCTCTTGTACGGATATTTATGTAATATTCAAATCTGCATTTGGAACACACAAAAATAGACAAGTGTTAATAAATTTGTAAAGATCCTTCCCTTAGCATGGTATCAGAGCAAGGCTGCAAATGATTGATTTCATATACAAAATTCAACTGATTTATGAAGCAGGTTGACAAAAGTACGAAAAATTGATGCTGTTGGAATGGAACATTGCCGCCAAGAAAGAACTAAGTCTTGTATCCTTGAAATCTTACTGGTGACTGGGATTAGAGAATTTTAAAAAAATATCAGAATTGGAGAAATAACAGTAGCAGAGTTGAGTTATTCTCAGATTCAAAACACGGGTTTTATTCATTTGCCTGACGACCTCCAGATATAATATTTTAAAAAAATTGACATTATGATGTCTTACGAAGCCCGATAAGAATAGCATTTATTACATCCTCCATCTGTTACACAGAATCTTACCATTTTTTTGAGTCACTGTGTACACACCTGCATACATGACAATAAAATAAAACTTGTATTTCAAATACTTATCAAATTCACAAACAAGCAGCCTCCTCAAACATCCAATAAATATTTTTTTTTATAATTCCAATCAGCAATTTGGTGCGTGTGTTTATATAGTAAAACAGCAGAGAAAGAGACAATTCAAATTTTCAGATGCACAATGATGTAAAGGCAATAGCAAGTCCTATGCCTTCTTCCAGTTTCGTAACCAGTGTGCCTAACTGTTCCTTAGTATGGATGTTCGATATTCAAGAAACATTTTTTCATGAAGGATGTTCCAATTCCATTCATCAGAAAAAGGCTGTGATGGGATTGTCGTGAGAATATGGGATTCTGTAACTAATTATCAAACCTCCTCAATAGCATATATTACCGTCCGTTCAAGTTCCTAGAAACTACATATATCTGAAGAATAAAAACAAGAACACCTGTGAATAGAGGATTGCTGGAAGCATGGGCTGAAAATAATTTCTACCAAATTGGAGGTGTGAGTGCAAAATATGGTTTGATGTTGTTAAGGACACGTTGAAGATGTCTAGAAGTACTATGGAAGTGGTCACGTGAGGAGATTATCTGTCAATGTTGGTGTTGTTGGAAAAGTCACAGGATACAGAGACATTCGGAGACCAAGCTCAACTGGTTATAACATACTGCTGGGAATTCTGAGGTTGGACATTGAACTACTTATTGCTGGACAGATGCACTTGACATCGAGATAAAATTAGAACATAGCTGAGAAGGAGTTCAGCAAACAAGATTGGAATTACGGATTGGCGGCAATCAGGAAAACATTGGACTGAATTAGAGACATAACATCCAAAAAAACAGATATGGGACTGCCTAATGATGATTGTGTGTGGAAGAACTGTCTGGTACCTATCTAACTTAAATGACAAATTTCATATCAGTTGCCCAAAATTTAGGTTGAGTGGTGGTCCTGTATACTTCAGCAGTAAAGATACCATTGTGTCTCAGCATCTACATCTCATATGGACTAGGTTTCACATCAATACAGAATTGTATTTGACACTTAAATGGTCACAAGAGGAGATTATCAACATACTGTTACTACCATATCAGACATAAGAGTAGAAAAGACATTCAAGTCATATGAGACTCAGAACAGTCAAATACCTTTCTGATGAATATATATAGATGGAACAAGAAACAATGATAATTAACATTAATGAAATAAGACAGCAGAGAGGAATTCAGACACATATCTTCAACATAAAAGGAGAAAATTTATTAAAATCTGGAGAATCACTGATAGGAATGAGTAGTGACAGAGAAAAGTATAACTCACAATATATTGGAGTGAATATGATCTTAACGCAGATGCTTAGGATCCAAATTAAAAAAGACTCATCTCTTCAGCAAGTGATAGTATGAATACGATGATACATATACACATTTGGTGTAACCTATGGATTCCACAGAGAGAAATACTGATAAAATCTAAGAGAGAATTTACAGAAAACAATATTATTTCTACTGCCATCGAATCAGAAAGAACTAGAAATCAATGTTTAATAGTTAGAGGATATAACTACTCCCACAAATTGATAATCAATGAAGCACACATCTATATACTATTAGAGTGGGGTTGCCGTTGCACCAAAAGACCAATCTGCCAATGTCCGATAGAACCACTCAACTTATAGTACACATGAGATGGTTAAGCCCTTGTCACGAATCCCGAGGGGAGCGCTGAACAAATTTCTGAAGAATCACAAGTTTACTGTCTTCACCAATTGAAGTGAACAGAAATTAGTGGCACTCCCTAGTACTCTCATATAACTTGAAATAATTAAAAGTTATTATTTGTAAATTCTATAGCTGGAGAAATGAAAGATTTGGATAGTAACTTATAGTTTCCTCAAAAAATTTCCGAACTGGGATTTTCTTATTAGCAAAGGTTGCCAAAATAAAAATAGAGAAGTGTTATTACATTTGCAAAGATCCTTTCCTTAAAATAAAAGATAAAGAAGGTCCATGAGCAGAATTCCAACTGCCTAATTTGATGGTTGATCCAGAGTTTGCCAGAGAGATGATCAAGAGGTAGACAACCCAGAGGAGATTGGCATGCATAACTTAGAGTAATCGTTCAGAGTTTCTCTATATCATGGAGAACTATTACATTACCACTTTTTGCTGAGGCACTTGAAGCATCTATGTTTGAAAGGATCAGTATAAACTCAAAGCACTTTACAAAATGGTGGCGAGATTGAAGATAGTTGTGACCACCATGATTGCAAAAGTTAAAAGAGATTCAATCAATCTACTGGCATAATGAATCTTATTGGAAATTTTTAGTTATGTTTGAACTCCATCCATTGTCAAAATAAATGATATATTTCATATGCTTGAAAGAACTTGATTCCATTCCATATTTTATGGGCCCTGTTGATCCTTCGATACTTTGTGCCATCAATCTGAAATCAAGGGTGGGCGAAACTAAAGTTGGGCAATGTATTTTATTTGTACCTTGGTCATCTCTTTTGTGTTGACAAATTGGTGCAGCTGTTACAAAGACTCGTGCAAAATTTAATTTAATCAAGAGATGATCCAAGCCATTCTTATAGCCACATGGAAATCTAGTAAATTATGAAGAGTCTGGAGTGATCTACTGGCATTGACAAAATAACTAAGAAGTTCGCCCTACTTGAATATGATGCAAAATTGTTCGAAAATATAAGTGGAAAATTCACATTGTGAGGGGGGAGATGACAAAATGTTCCATTCCCACTTGAACCATCTTTAGAGGGGAGATGTTCCATTTATGTGCAAATAAGTATTTCTTATCTTCAAGTATTACATTTATTTGTTAACTGCTGGAATGGTAATGGTTCTTTATGGTCATTACCCCGTCTTTTACACGATGCAGTGGGCTCCACTAATATTCTTTCATCATTGAGACCCATGAGAGTCTTGTGCGTCCTCTTCCGGGGTTTACAGGTTACTAGTGGTTATCTGTTTGTAGAGAAGAGGTTCGTGCTTTTGGTGGGGTCTGTGGATTTGGTGGCATTGCCTATTTGATTAGAGATTCTATTTTCAGCTGTACTTCTATTGTCCACTCCGATACGTTTGTTAGGTTCATGTGGGTCCGTATTGACCGTAAGTGTCACTGACAGAGAGATTTCTTCATTGTTGTTTGCTACTTCCCGCCAACTTCCTCCCATTATGCTATTCATGGTACCGAGGACAAAGACCCTTATGTTGACCTTAGTGAGAGTGTCTCTCAGTTTGCTGCTTTAGGTGACATCATCATTCTCAGTGATTTCAATGTGAGGACTAGAGAACTCCAGACTCCGCTTTATGAGCGATGCTTTGATTCCATCTACTCCACTGAGATTGATCTTACTACTTTGGGACTTCAGCGTATTTCTGAGGATGTTCTTGGACCGATTTCCTGCTATGGTCGTCATCTTTTGCAACTTTGTGAGTCCTCTAGACTTGTGATCTTGAACGACCTTTCCTGCTTTCCTAGTTCTGAGCTCTTTACTTGTTGGTCTCACTGTGGGGGTGCTAGTGTGGTTGACTATGCCCTCACCTCTCCCTCCTTCATCTCCTTCATCCACAGCTTCACAATCTTATGCCTTCCTCTTGCTGATCATGCTCTCCTTAGTATCCATTTTCATCTTTTTCCGCATTCATCGCCTCCTCTTTAGTCGCCTCATCTCTTCCCTTCTACTACCCATTCCCCTGCTCGTTTATGTTTCCTGAATGGTGATAGTGAGCTCTTTTCCTTTCATCTTTCGAGACTCCTTAATCCTACGTGTTTTGCTAATTCTTGTGAGGCCTCCTCCATGTTTGATTTGCTTGTAACAGCCATTTGGAAGTCTGCCATCCTTTCCATACCTCACCGTCCTTCACTCTCTCTTCGTAGCAAACGTCGTAATACATGCCCTATGAACCAATGGTCCAATGTTGACTACAAAGCTTTTCATTGCTCAGTACGTTCTGCTTTCAACGCTCACTCCCCAGATTATTCTCACCTTCGATTGTCTTACCTTCGTTTTCTTCACTGCAAGAAACGATCCTTTGCCGCTTCCTAGTGTAAATCCCTTTGCTCCGCGTTGATCCATAATCCCCAGTTTTTTTGGCGCTCTCTTTTCACCCACTATACCCCTTCATCTTCCATCCTTGACTTTCGCTCTCTAACCACTCACAACACATCTCTTTATGACATTCTTGGGCAGCCTTATATTCATCTCATTCTGCCTCCTTTCTGTCACTTGTTCACCCCCTCTTACATTTACGAGGCCATCAGATCCATGAGATGCAACAGAGCGGCGAATGATGAGGGGTTCTAGGCTGAACTCTTCAAGTTTGGTGCCTCCATTCTAGGCCCCTAACTCTCTATACTCTTTAATAGGGTGGTTTGTACTGGGTTTCCAGTTTCTTGGTCCAAGCATCTGATTTACCCAATCCATAAGATCTCTCCTATATCTAATCCTGGGAATTATAGGACTAGTATGATCAGGCACACATTTGCCAAATTGTATGCTATAGCACTCAATGCTATGTTATCTAGAGAGCTTGACAGGAAATATTGTAGAGCTAGAGGACAAGCTGGTTTCTGAGCTGACTACCAGAGCATGGATCACATTTTTACTTTATGGGCTATTATTGAGAAGGCTAGAAACAAATCGAAGAAAGTTTACTGCTGCTTTGTTGATTTTCGCAAGGCTTTTGATTATTTTCGTAGGATGGCTTTATTTCAAAGGCTTCAGGAGATTGGGATTTCAGAGATGTTACTTACGGCTGTCATGAGATTATACGAAACTGTTGTGGATAGATTCAGGACACTTGATGGTTTCTCAGTCCCGATCCAAAGCACCACTGGGGCTAAACAAGTTTGTCCTCTCTCTCCCACTTTGTTCAGTTTGTATATTGATGAGCTTGAGTATTTTCTTTTTAAGTCTTTGCTCCTAGGTGATGGTTGCTATTTACACCGGGTTTTGATCTCCATTCTTCTTTTCGCAGATGATGTGGTTCTTCTTGCTTCTTCTCCAAAGAGTTTACAGAGGCTTCTAGATGGTTTTTCTTCATTTTCTGTTCAGAAACAACAAGCGATTAACCTAGGTAAGACTCAGGTTATGATCTTTAATTGCTTAAAGACTTCTCATCTTCACTTCTTTTTTCAAGGACAGGAGATTGAGATCACTTCTTATATGTATCTAGGAGTGAAGTTTTATGGGCCCCATTTTAGTATGAGACTGGTGATACAGTCCAGAGTTAGTAAGGGTATGGGTTCTCTTGCTATGCTTGAGAAACAGTGCTTCAGACACCATTTCCAGGATACCTCATCCAAGTTATCCCTCTTGGACTCCCTTGTTCGGCAGATTGTTCTTTATGGCTCAATGGTTTGGGGGCCTTCTCTCTTTGGTTCTAACCGAGCCTCAATCGAGCAAGTTCAAGCATTGCTTTTACGGTGCATCATTAGATGTCACAGATTCACTGCTCACAGTATCATTCTTATTGAGTTTGGTGCTCATCCCTTCAATCTTGCGACTATATTTGATCTAATTTGGTTCCTTCATCATCTGCATGGTTTTATGGATTCGGTTGGTGAACATGATAGATATTCTTACCTAGCATATTGTTCTTCTATTGCTACTGCAAGTTCTGATACTAGCTCTAGTGCTCGTTGCTGGAGTGCTCATTGTTGGTATGCTCAGGCATCTTCTCTTTTGAGCTCGATTGGGATTGATATTGATCCTCTCCCTCCTTATCAATTCTCATTGAATGCCCCTACTCATCTCCTCCCCTCTCGACAGGAATTAAATGAGCATGTCAGACTTGATATATGTAGACAGTATATTATTACTACCTAGAATAATCCTCATGGTGGCTTATGTTCGAAGATTTCCTTCTATGTGGAGCACTTTCTGGAGATCAATGATGGGATTATTGTTTGTCCTAGTTACCTTTCTCGACGGTGGAGTCATCCCCTTCGTATCTCTCTAGGGTCTTTCAAAGTGGGTTCTCACCGTCTTTGTGCTCAAACAAACCACCATATTGATAGAGGAGAACGGATCTGTAAGTTGTGTACTTTAGCTGAGGTTGAGACAGAGACTCACTTTATTTTTTGTTGCTGTATATTTTATGAGATCAGAGGGAGATTTTATTGTCCATTCTGGGACTACTTTTCTCTTTCAGCTTTTTTCAATTATTGTGACCAGCAATGTCTAGCGCTCTATCTTCAAGAGGCCACTCTGCTCCGTGATAGAAATTTGCAATCACTACTTCCTCATCGACATAGCTTTGATCAGCCTATTACTGCATTTTTCGCATCCTCATCTCCTTTATGGGGTGTGAAAAGGCCATCTAGTTCTACTAGTTCTACAAGTCATTCCAAATCTGTCAAGCCTCGCAACGGTTTCTTGCGTCAGCTACACTCCTCCACGAGTTCACAGAGATAGTTCAGGGCTCTTGTCCATTCGCAGTCTTATACTTCTGTAACTAATTTCTTTTTGCCAAGAAAGGACTCCTAATCTTTGCCTTGGCCTCTCTCTTCTTGTTTCTTGTTGTTTGCATTTCTCGGACAACTTTTGCTGCTCCTGCTGTTGTCAACTGTCTGGTTGTAATCTCTCAGTCCCATAGACCTTTTGTGGTCTTTTGTTGGACATTAATAATTTTATCTTATCTAATCTCATCTCCTATATTATCTTTATTAATTGCATTTCTATATGTACTATAAAGAGCCATTTGCCTTGATCTTTTCCTTTTCTCTAGGTTGTTTTTGCAGGAAAAGAAGGTTGGTACTTTACACATGCTACCAAATGTTGTCCAGAACTCAATCTTATGACAGTTTCTTTTAAAGAAGTTTTGATCTAAAATTCATTAGTCATCTAATGATTATGCTAGATAGAGTGAGACTCTTGAAGTGAATATCTCTGATGATTGAGATTATGAGTATCCTTCTATATCAAGAGAGAATCTGACAATTCATTAGAGGCAACCTAGGATAGAGAGAGGGAGCAAATACAAGATATGCTTCAACCAAACTTTTGATGATCTTGATCGTATTTATTTAGAGGGAGTACATCCTGTAGAAATGTATTCTCCAGTGATCAAGAAACTATAGCAGTCTAAGGACTATGATTCATGGGATAAAGTTTTGAATGTATGTAGGCTAGATGGCTTTATGCTATTAGAATACTTAGCGAATTAGGGAGCATGACATTCCATTAGAAGCAACCTTAGACGGAAAAAAGTCAACAAATTGAGAGGGAGAAGTTTGAGATGGAATTCCTTGTAATGCATTCTACTCTATGAGAGAGAATTTTGAGGTGAAAACCCTTGTTCCACCCTCTAAGAGCAGCTATGGTGGATCCACAATTTGACATGGTTCATGGTGGATATCATGTGAGTTACTACATGATTATGTTGGAAAATATCATGAGAGATGATAATATTTCATTGATGTTTGTTTGCAAGGTTGTTATTGTGAGGTGAGGATCTTAACAATGGTTTAACATGTTATCATGATGGACTACATTAAGTTGTTGTCCTAGAATGTGTCGAAGACCATAATAAGAAACGCATCATGATAGACTACATTAAGTTGCTGTCTCGAAATGTGTCGGAGATCATGATACTTGTCATGATGGACTACATTAAGTTGTTGTCCTTGAGATCATGACTATTATCTAATAGACTACATTCAGTCAATCAAGATTATTATTTGATAGATCATGTCTCGATTTGTGTCCTCATCAAGTTTGGGCCCCCAAACCCCAATGAGGATACATACCGAGTGTATAGTACTCACTTGATCAATCACCACAAACCAACACCTTGTACGCATGCTCATGCTCATTATAGGGGCTCCAACTCAAACTATTTAGCACTTATGGAAAGAAAGAAACAATAGAATTTTCAATGATGATGACTCTTCCATCAAGTCCATTTCAAACAAGGTCAAGGTAAGCATTTGTGAGCATCTTAATATGTAGGTGTTGAGGAGACATTGCAAGATTGTTTCTTCTTGGGATAATATAGTGGAGAAGGAATGGTCACATCTCATTAGACCAAAGGGGCATATAAACAAAGCATAGGCAAGAAGGGACTGTGCCCAATGAAAACTTCCTCCAACTAGAAGACTTAAACTAAACTTTAACGAGGCATCCCGAGCAATCCAGGGTCATCATGTGTGGGTTTCATATTGCGTTTGTCATCCAAACAACCTGCATAGTCAGCATCTGTATATGCAAGAAGCGAAAATTGATCATTACTTGGATACCACAATACATATTCAAGAGTGCCCTACAAATACTTGAAAATACATTTAGCAACATTCAAGTGAGAGACTTTAGGAGAGGCTTGGAACCTTGTATTTGTTTTAGATTTAATTTCAAAATGTTGATTAGATTATTTTATGAGCATCTTATTTTAGCATATGATCAGCAAAAGTAATCAGAAGGCAATGCATAAGAAACAATTCACAAAATATAATGTGGAAACCCAATGTGGGAAAAACAACCAACACCAAGACTGCTAGGAGCTACTGTCCTAATCCAGCCCTTCAAAACCTTCTATTCAATTACAACTTTTAAGGGCTTCAACCCTATGGAGTCTCCAAACTTCGTCTATTTGCAACAACTCTTTTATAAATGAGTACCTACTCATTACTTCTTAAGCACCAACTTTCCACATTAAAAAATCAAAGCAACAACTCTGTGACAAGAAGCAAACTAAAATATCTCTGCATTATTAATTCCACCTTAAGTTATTTTCCTTATACAGAGAGAGATTTAAATTCTGATTTGTCCAATGATTCTTTTCAAGACAACAACTCATTCAACGGAATATAGTTTCTCTGAACAATTGATCTCAGTCAAACATATTGATCTAAAAGAAAGAGCATTCTTTAATTTTAATTCCAACAGTCCATTTCCCAATCTATAAAATAACTTAAAACCATCTTTTCACTTACGTAAAATAATCTAGGAAAATATCTCTATACTAGCAACATCACATCAAAGTTTAGAGCAGATATTTATACAACACCAAATTAATCAATTATACATGTGTATGTTCTATCTATCAAGTCTCCTCTTCTATGAAGATATTTGAATCTTCCTGTTGCTTCTGACCTTGGGAATTATAGGACCATCATGATCAGACACACATTTGCCAAACTGTATGCCACAGCCCTCAATGCTATGTTATCTAGAGAACTCGACAGGAAAGGTTGCAGAGCTAGAGGTCAGGCTGTTTTTCGTGCTGATTATCAGACCATGGATCATATTTTCACCTTACGTGCTATTATTGAGGAGGCTAGACACAAATCAAAGAAAGTTTACTGCTTCTTTGTTGATTTTTGCAAGGCCTTTGACTTTTTTCCCAGGATGGCTTTATTTCGAAGGCTTTGGGAGATTGGGATTTCTGAGATGTTACTTACTGCTATCATGAGACTATATGAAACTATAGTGGGTAGATTCAGGACTCCAGATGGTTTCTCAACTCTAATCCATAACACCACTGGTGTTAAGCAAGGATGTCCTCTCTCCCCCACTTTGTTCGATTTGTACATTGATGAGCTTGAGGATTTCCTTTTAAAATCTTCACTCCCTAGATACGGTTGCTACTTACACCAGGTCTTGATCTCCATTCTTCTTTTCGCAGATGATGTGATTCTTCTTGCTTCTTCTCCAAAGAGTTTACAGAGACTTTTAGATGGTATGGCTTCTTTTTGTGTTCAAAGACAGCGTGTAGTTAACTTGGGTAAGACTCGTGTTATGGTTTTTAATTGCCTAAAGACTATCATCTTCACTTCTTTTTTCAAGGACAGGAAATTGAAATTGTTTCGTCTTATATGTATCTTGGAGTGAAGTTTTTCGAGCCCCACTTCAATATGAGGCCGGCTATTTAGTCTGGAGTTAGCAAGTGTATGGGTTCACTTGCTATGCTTGAGAAACAGTGTTTCAGACACCATTTTTAGGAGACCTCGTCCAAGCTATCCCTTTTGGACTCTCTTGTTCGGCTGACTATTCTTTATGGCTCTGTGGTTTGGGGGCCTTCTTTCCTTGGTTTTGATTGGGCCTCGATCGAGCGGGTTCAGACTTTGCTTCTTTGGTGCATTATCAAATGTCACAGGTTCACTCATAGTATTATTTTTGCCGAGTTTGGTGCTCATCCTTTCAATCTTGTAGCCATATTTGATCTGATTTGGTTCCTTCGTCGCCTATGTGGTTTTGTGGATTTTGTTGGTAAACGTGATAGATACTCCTATCTGGTATATTGCGCTTTTGTTGCTACTGCGAGTTCTGATACTAGCTCTCAGGCTCATGGCTAGTATGCTTAGGCATCTTCTCTGCTGAGCTCGATAGGAATTGATATTGATCGTCTTCCTCCTTATCAGTTCTCATTGAATGCTCCTGTTCATCTCCTCCCATCTTGGCAGGAGTTGAATGAGCATGTCAGACTTGATATTTACAGATAGTACATTACCACTACCTCGACTAACCCTCATGGTGGTTTACGTCCAAGGATGGCCTTTTATGCGGAGCACTTTCTGGAGATTAGTGAGGGGATTATTGTTCATCATAGTTATCTTTCTCGACGGTGGTGTCATGCCCTATGTATATCTCTAGGGTAATTCAGAGTTGGTTCTCACCTTCTTCGTGCTCAGACAGATCATCATATTGATAGAAGGGAACATATCTGTAAGCTATGTACACTTGATGAGATTGAGACGAAGACTCATTTTATCTTTTGGTGCCCTATCTTTTATGAGATCAGAGGGAGATTTTATTGTTTGTTCCGTGATTGTTGTTCTCTCTCAGCCTTTTTCCATTATTATGACCAGCAATGTCTTGTTCTTTATCTTCAGGAGGCTACTTTTCTCTGTGCTAGTACTCTGTAGTCTCTACTTCCTCACTGGCATACCTCTGATCGACTTATTACTGCCTTCTTCACACCCTTATCTCCTTTACAGAGTGTGAAAAGGTCGTCTAGTTCTTCTAGTTCTACTGGCCATTCTAGATCTGTCAGGCCCTGCAGCAGTTATTTGTGTCAGCAACACTCTTCCACATGCTCATTGCGACAGTCCAGGGCTCCTATCTACTCACAGTCTTATCCGTTTGTGGCTGATTTCTTTTTGCCAAGGAAAGACTCCCAGTCTTCACCTTGGCTTCTCTCTCTTCTCCTGTTTCTTGTTTTTCTTTTCTCTAACACTGTTTGGTGTTCTTGTTGTTGTCAACTTCTTGGTTGTAGCTCTCAGTCCCATAGACCCTTTGTGGTCTTTTGTTGGACATCAATATTATTATCTTATCTTATCTATTCACTACACACTCCAAAATTATCTCAGAAAATGATTTGAATTGTTTTTTATCGCTGAGCACCTTCAATACACATTTCTACCATTGCAGCACTGACTTGAAAAATTAACTTTTACTTCAGGTTACTTCTAAATCTTATCCCAAATGATTCGGCAGACTGAGAGATATATAATTATTAATGTGTAACATGAATTGTTATAACTATTGAATCTTTTCACTACTTCTATTCACTGAGCACTCCAAAATTATCTCAGAAAATGATTTGAATTTTTTTTTTTTGTTGAGCACCTTCAATACACATCTCTACCATTGCAGCACTGACTTGGAAATTTAATTTTTACTTCATGTTTCTTCTCAATCTCATCCCGAATGATTCAGTAGACTGAGAGATATATAATGTGTAACACGAACTATTATAACTATCATATGTTAAGGCCTGATAAACACGTTTAGGAAATGACGAATCGACACCTCTAGAACTGATTTTTCTTAAAGTATCGTTGGTAAACAGATTTGTCACTGTGAAATTATCTCTGAAACTAACCCTGTTCAACCTGTGAAGGGTAACAATTGTGCCAACACTTGGAGAGACTGCAACTAATCAATATCAACTTGCAATCTTCCTCTGTGTTTGATAGGGGCAGCTACCTCATGTAATGTGGGTATTTTGGGATTTGTGTACTTTTCACCTAAAAGCACGAAAGGAGAGAAAACAAAACTATAAGGAGATAGGAATATGAACTCCAATAGTAGACATACGACTACTCACTGAGATTCATAAAAGACAACAATTTACAAAGGGTTTTGGGAATCCAAATTTAATGATGGTGAAAGCAATATAGCAAATCACGACATAAGAAGTGATAAGTTGTATGAGTACATTCAAATCAAGATACCATCGAATGAATGTATTTCTTTGCACCAATTTAAATGATCCACATAAATGCATAAAAGAATCACTAATTTAACCTGCGATAAATCACTGATCATAACTCGGAAGAACATTTTAGACATACAAGAAAATGCATTCTTCATTATCTTCTTGAGAGTATACAAACTCAAATAGCCTTATACATCATATGAAACTAAAATTTCTTGAAACTTTTCTCTAGGAGCTTCTCCAGAGTTTCCTCTTTGCTAAAAAGTGTTTCCCCGCCTTTACATTACATAAGCCTTGTATTTATAGGCCTCTTCACATAACTGACTTCTTGGGTCCGTAACTACCTCAAAAGTTAGAGTTTGGAGATTAGCCATGTGTTTTGCAGCTAACTTTTTACAAATGTCAACTTTAAAACCTAACCTTAACCAAGAAAAAGTTAGGATTCCAACTAAAACCCAAAATCAGTCCTAGAGTTGACACTTTAATTACAAGAGGTGACATAAGTCACTTATACAAAAGAGTTATTTGAAGTTCATAACATCAAAATGAGACCAGGACTTTGGTGTCACTGATGTCATCTCTATGTTCCTTTGTCGATCTGTAAGCCATTTGTTCATGAGCACTTAACCTGCAAGAGAATATATTCCAATTGAGTTTGTTCACACTACATTTTATTCTCATGCCTTTATAGTCTTTCCAAGTGTTTACAAAAATCTTATCTCATCCATTTTGCTTAGCTCCAATTGTTATTTTTAATGCCATGTCTGCATATGAATGAAACTCCTTGTGAAGTCTTTAACTTTCTTCAACATGTCTAAGATTGATTCTTCCAATGCTTCTTTATTGCCATCATCTAACTCTTTTCTCATTCAATCAAATCATGGTACCAAGTACCACCCTCCATCCTTGACATATATAAATAAAAATCCACCATTATTTGCAGGAAAAGTGACTTTCATGCATCCAATAACTAAGGGAAGGATCTTTATCATGTGGAAAGGTATCATTTGATCAATTGGATTCTTCCCTATAAATCAATGGATTCATCAAACCAAATAATGACAAGTACCATGATAAACACCCAAACCTCCATGATTCCACATTCTACATACATGTTTGCTTGAGAATTTATGCTGTCATTTATGTTCACTGGATTATTTTGAACTTTACCGTAGGTGCATATTCTATAATTTGACTCATTTTATTCCATTCTTGAGATGATAATCAGCAAGCTGCACTTAAGAATGGCCCCCATACTACATCTGTGATTCCATGTTCAGTCTTTTAACGAACAACTCCAATGCTTGCCAATGATTCCATACATTGTGTCAGCGCATATCAGTGAACTCCACATTTCTCTTTCAAAGCATGATATTTGATAAATAACTCATTTCTGTTTTCAATAATTGATAAACATAACCAGTTCCAATGTTTTGGTGCTGTAGGGAAGTGGCATAAATGTGCTAGTTTCTTTCATTGCTCGGCATGGCATTTGATGACTCCAAATCTAATCTCCATTGTTGTGTGTTGACCCCTCTATTTGCATTTTGCTGCCAAGTATTTTGCTGAATTGCACACTATTAAATGGTTTGCAGACCTGGCAAATGCTTCCACACTATTTAGTTGGTTTGTGTTCACGGGCTAATGTTCAACGCTTAACTACAAAAGCTGTAGCCCCAAATTTCGTATACTTTATATGTTATCTTGGTTGTGTTGAAGTTTGTAGCTGCGATAGAGATCTTTATCTCTGATAGAAATATGTTTGTTATGACCGTATGGTCATCTTCAGCTGAAAAAGATATTTTTTATTATAATTAAGTTAATATTATGCAAAAAGACGTGTCATACATCATGCGAAGAGGCATACGTATGGAAATGTGAAGCGTTGCATATGTGAAGGACTCAAAGAGACCTTCGTGTGAAAGGTGAAGAGTCTTATGCAATCTATTTATATGATTGCTTGGTATATTGTAAAGCAATCAAGTGGAAAGCCATGTACTTGTATATTTTATATTCAATAAAAAATATTTTTGTTGGTGTGGCTGGGTTTTTCCCTTCCAGTGGAAAGGTTTTCCCAGGATAAATGTATCGAGTGTTTTCTGGGTTGCTTATGTTCTTTTATTGCTGTTTATCTCTATTTTTGGGCTACAACTTTAATAGGTTATAGATCATGTTCGTTGTCGAACTCTCTGCAAGACATTGATTCACAATTAATTCATGCCCATATTTATTAATAATAAAGTTCTCGATTTGGACTTTGTATCAAGAAAATAATAAGCAAGTGACAATTAGATTTCTACATTCTGCAAGAGTGTCCATAGGGAAGCTTGCGACTATTTAATAATATTCAGCAGTATCCTTGCAATGATAGAATTCTACAAAAATATATGTTTGAGGCATTCGATCAAACAATTCATGCGCTCTTTTATGTCTCTTTGCACACAGAACTTATCAATATCTTCCTTACACAAATGGATAAAAGTCCACGGATGAGGATTTCATTGGTGTAATTCAATTTTGGTTTAACTAGAGACATTCCATCCTGATGGAACTTTTAATTTAGGCAAATTTTAGAGTTCCAAGCACCATGGCAAAGAGAAAATCTACAGATCTTACCCACTACTTATATTCAAATAATATGTTTCAAAATAATAAAAGGTCATTATAAGAAGAATATGGAAAATGAATCTGTTTCATATAGCCATGCATTTTAGCACTATCCGGAGTGGTTTGATATCTAACATATCATGATGAACTTTCAGATCAATGTTCGACCTTATTAATTGTGAAACATTAAGGATGTTATATGCATAATGGAAACAAAATTGAGCAATGACATTTTTTTTTCTGACTGTGAATCAATTAAGGATCTCACTAGGGTACCACGGAATACAAGTTTGGGATAGATGCTAGCAAAGAAAGCCACATTCAGATTCACTTCCTCTTTCAAGTCAATCATATTCACTTCAATTGCCAAAAGAGTTTATCATTTGGATATAGAGATGAAATTACACACAACAATTATTAATCATTCAAGAGTCTATTTGACAAATAGACTAAAATTCCATTGTAATTACAAATTCAAACATGTATTGAGATCATCAATACAATAGATGATTGATCTATAAAAGAGTTCAAGTGATTTCAAATGTTGTGAGTTATAAAGAAAAATGCCCCATATATAACTTTATCTTTCTGTGGCGTCATCAGATATATGGCAATTTCATGTTGTGAATCAGGTTAAGCATAGGACCGCTCATTTCTATATGACGTAAGTCTCATGATAATACACTACTGGATTACTCTGTGCAAATTAAACATTCAAGAATCAATATCGCTAATTGAACAAATACAATATCTAGCACTAGTATCAAGAAGAGTATCGCAAGTAAATCTACAACCTCACTATTACATTGTCTCTACTAGATGAATATAACAACAGGTATTCAGTTTGTCAAATAGTATCAACATTTTGCATCACTCCTAAAGATTGCATTGGCCTCAGGAGATAAACATATTACTAATATCATGAAACTTGATGACATTTAGCGATATCCAACTCAAATTTACGAAAGAGTCAATGTAATGTCCCTTTTTTAGCATTCATAGCATGATGTTGTCGTTAGCCTATTTCCCCACGGTCTCGTAGGCTAACCAAGACATTAAAGGGGCTTAGAGGCCATTTGGCCTAGATAGTTTCAGTTGCAGGTCTTTTTGAGGGGTTTTGAGGCAACTTTGGGCATACTTACTATTTATAGTAAGTCCTCTTGGATATGGTCGGACATCCAGTGGCAGCGGTATGTCGATGGTAATTGTTTAAAATTGGCAAGAAGACTTGTTTATCATTGATAAGATTTTTTATGCATTGATAAAGCTATTTTATAAAGTTAAATTTAAATATTTAACTTTATTAATGCATAGGCTATAGTTTGTGGGAAATATTTAAATTAAAAGAGTCCCCTTTATTTTATAACACATTAGAGACATAAGTTACATAAAGGGAGTGATGTTTTACCCCACATTGAGAAAACGAAGGATTGAGCTCTTGTGAGAACACTATAAAAGAAAGGGAAGAGCTTCTTTTTAGTGGGCTTGAAAATATCAAAGAAATTGGGAAATTTTCTGGAGATTATGTCTCAATAGTTTGAAGGATGAAATCCCTTCAAGCTGGAAATCTTGACGCCATTGAAAGATATGGTCTTGAGATTCAACAGGGTAGCAGTCTGAAAAAGCAGATACGAAAAAGCAATCCGAAAAAGAGGAACTGAAAAAGCAGGCCGAAAAAGCGGAACCGAAAAAAGCAGGCCGAAAAAGCAGTCCGAAAAAGCAGTTTGAAAAAGCAAATCGGAAAAGCAAAGCAGAAGGGGCAGCATTGAAGAAAATTATTACAGCCATCTACAACCAGGTTCCTTTATTAGTATTGTTTTTTTAGGGTGTTATAAGTTTCATCTGTAAGTGTGTATTATACCAGCATTATCATTTTGTAATCCATGTAAATGCCAAAAGTCTTAGCCATATTTCATGAGCATTGTATTAGAAATTTCATTGCAAATTAAGAAGATAATAGTTGCTGGTGTCATTTAAGCAATTCAATATCATTATTTATCAGCTAGTTAGTTTGCACACCAACTGTTTGTAAAAATGCCAGTTGGCTGTAGGCGTTCATTTCATTCATGATCAACTTATTAGTTTGCATGCCAATTGTTTGACAAAATGTCAATTGGCTGTAGGTTCTCTTTTTGGCATAAATAATGTTATAATTTTACATCCCAAGTGTTTGTCAAAATTACTAGTTGTTGTAGCTGCATATTGCAAGTAGTTTCAGTCACATATATGCATTGAATATTGTCAGAATAAGTTGCACATTCATGTTAGGTCATTGTGTAGTCCATCTTGAGTCTTCTAGCACAAGATTCTCATTGATGCAAATTGAAGAAAGAGTCATTTAAAGCCAACTGAAATACTATATCAGTCATACGTCCCTTGCATGTGAATTGTTTGATGAAATTCCTTGAGCTTTCATCAGCATTTTTTGAGAGCAGATTTGAGGAGGGTCATTACAGTGGTATCAAAGCTTGCTTGCAAAGTGTTTGACGAAATGTCAACAACTGAAGTATAAAGATTTTTGGTGTTTGAAGAAGTTATAACCTATTGGGGTTATTACAGTGGTATCAGAGCTATAAGTTATGCCATCTTGTAGAGGTCTTATAGGGAATTTGGAATAGCCAGATAGAGAGAAAAATGTTTGACAAAATGAATGCCAGTCCAGATCAGGGAAAGGAAAGATTCCTACAGTTATTAGACACCTTAGCACAGGGACAGCGATCAACAAAGCAAAGAGCACAGGAACAGAGTCAAAGATTTGAGCTTATGATGCAGATGATGGCTCGTCAAATGGGGTCGAATGCTAATGTGGTTGGAGGAAATAATCAGAATGGTAATAATCAGAATGTTAATAATCAGGATGGGGCACATAATGGAGGCGAACAAATTGAGAACAATTTCGGTCATGCACCTCAACAAACTAGGACAGTGAGTTCGAGGCCCATGGTTCCAACATTTCCTCCTAGAGCTCCAGAGCAGCCCGTACCAGAGCCCCAGATCACTGATATACAAGACCAGCTGAGGAGAGATTGGGAAGCCGGAGGTCCAGATTTTATAGCTGCAATTACCCTTAGGGAGTATATAGATGTGCGGACGAAGCATATGCCATGTGGACATGACAGGAACCAAAGCTATGAGCTACGGAAGAAAGTAGAGAAACTTCAATTACCATATTATGATGGCTCGGGGAAGTCTACAGCAAGAGCTTGGGTTCAAAGGCTTGACGCATACTTTCAAATGAACCCTATGCTTGAGGAAGAAGCTATTAAGTATGCAGCAATTCACCTGGATGGGTTACCACACGAGTGGTGGCATCATGGTATGGTCACTATGGGTCATGCACACATTACCTCATATGTGGAGTTTAAGGAGAGACCGATTGAACGTTTTGATAGGCCTAAGGATCGTACCTTCCCTATGACAGGTAGAAACTTGTATGACGAGTTTAACAGACATGCTGATTCGATACAGGGAGACATTAGCATATCTTCAAGTAATGGTTTATCTACATCATCTTCACAGGTAGAAAGGGTTACAGACGTTGTGCAGGTTGAACCAAAAGGTGATATCACAGGCACACCGGATTGTGCGATTGACACAGATAGTGATTCCAGTACAGTTAGACTGGATGAAGTTACAGCAGTTGAGGATACTGTCATGTTTGAGGATAGTACAATTGATCAGAAAGTGAGCATTCAGGACTTTGCAGAAAGTGAGTATCAGGCACAGTTGGATGCTTCTTCACATGAGATAGAGGCTAGTAGCTCTTTACTTGGTTTGGCACGCCAGCTGAAGACAAGGGACAAGAATATTGTCACGGCTTTATCTCATCATGATAGGATACATGGATTGATTGAGAATCACATTTGGATGATTCAACTGCAAGAGAGACAAAAAGGAGTCACAACAGGTTCTTCTTGTGACGACTTACAACAGATCAAGGAAGGCATGGAGGCAATAAAGTTGGCTCTCCAGGATTCTGAGAGACATGTGGATGAGCGTTGTCTTGAGGTGAGTTCAATTCGGGAGTTAGCGCATATAACAGGGACTCAGTTTCCTTTTACAGTCGAGTCACATATTGATGATGATATGAGTACGTCTAGCATTCACACTCCGGATTCAGAGACTGTAGACAGGTGCATGAAGTTAGTTGGTATTGTTCACATTACTCAGGTGAGAAGTTTACTTGAATTGCCAGTTGGTTTCCGTTCATGGATTAGATGTTGGGATCCTTATCTTAGTACTTGGGATCGTTTTGACCGAAGATATTTATCATTCTTTGGTAGTAGTATCTGTTGCACCATCATGGACTTGATTAGTAGCTTGCCAGATGTAGTTCTCATCCATGCCTGCAGCTTGTTTGATGCTGGAATTAGTTTTTACACACTTTTGTTGGGCATTGTTCATGTATCCAGTCGACCATTCTTGTTGAAATGGGTTGATGATCTCTCAGATATGACAAAGTTTACAGAAGAGTCCCAGGATCTGATTATTACAGATGACACCCACGGGGATGTTGTGGATAGTTTTGAGGACTTAGTCTCCTCAACAATTTCCTTTGATACGGAGGTTTATGTTGATGCCTCAGTCACTCCGTTTGATGATACAAGTTCAGCAGTTGCACTGCAAAATTTGGATGGCAGTATTACAGATGATAGCCATTCTGAGGTTACTCCTTTGGACAGTGTACCAGGGGTAGAGTATAGGAGTTTGACCAGTCAACACAATCACGTGTCTAATCAGCTGAGAGTTTGCGAGCGAGACATTTCTATCGCTTGCGAGCATTTCGATGTTGCTCGTCAATTGTTAGCCGTTTATGGATGGGGTTCTCCTGCTAGTGATGAGCAGGGAGGCAGTTATCTTTCCTTGACAGAGATCCACCCTTTATGGGAGGCTATCCGAATTCTGAGACAGAATTATATGCAGTTGGTAGCCGACAGAGATTATCTTATGGAGTGGGGGAGTACAGCATACGATGCATTATTGGCCAAGGAAGATGAGGTGAGTGAGCTTACTCAGCAGCTCGAGGTGACTTCTGAGATTCTTGAGAGTACACATTTGGCTTTCGAGGAGTCACAGTTTCATTTGGCTAAGCTGACCATGGAGTTAGAGCGACTTCAGTCTTTACAAGATTCTGTACAATCAGGGACCGTGGTGTCTGGTGATCCACAGATGTCCATGGTCGAGGTTGATAGAGGTAGTGGAGCTGAAGATATATCTGTCCACGACACTAGTATTGGCATATTTGGTCCATTTCCACTAGAGGCAGGTTCAACTGAGTTGGGCGCTGCAGCTGAGCATTGTGATATGTTTGACTTGGAGGGCACAGAGACTAGTGATGTTGTTGTTGATTCTGCACTCTTGGCTATATCATCCTCTGACTTAGCTGATGATCAGTCACAGTTGGTTGTATCATGTCTGCAGGATGAGTCTTTGATTGGGATTGGTTCTTTTTACCGGCATTATACTATAGGATATGTTCATCGGTTTGCTTTTGATCCATGTGTTGAGCAGTTGATGGCAGATAGGTTTGGTCTGGGCTCTCGTTTTTGCTATCTACCGTGTAATGACTATTCACCATCAGCATTGCATGGGTGTTATGGTTATGAGATAGTGACCGGTGATCTACAGAGTTGTGTTAATTGCAGTAGGTGTGCAGTATGTGGATTCTCTGTATTTGGTGCAGTTTCATGCGGGAGTATTCATTGTTGTTGCAGAATTGTATTGTACATTCCACATAGGCTAGTGGGATGTGTTGATGGTATTTACTATGTTGGCAGTTTGGGTTATCTACTCTACTTGGGTTCTGATATTTCGAGAGCTTGTTTCTCATGGGTTCCTGACTTTGGAGTTTGGGTGAGTTGTATTCGCCAATTTGATTATGGATTCCTCTTGGTTAATTTTCAGAGGTTGTTGCAGGAGCCTATGTTGACTGACAGCAGTATAGTTCATGACTACATTTGGGATCCAGGTGGATTGATTGGGTTGTTGTTCGACCATTGCTTGGGGACAAGCAATTTTGGGAAGGGCGGACTGTAATGTCCCTTTTTTAGCATTCATAGCATGATGTTGTCGTTAGCCTATTTCCCCACGGTCTCGTAGGCTAACCAGGACATTAAAGGGGCTTAGAGGCCATTTGGCCTAGATAGTTTCAGTTGCAGGTCTTTTTGAAGGGTTTTGAAGCAACTTTGGGCATACTTACTATTTATAGTAAGTCATCTTGGATATGGTCGGACATCCAGTGGCAGCGGTTTGTCGATGGTAATTGTTTAAAATCGGCAAGAAGACTTGTTTATCATTGATAAGATTTGTTATGCATTGATAAAGCTATTTTATAAAGTTAAATTTAAATATTTAACTTTATTAATGCATAGACTATAGTTTGTGGGAAATATTTAAATTAAAAGAGTCCCCTTTATTTTATAACACATTGGAGACATAAGTTACATAAAGGGAGTGATGTTTTATCCCACATTGAGAAAACGAAGGATTGAGGTCTTGTGAGAACACTATAAAAGAAAGAGAAGAGCTTCTTTTTAGTGGGCTTGGAAATATCAAAGAAATTGGAAAATATTCTGGAGATTATGTCTCAATAGTTTGAAGGACGAAATCCCTTCAAGCTGGAAATCTTGACGTCATTAAAAGATATGGTCTTGAGATTCAACAGGGTAGCAGTCTGAAAAAGAAAATACGAAAAAGAAATCCGAAAAAGCAGATACGAAAAAGCAAACCGAAAAAGCGGAACCGAAAAAAGCAGTTCGAAAAAGCAAAGCAGAAGGGGCAGCATTGAAGAAAATTATTACAGCCATCTACAACCAGGTTCCTTTATTAGTATTGTTTTTTAGGGTGTTATAAGTTTCAGCTGCAAGTGTGTATTATACCAGCATTATCATTTTGTAATCCATGTAAATGCCAAAAGTCTTGGCCATATTTCATGAGCATTGTATTAGAAATTTCATTGCAAATTAAGAAGATAATAGTTGCTGGTCATTTAAGCAATTCAATATCATTATTTATCAGCTAGTTAGTTTGCACACCAACTGTTTGTAAAAATGCCAGTTGGCTGTAGGCATTCATTTCATTCATGATCAACTTATTAGTTTGCATGCCAATTGTTTGACAAAATGTCAATTGGCTGTAGGTTCTCTTTTTGGCATAAATAATGTTATAATTTTACATCCCAAGTGTTTGTCAAAATTACTAGTTGTTGTAGCTGCATATTGCAAGTAGTTTCAGTCACATATATGCATTGAATATTGTCAAAATAAGTTGCACATTCATGTTAGGTCATTATGTAGTCCATCTTAAGTCTTCTAGCACAAGATTCTCATTGATGCAAATTGAAGAAAGAGTCATTTAAAGCCAGCTGAAATACTATATCAGTCATACGTCCCTTGCATGTGAATTGTTTGATGAAATTCCTTGAGCTTTCATCAACATTTTTTGAGAGTAGATTTGAGGAGGGTCATTACAATGGTATCAAAGCTTGCTTGCAAAGTGTTTGACGAAATGTCAACAACTGAAGTATAAAGATTTTTGGTGTTTGAAGAAGTTATAACCTATTGGGGTTATTACAGTCAATAAAAACTCAGATATGTGCCTAGTGTCAAAAAGAACCTGCACAGAGAATGAAAAGAATTTGTTTGAGATTGTATGAAAAGTATCAAACGCATAGGGGAGAATGTTGAAATTAGATGGAAACCAGCAAGATACCTAACAAATCAATATTAGAAGGTTAATGTTCATGAGCAATCAAATGGATATTAGTTCACAGCAAAAAATATTAAAACTCAATGGTGGCAGAGATTATTGACACTCAAATTGAAATCGAAAACTTATCATATATACCTCGTAGGAATAAAGTATGGCATGCGTTAATAAATTAAAGGCTCAACCTATTAACAATGACCATGCCATTAGGAATAATTGATCAAGAATATGATTGATATCAAAGTTTTCTACGTTTACAAGTCAAAAATGATTAAGCATTTATTTTCTGAAGGATACATTCAATTTAGAGACATCAAAGTATGATTAAAAGTTTCATATAATAATCAAGAGATTAAAATCTGAAGAGTTTCAATTTAATTATGAAGAGAAGTATTTTTTCATTTGAAAAGTCACCCTTTCTTTTGTCATAAGTATAAATAAGGGGAGATGGTATTGATAAGAAAAAACATTGTAACAAGAGATATTCGAAAAACACATTCAAAAAATGTATTTATAAGAAGCAGAAATGTGCGGAGAAATAAGGAGCTTAAAAATGACTTTGTAATATGAAGTCAAATATTTTATTTTGATAATAAAACAAAAGGCCTTGTGCCTATTTTTATTAAAGGCATGGAGATTTAAACTGTAGTTGATTTGTCCTTTAAAATTATTGTTTTCAAATTCTGTAAACAATTTATGTCAAATAAGTGGATGAGATCATCTATGGCATTCTAAACCCGATCATCATAGATATTGTGAAATATTTAATTGTTTTTGAATCTGTGTCCAGTCTGTCTCGCCGACCTTAGGAGTTAAAGTGCAATCTGGACTAGTTTAGAATTGCAAATATATATTTGATCCACCACGTCTTGATTATTACATTGTTTATAGTTTATATTCAGAGAACATTATAAAGTTGTACATTATAATCTTCATTGCAGTTGATTCTATTACTCGAATAAGCTAAAGCATTGGTCTTTTTATCATTAAAGTATTGGATTTATATTTGAAGTCAGGAAATCTCTAACTTCCTTCTTACAAAACTCAAATCCATTGTTAAAACCTTATACAAAACTTTCACATAACTCCATATTAATCGAGTTCAAAGGCCTTGCCATCCGGGGAACTCCAAAGCTTAAATTCACTATAGAGAAGCCTTGAACCAAGTAGTCAGTGTTTGAGGTGAAGGTCCACCCACCTGGGTGTAGCGGAGCCTAAAGTGCAAGGGAATCAAGGTGATTCTAATTCGTTGGCCAGAATTGATTGCAGAATCCTATTGGAGGAGTGGCAAGCTCTTGGATTTTTAATCTGCGGTTTTTGGAACCAATAGATTGGCGACTCGGCTAGGAGAGTTGCTCACAATATATTGTGAAGTTACCCGAAGTTTCAAATTTTGTAGATCAAAATCAGAAAGCAGTTGTATCAGTTTGTTTGGAAGTGTACTCTGTTGCAAGAGAGAATTCAGAAGATAAACATATTCCTCGAATGAGGTGGTGGCTCTATTTAAATAAATTTTCAATTGGTAACTCTGTTGAGGGAGAAGACTTAGAAGGAAATGATTTGATTGCCTAACATGGAGAATATGTACTATGATCATGAAGCGGATCTATGTTACACCATGGGGGAAGCACACATACACCCCTTAGATGCATTTTTCAATTTGGAAAGATATGAAGGTGAGTCCGCAGCACATTTGTTCATAAGGGTGGTGAATATTTTTCGAGAAGTGCCTTCAGACATCATGCCTCCACACAAGGAGTTGATAAGAAAATTTCGTGAGTTGGGAATCTTGCCATATGATCCTAATTTGAAGCTTCTCCTTCAAATATTAGAAGAAGATGATGAAAATCTCAGTTATACATCTCCTTTGGATGCATTTTCTAACTTAGAAAAGCAAGAAGAAGAATCTACAGTACAATTCTTTATGAGGATGTTTAATGCCTATCAAGAAATACCTTTGGAATGTTTCCCTCCATCCTCTAATCTTCTCGACAAAATGTGAGAACTAGGTCTCTTATATGATCATCAATTTCTTATCTTTCTCAAACTTATGGATAATTAACTAGTTGCAAAGGAGAATGAATGTAGGACTAAAGTAACATATGAGCCAAATGATGTTTCAGACTTGAATGGAGGAGAAATTTATGGACAGTCAATATATTCTTAAAGGGTACTAGATGAAATAGAACTGCATATGGTATATGAACAGGAGGATGTTTCAGATAGAAGCTCTCATGGAGGTATGCCTGAATTTTCTATGTTCACAAATCCCTTGTTTGATGAGGAAGTAGATAAAGACATGTCTGAGTTCTCCAAGTTCTTCAATCCATAATTTGAAGAGGAATTTCTATGCAATCAAGTCCATCAGCACCATGACGAAAATAGCAGGTCTAATAATGATTTTGAAGTTGATGAAACTCATATGTATTCAAAAGGTGAAACATCTTTTATTCTATCCTATGAGCACGAGTTGTTACAAACATGTGAAGCTGATATGGAGTCACACAGGAAAGATCAGGTGAAATCATATCAGCATGATTTTGAAAATTATCTAAGTATCCTATCCGACCAAATTCTTGATAAGAAGGAAGTTCCTAAATGTGAGTTATCTTCAAATTCTTTTTGTGAAGAGAAACAATATCCAGAGTATGGAAATGTAGCAGATTGTGTGCAAGGAGATATTCAAAACCTTCATCTAGATGTTTATATAGCTGATCAAATGTATGGGGATCCTTCATTGTACAAATGTCATGGTGCACCTAATGACTTCTCAAAGGCTGAACAAAAGTCAAACCATGCTAATAAAGCAATGAGTCTTGTTCATAAAATGATGTCATCATCAGAAGATCCGAAGTGTTACATGATCAAAATCGGGTGTTCAATAGAGGAAGGATTGGTGTTCACTTTTTGGGGGCCAAGGGCCACCCAATTTCACCTTGCACCATGTTAAGCATGGATGCTCGATCTACTCATCCAAAGATAACTGGAATCTCATTATGCCCATATGAGGCATATGTCCCTAACAAGAGCCATTGCTAGAACTTTAAAATTTGACATTGGTAAATTTTAGAGTTCCAAGCACCATGGCAAAGAGAAAATCTTTAGATCTTACCCACTACTTATATTCAAATAATATGTTTCAAAATAATAAAAGGTCATGATGAGAAGAATATGGAAAAAGAATCTACTTCATAGGCATGCATTTTAGCACTATCCAAAGTGGTTTGATATCTGACATATCATGATGAACTTTTAGAACAATGCCCAACCTTATTAATTGTGAAACATTAAGGATGTTATATGCATAATGGAAACAAAATCAAGTAATAACATTATTTTTCTGACTCTGAATCAATTAAGGATCTCACTAGGATACCACGGAATACAAGTTTGGGCACAGATGCTAGCAAAGAAAGCCACATCTAGATTCACTTTCTCTTTCAAGTCAATCATATTCACTTCAATTGCCAAAAGAGATTATCGTATGGATATAGAGATGAAATTACACAAAACAATTATTATGTAAATGTCCCCATTTTTGCCGGCATCAGAGTTTCAGGGATTGGCCTATTATTTTGATCCTCGTAGGCTAATTATTGTGGATAGAGAGTCTTCTGTGGCAGTGGCTTGGCTTGGGAGGATCTTATCTTCTCCACATCTCAGTAAGCTACAGGTTGGTCTTCGTTTGCCTCAGATCGGACTCCATTTGGGCTTAGTTTGTGTACTTACTATTTGTGGTAAGTCGGTGTTGATCGCAATGGACCCTTTCTATTTTTGGAAAGTGTATTTGGTCACATGGAGAAATAATAGGTATGACTCCTATTTCAGACGAAATATTTAAATGATGAGTATTTTGGGAGTTAATATATTTGTAGTGACCAAATTATTATTAATTATTCAATGGCTTATTATAAAGTTATAATTCAACTTTATAATTTCATTTATGTTGAGAGTTGAGTTATCATTGGAAAGTGTCATTTATTAATTAGTTAAGCCAAGTCAAGTGAAGGAATCTAATGGAAGCTTTTAATTAATGTTGTGTGGTGAAGCTTCTTGAGTGAAGTTACATTTTGGCAACAAAAAAGAATCTGGAGGTTATAAATACAAGCTCATTTCATTGGGAAAAGCATGCTTGGATATTTATTTACTTTTGTTTCCTTTGTCGCTTTTTCTAAGTTTCTAAAGATTCGTTTGAAGTCACTACTGATGTATAGTGGTTTCATGGGTTAAATTTCCTATCTGTGATTATCTGTGCCTGGTAGATTGGAATTATATTTCTGAGAATTCTGAGTTGGTGTGCGCAAATTATGCTGAGGTAAATAATTTGCCCTTTCCTCTTCTACTGTGATACCTGTGTCTAAGAAGAGCTGCAATCTGGAGTTAGTGTTTTCAACCTAGAGGACAAATCGATTGTGAACCTTTTCATCAATTCTGATCTGTTTTTGGGAGTTGTGTTTCACATTAAGGAGTTACTGAGGTTGTATTGGAGGACCCATTGAGCAGCTGTAAGGAATTTGGTGTTCTGGTTTGGAGTTGTAGAGGCTGGACGACACCTTGCAAGCATTCATGTGCGGGCAGATTGGTGGATTTGACCCTTTCCTTGGCCCTGAGGTTTCATTGGCAGCCCTGTGTTAATTCCTTGCAGACCTGCGTTTTGTTTATGTGTCTAGAGATTCATGTTAAATCCATTGTCTCATGGTGTGAAGGGCGGCCATTCAGTTTTAAGAGGGTTGCTGCAAATACAAAGGTGTTGCATTTAGAATATAAGTGATCTGCTGTAAGTAAAACCATACCAAGACTTTCATATGAAGTTGTATTTACTTGAGCATTTGGATGGTCAACGAATAGTTACAAAGTTAAAGTTTATTTATAACTGTGTGGTGAAATAGTGTATTGCCAATGCAAAATCAGGTTCTAAACTTGTTACATTCTAATTGTGAAATTGAAATAAAGAAATCAGTTTCCATTCAGTCTCACTTGGTATGGCTAAATTGTTGAACTATAACCATCTAGGGTTATTACATATTAATCATTCAGGAGTCTATTTCATAGATACACTAACATTTCATTTTTATTGCAAATTCAAACATGCATTGAGATCATCAATGCAATAGATGATTGATCTGTAAGAGAGTTCAAGTGATTGCAAATGCTGCGAGTTATAAAATTAAAGGCAGATGCCCCACATATAACTCTCTTTCTTTGACATCATCAGATGTATGGCAATTTCATGTTCTGAATCAGGTTGAGCACAAGACCAAACACTTCTATATGACGTAAGTCTCATGATAATCCACTGCTGGATTACTCTGTGCAAATCAAACTTTCAACAATCAATATTGCTGATTGAACAAATACAATACCTAGCACTGATATTAGGATGAGCATCGCAAGTAAATCTACAACCTCACTATGACATCATCGCTACTTGATGAATATAGCAACAAGCATTCAGTATGTCAAACAGTATCATCATTCTGCATCGCTCATAAAGATTGCATTGGCCTCAGAAGATATCGATATTATTAATATCATGAAACTTGATGACATTTAGCGATACCCAACTCCAATTGACGAAAGAGAATAAAAACTCAGATACGTGCCTAGTGTCAAAACCAACCTGCACAGAGAATGAAAGGAATTTGTTTGAGATTGTATGCAAAGTATCGAATGCATAGGAGAGAATGTTGAAATTAGATAAAAACAAGCAAGATACCTAACAAATAAATATGAGGAGGTTAATGTTCATGAGCAATTGAATGGATATTAGTTCATGGAAAAAACTAGTAAAACTCGATGGTGGCAAAGATTATTGACACTCAAACTGAAATTGAAAAATTATCATATACAAGATACCTAACAAATAAATATGAGAAGGTTAATGTTCATGAGCAATCGAATGGATATTAGTTCATGGAAAAAACTAGTAAAACTCGATGGTGGCAAAGATTATTGACACTCAAACTGAAATTGAAAAATTATCATATATACCTCGTAGGAATAAAGTATGGCATGTGTTAATAAATTAAAGGCTCAAACTATTAAAATGACCATGGCGTCAGGAATAATTGATCAAGAATATGATTGATATCGAAGTCTTCCATGTTTACAAATCAAAAATGATTAAGCGTTTATTTTCTAAAGGATGCGTTCAATTTAGAGACATCGAAGTATGATTAAAAGTGTCATATAATAATCGGGAGATTAAAATCATAAGAGTTTCAATTTAATTATATAGAGAAGTATTTTTTCATTTAAAAAATCACCCTCTCTTTTTCCATAAGTATAAATAAGGGGAGATGGTATTGAAAAGAAAAAACATTGTAACAAGAGATAATCGAAAAATACATTCAAAAAATGTATTTATAAGAATAAGAAGAATTGTATAGAGGAATAAGGAGCTTAAAATGACTTTGTAATATGAACTGAAATATTTTATTTTGATAATAAAATAAAAGGCCCTTAGTATTTTTTATTAAAAGGCATGGAGATTTAAACTACAATTGATTCGTCCTTTAAAATCTTTTTTTTTTAAAACTATGTAAACAATTTATGTATAAGTGGAGGAGGCCATTTATGGCATTTTAAACCCAATCATCATAGATATTGTGAAATATTTAATTGTTTCCAAATTTGTGACCAATCTGTCTCCCCGACCTTAGGAGTTGAAGCGCAATCTGGACTAGTTTAGAATTGCGTATATATATTTGATCGATCATGTCTTGATTATTAAATTGTTTATAGTTTGTGTGCATAGAACATTATAAAGTTCTACGTTATAATCTTCATTGTAGTTAACTCTGTTGCCCAAATAAGCTAAAGCATTAGTCTTTTTTATCATTAAAGTGTTAGATTTATATTTGAAGTTAGAAAATCTATAACTTCCTTTTTACAAACCTCAAATCCATTGTTAAAACCTTATCCCAAAACATTCATTTCAAACTATCACATAACTCCACATTAATCAAGTTCGAAGACCTTGCCATCCGGAGAACTCCAAAGCTTCAATTCGCGATAGAAAAGCCTTGAACAAAGTAGTTAGTGTTTGAGGTGAAGGTCTACCCACCTGGGTGTAGCGGAGTTTAAAGTGTAGGGGAATCAAGGTGATTCTCGTTCTTTAGCCAGAATTGATTGCGGAATCCTATTGGAGAAGTGGCAAGTTCTTGGATTTCCAATTTGCGTTTTCAGGAACCAACACATTCAACGAGGAGTTGTCAATTTCTCTACGATTTTCCAAAGACTTTTATGCAAGCAATTTCCCTACATGTACTGTAATCATTTCCTCCCATAAGATGGGGGATTACTTGACATTTTGTCAAACAAATCATAGGTTTCCCATTTTGAAAGTTTTTCAGTTGGTGAAACCTATACCCTGCTAGTTGTAAGACCTGTCCATCAATATGGTTCTGATGATAATAACTAGAAAAGACAAGTCCATCAATGGGTATTCTATTCAAACAATTGACTACATTTTGGAGGTATGGTTCTGATGATAATTACCAAAAAAGACAAGTCCATCGATGGGTATTCTATTCAAACAATTGACTACATTTTGGAGGTCCTACGCCATGTTCATTTTCAAGCCAACAATCTCCTTACCAAATTTGATATTTGGCCAAACACATTACATGCATTCGCTATAGCTGTTGGAACTTCTTGTGTGGTTTTCCAAATTTGCGTGAACTCCATTATACACCTTCAAGCTATTCCCGAATGACACACCTTGACATCTTTTCTAACTATCGTTCTTTCCATTCCTCTGTAATAGCATATCACGTCACATGCCTATGTAGATGTTTAGATGCTCTGAACATCTCACGTTATTCTAATCAAATCTTTCTTTGTTTGCACCTCGCAATGCTTCTTTGGGACTGTGCTCACCACATTCTAAAAGTAAATACTCTTTAAGAAGGCTATAGAATGACTTTTCCACTTCACCTACCCTTTCCATCAATTGGATAGAACAACTTCAAATGATCCCAAAAATAATCTTTATTACTTGTATTATCATCTTCAATTTCAATGAATAGTCAATCGTGGCATAGGATATGCTTTGCCTAGCTGTGTTGAAGGGGAGATTGAAGAAGTTCTCGTAATCTGTATTCTCACCACCGCCTTGATCTTTTCATGAACTTTGTATGGTAGTTATTTATTGTTGTGGTTTGGGTTTCTGGAAAGTACGATTTAGGACTAGGGCATGCATTTTAGACAAAGCTCAAATCCCAATTCAAACTTCTTAACCTTTCAAAAAGTTGTGATTTTAAAGAGAGAGAGTGCATAGGTTTGGGAGAGAGGGAACATTGACCAAGAGAAAACTTTGACCATTAACTTCAATTTGTGATCTTCAAAATCCCATCTCCAACCTCATAACCTTAACTTCAAAAAGTTGTGGTTTTGGAGAGAAAGACAGGTTAGGGAGAGCGAGGGAATATTTACTAGGAGGTGGAAAATTTGACCCTTAACCATTAACCTCTTTTAGTTAAAGTCTTAATCTTTTAGTTAAGACATTAACATTTTTGCTAACCCAAAGAAAATTTGAAAATAACACCTCAACTTCAAAATCACATAACTTTTGGCTTGGGACTCCGATGGTGGAAATTTGAAATAAAATACGAAGCTGACAACAAAAAGGATGATTTGGAATCATGAGACTGCCAAAAATTGGATAAACCCCTGCCCATTTTGAAGCTTGAATTTAGATGTTCCTTTGCAAATTTAGACTAAAGAAATTTTAAAATTTGGAACAGTGTAAATATCAGGGCAACAAGTACGATAAATATATGTTTAGGAAATGATGAACTGACACCTCCAGAACTTACTCTTGTTAGAGCATGATTAACATATGCTTAGAAAATAATAAATCGACACCTCCAGAACTGGCATCCACAGTTTGATTTGAAATGAATAATTAATTTGATATTCAAGTCTATAAAATATTATATACCGATAATTGTATGATTGACCATTGTTTGTTTTTGTCATGAAGCCATCCTGTAACTTATACGCATAATGCCATAATGAATCAATCTTATAGTAACATGTGTCTCTTCTAAAGATTATGTAGACAACCGAATTTGGCACACTTCCATCATGTTCTATGTATGCAGCAAATGAACTTGATAACCTGACACTGAGTACTTACAAGAATTTGAATCTCTGATAAATATAAAAGTCTTTGCAGCAGACAAATGTTGTCTTTTTATTATTTTGTCTTTATTAGGTGTCATGCTGTCACAAAGAATTTGATCCAAGTTCTCTTTTGTATAGCTGGCATTTAACCACATATTATAATGAAAATGATTCAATTCTGAAGCATGTAGCGAACTGTGTATCACCGTATTCTCATACTATCTTTAGCATATGTGCATATACTGTCACCGGCATTAAAGACACAACCATATATACACAGTACTTCAAACAGGTATGTTTTTCTTATCTTGTTAGATTTGATTTAGAAACATAATTTATCCATTGCTTTTGCCATCAATGACACATATTTACACAGTCCAAGCTGTGTCAGTGAAAGTTCCTGAAGGCACAAATAATTAAGTTGAGTTATCGGCCCTTCATGCTGGAATAACCTGTGTAGACAAGACTCTAGTTATATTGATGTGGAAGGAGACTCAACAATCATAATAAATGTTATTGCAAATAGAAATGCTCCCATCTGGAAATCTAATTCTCGGATTGATAGGATTTGTATGTACTTAAACTGGTAAAATGACTATACTTCTTTACATATCTATCGAGAACCTGACAATGCTGCAGATTTGCTTTTGAACTATGTCATTGATCAACCTCAGGATGAGATCGAATTGGATGTCATTGAGGATTGGCAGGGGCTATTTCGCTGCATTCAGAAGGATGCAGCATTAAAAAAGTCTTGATGGGTTGCTAGCACAGAACAAGCTGTTTTCTCTCTGCAGGCATCATGTTAGGATTACGTGTGCTGTGAGCTGGAAGATCATTTCAATATGTTTTTGGCTCTCCAATATGGGTGAATGGGTTGGGTATTGAACCTCTAGTGCCTGTTCATTACTCCGTGGTTCATGAGGATCGGACTCTTTGACACTGCAAGACTCTAATATTTCTCTGGTACAAATTGATGTCAATTTTGTTCATTTTAATAAAATGGAACTGTCCCCTCTGACAGTATTTTCCTTAATATATATATCTTGTGCTCAAATCACTTATATATAGCTTATAGGATGCCGATTTCAATAATCATTAATGCATTCCAAATTTCAATGTCCTGATGAAGCACAAAAGCTTATAACTTCCAAAAAGCATTAAGACAAACTTTTAAAACAAAAAGTAATCTAAAGAAAAGAACAAACGAGTCTAACTAAAAACAGCTTGAAAATAGACCCTAACCCTCCATCCAAAACAAGAGCCACCATTATAAATAATCATGGCCAAAAATAGAATTTCAGCACATGAACAGCATCTGTGCTTTTGAAGCAACTCTTCACTCAAAAACCTGGCAGAAGATTCCGTGATAGATGATATAACAACTACTGGCACCATATCTTTGATACATTGAATTTTTTTTTGTTGCTTTCATTTCCATTTACATTACAAGTGCATCTGGAATTGAAACTTATTGGTTGTTTACATTGAATGTGTTATGTTGCTTTCATTTCTGTTTACATTTACAGTGCATTTTCACTTGAAACCTGCTAGTTGGTCAGATAGATTGCTCTATAAATTGTCTTATGTCAACAGGGGAAAGAGACAAACAAAAGGAAGAGAGAAGGACCCTCAGTCCTTTCTCTGGTCACCGTTTAGTGCTCCTGCTGATTTCTTTACTTTACTGCACTGTTGTATCTTTCAGTGCCTTAGACCCTTGTTGGTCTCTTGTTGGACATTAATATCATTATCTTATCCTATCTATGTGCCACAGAAAATCTATAGGATGCATTATTGTGATTAAAAATAGTTTCAAAACTTATTCAAAAGTACATGGGTCACGTATATCATATATGTGACTTTCTTATTCGAGGAATTAAAGGTTCTAAGGACTGAAATCTCTTTTGTATAATTGTTCAACTCATACTTTTCAAACTTTAATGAGGACATCCACATCTGTTTTTGTATGGTTACCAGGTTTTAAATTTTTGCATGGAAATGAAATATTTGTGAACTAATGCACAAGATATCCCACAAGGCTGTTACAAGCCCTAGACCCCAGAAATATTGATAATAGTTACCCAGCTTACGTTTAAATAAGATAATGTGTTTTGTACACCAAGCATTCCCCATACTAAAAGAAATCCTACATTTTTTGAAGAAGGCAAAAAAAATGAGATTAAGTTTACCGGTGGGGAAAAAAATAAAAAAATCTGAAGACTAGCTTTTACAGAAACCCAAGTACAGCTAGTCTAACTAAACAGAAACAAAGATTGTAAGGCCTGAAATCTTAGTTTCTAGATAATGCAACTGTCACACAAACCTTAACGGCGTGGATGTCTGTACAGAATCTATGATCTACTCACTATAAAAAGGAAAAATGCTAGGAACAGAAGTATTTGCTGAGTACAAAAAGAGATTACTCTGCGCTCAAGCCTATAAGAGAATTGATCAATATATCCAATGCTAGCACATCAGAAGTTCCCATATCAATCCTGTCAAAATAAGTTTTATAAGCATTTAACATAATATTTTGCAATATCATAGATAATTTTCATCTGAAATTGATGTCCTAAACAGAAAACATGGATAAGCATCCTAAAAGCTCACAGTTTGTATTGGTCAAACCTATTTCTTTCTTTAAGTGCAATTTTCTTACCAAAATCGAGCCAAATTGTCCTGAAACTCAACATCACTTATATCGTGTAAGGATGAAGTAAGTGCTTTTGATGCTTGATCTTCATTATACCTCAGTTTAGCATTTATTTGTAACTGTGTCAACTGCAAGACCAAGATTTTAAAAACAAGCTGAAGCTTTTTTTCAATTTGTATAAAGTGGCCAACAGAATTACAAAACGTAAAGATTTCTTTTAGTTCCCTAACTCAGAAATAAAAGTATATGAAAAATACTAGGATAACAAGAAAAGAAAATATGATATACAATTTGTTGATAATGTGTCATTGATGTCAAAGTTCTTAAGGCATAATACAAAATGCAGTCATAAAATCATATTCTGATCCCTGACAAGTCAAGGTGTTTTTGCCATAAATATGCTGAAAATAATTTACAGGTTATATGTTGCTAGATATAAATCTGGAAATGCAAGTATAAATCTGGACATGAACATTTTACAGTATCCTTTAATATCTGATCATTATTTTATACAGCAGTCAAGGGGATATAATATTAGAAAGCGCACCAAGAAAGCAAGTCTCTTTGTTCGATATAAGTTGGCTGAGTATCACAGTTTGATTTGAATTGTTCTGCAATATGGACACTTACAAAGAAGAAGCCGATAATTCATTTGTCTTATTTGACACACAATCAGACAGGTCCTGATGATTTTCAGTAAATGTTATGACAATGAATCACTTTTTGAATTATATTCTATCAGGCTAGCACTCAGGCATCCAAGTTAACCAAACTTTCAAAAATAGTATAAATGTTTGTCTTGACATTCACATGGCAATCCATAGCCTGAAGGGATATATTTTATTATCCGAGACCTGTAAATAACTTATTAAACAATTCTAAAAACTCATTTCTTCTTCAAATCCGAAATCTCTGATGTTTGAACGTGGCCATTTAGAGACTGCTTTATTATAATTCTGATGCTTACGTAGCAAGATAAATAATCGAAGAGAAGATATTCAATTGTCAAAGTCTTCATTTTAAATAGACGATGACTTAGTATTTTATCGGGGCCTCAACAGGGAAGCGATGTGAATCAGAGACATAGTTCAAATGAAATACCGATTCAGTTTGTAATAGGCTGGAAGTTGTGGCAGTTGAAAGACACGATGGACAAACAGTTCACCAGTTTTTTAACCAAACTAACCTCTTCTTCAGAAGTAATTGAATCTATATATATATTGGGTCCTTGTTTGAATGGGTGTGAAGGGAGTGAATGAAATGAATTAAAGAAAGTATCATACAGGGAGATGAGTGGTGAAGTGAAAAGAAATTTGAAGAAGTCTGACATAACCGACAGAGAGAGTAATCAAAGAAAAGTTTTAGCCTGTGGTCACAAATTTTAAAGAGTTCTAAGAAGAAGATAGAACATGACTTGAAGATCACTTCAGTAGCACTCTAACAGTTAACTTCAAAAGAGAACAGATAAACATTTTGGAGAATACAGTTGGAAGCTCTTCCAGCAGGAATAAACACTGATATATGTTCACAGCAGAGAGTAATAAACTGGTATTGAACTCCTGAATACTATATTCTAAATTCGATATGCTGGTGTTCAATGAGCTCAAATTGAATATCTTGGTATACATCTGTCCCAAACATGTGAAGTAAGGAATCTGCAGTTTGACATATATTGAAGAGTAATACAATATTGGAATTTGATTTGAATGAACCAAATTTTACAGTCTAGAGATCTGTAATTTTCTTTCTCAAAATAAACAGAGTTGAAAGTCAGAACTGATTCAGTATGAATTTATATAAGGCAGATTATTTTAGTACGAACAAGTTGTTGAGGTCAGTTTTGTACCACTACATAACATATAGCAATCGAACACTTGATATAGAATATCAAATCTTCAATTCCTCTCTTGAAAAGTTAATACTCATGCGGACATAAGCAAAACTCCAATGTTCCTTACACCTATGGATACTAACTCAGTATATCGATGTGATTTGTTGGTAATCACGTAGGCGGCCTTACACTATTTGTTTGAGGACAACTTGGACTTTTGGTGGGATGGTGGTGATGATGGTTTTGTATTAATTCTAGATGATGTTGATGGAGACGGCGGTGGTGATGGAGGGTGAGTGCTCTAATGACTTTTATGCCTAACTAACCTTCTTCTTCGAAACTCCAAATACTATACTACTTTTTATTCTACTCCTATGAATGGAAAGGTTAGCTAGCAAATGGATGGGCATCGAATCTAATGAAAGCTAACCGGCGGCTCCACCTCCATAGATGCAATGATTCAAAGGAAAAGAACTTCTTTACCACACAAGGCTTCTCAACAAGCTGCTAGCATGCTAGTGGCCTAGTTATAGATCCCTATCAAACATCCACTAATACTACCATGCAACTGTCCATCTACTTTTCTCTCTACTTAACAACTTGAAATGAAATCTATTTTAACAACTTTAACGAAAATCTTATTCTAACTATTGGAAGTAGAAACCATGCAACAATACCAAAAGTTCTTAATCACCATGCAAGTCACAACAATGTGAAAGAAAAGCGATTTTGGCATTATCTTAGCAACAATTTTCTCCGACCCCTCACAAATGAGAGCAAATGGCCTTATATAGAGGCCAAAATTTACAACCGACGGTAGAGATAAAGAGGCAAAACCAACAATCTAGATTGGATCCTAAAAACCCTAATTAGGGTTGCCACCCCATCGGCCAATGAGAAGACACCACCTCATCAATGGACCAATGAAAAAAAAGGAAAAGTGGCAACCAATGAGAAGGCACCAAAATGGTAGCCAATTAAAATATCCTACCCAAGAAAAAGGAGAATTGGCCACTTGGGGTTACATCAAATGATCTTCTAATATAGTTCTACCCTTTTCTTTCATCCTTTTAGCCAAAGTAATGAACTTGGCTAGCTTGTCGTTAACTTCCTTCATGGGAGGACAAGTTGTGTGTTTCATCTTGAGCTTAGCTGAATTCATCATGTTGCTTGCTGCTTGCAGTGTCTTCTTATGGTCCTTCTCATACTCTTTTGCATATCTGATAAAGGCAATGAGCGAGACAAGGATGCTCAAATGTTTCTTCTTCATGGCAACCTTCCCCAACTCGTCTAATCTCGATCCGAAATCTATCTCATTGATGTTCTCCTCTTTGATATCTTCAAAATCAAGCGCAAGCCCAACGTTACTCATCATGGTTGAAATGGAAGTGTCAATGCCTGGCCTGTGTTGTGCAATCTCGCTCTATACCTCTTCAAGTATTCTCAATCTGATAGTCAAGGCAACAAACCAAGACTCCACCATACTCAATCCTCCTTTGTCAATCAACTTGGCCCTTTCCAAATATTTCTCTAGGAGCTCAATGAATGTCTGTACTCTGGGAATAGCTAAATCCTTGATTGGAAGGAGATCCTTTCGTTCACCTTCAAATATTTTGAATTTATCTCTAATAGCCACCAATGACCTGAATGTCAAGACAAAGGAAGGCAAGAAATTTCGCCTGTCTTGGATCGTATCATGGATCCAATCCTTGACTACACACAGATGGACCGATATCTCTTCTATGTTGCTCTCGCTATCTTGAGGAAGGGTTGCTTGGTGCAACTATTGGATAGGCTGGCAATCTCTCCAATATTTGTTCTCGGCCTCCAACTTTATGATCCTTTCATTTGCCTTCCTCAACCTTTCTCTAATTGAAACTATGCCCTCCTGGATCTCCTCACATCATTCGTGTTTCTTCTCAAGTTATGCTCTACTATTTCATATTCCTAAGCTACAATCTCATCCAGTGCCTTGTTAACCATTGGTATAGCAATTTGTACCTTTCGGTGACCATCAATGTTGCTCCTAATTGTAAATATCTACAGATTTAGATGTCAAGAATTCTGAGTTTAAGATAAAACTAGGTGAACATCAACCCTGATTCAAATACTAATGTGCAGGTCTGAATATGCGAATTCTGAGATGACTGTATTATTGAGATAATCTTAAACTGGAGTGTGAAATTGATACAAGGAACCCGATAGGATATATATGCTTTTAGTCCAGACTGTATGTTTTCTGTGTGTCCTAAAACTACATATATTACCTGTCTAAATATCCTTATTGAAGGGTATGTTCTTAAGAGACATGACCCTTTGAAATGCATCCATTATTAAGAATCTCTAAGTTGGCGACTTTGGAATAGTAATAAGGCTTAACTAATAATTAATTACAAGTCAAATTAACAAATTCCAACCTGATTGCCGGCACCTCTATAGAGACTATAAATAATATGCAATGTCATTCTATAGAGAATATTAGCAAGAAGAGTGAGGTACGATTCTGTACCCATAGACCTGTAGAATATTCAGGTTACTTTCTTAACACTCCCTCTTACCCTGATATTCCTACAGAGAGATATTATATTGAGCAACATCAATACAAATATTAGACAAGAATTAATACTCTATATCTATCTATCACTTCTTTATGCATAGTATCATAAAACACATGATACTGAGTCATATTACTAAACCTGTAATATGACAAATCACTGCTACTAGTGATAAAACACACGTTGTGACTCATAGAAACTGGTATTTCTAAATCACAACTAGATCCTGAATTTAAGATCTACCAGAATACAGGATAAACCTAAAGAATTTCTAGAATTCTTTCTTTATCCAATTTGTGACCCATGAACACGTCAATGCCACAAGACGATCTAAAATTCACCTCGATCTTACAGTAAAATCTACTGTTAGGACATTATCTAAGAGGTCGTCACCTCTCATAATGTCTTTCACATAAGTATTCATTATTTCAGAGATCGTCACCTCTAAATAATAATTACACATGGTGGAGCCCATAATAGTCAATAGCTTGACAAAAAAATAAAATTCATCATTTTATTAGGAATCAAATAATAAATTACAACTCAACCATACCAAGTCTCTTTCTGAAATGTTCTATCTTTACTCTAGATAGAGGTTTGGTAAGTATATCTGTTGTCTGATCTGCAGTACAAATGTATTCCAATTTAACAGAATTCTTGTCTACCATATCTCTTACATAATGGTAAGGAATTTCAATATGCTTTGATCTATCATGGAAAACTGGATTCACTGAGAGCTTGATAGAACTCTGATTATCACAATGAATGATCGTCGGATTCATGGCTTGCCCAAATAATCCCACAAGCAACTTCCTCAGCCATACTGCTTCTCGAGAGGCCATTGCTGCTGCAATGTATTGAGCTTCTGTGGAGCTCTGAGCTATAGAAGACTGCTTTCGGCATATCCATGAAATCATTGCTGATCCTAAACTAAAACAGCATCTAGAAGTGCTTTTCCTATCTTTAACACTTCCACCCCAATCTGAATCGGTGAATCCATGCAAATCTAAAGCCACTCTCTCATATTTGAGCCCATAATTAAGAGTACCTTGAAGGTATCTCATTATGTGTTTAACAGCAACTAAGTGAATTTCTTTAGGTTCACACATAAACTGACTTACGGCATGAACCGCATAGCAAATATCAAGTCTTGTATATACTAGGTACATCAAAGACCCAATTATCTGCCTGTAGAGAGTAGAATCTATTTAAGGTGATTCTGTAGTTGCTTCTTTAAGTTTATGCAAATTGGTTTCCATTGGAGAAGACATGGACTTGCAGTTCCACATTCCGAATTTCTTCCAGATATCTTAAGTGTACTTCCTTTGATTCAGTATGATACTATCAACATTCTATTGCACTTCCAATCCTAGGAAGTAATGAAGAAGACCCAAGTCTGTCATCTCAAATTCTCTGATAAGATCTTTCTTGCATTGATCTATAAGATGATCATCACCTGTGATTAATAAATCATCAACATACAATATCAAGATTACCATACCATCTTTATTTCTTTTATAATACAAGTTTGGATCAGCTTCATTTTTGGAGAATCCTAAGCCAGTGAGATATTTATCAATCCTTTCATACCAGGACCTGGGAGCCTGTTTAAGCCCATAAAGAGCTTTCTTGAGTCGGCAAACAAAGGCATTTGGATCATGTGTTTCAAATCCTTCTCATTGCTCTATATAGACTTCTTCAAAAATCTTCCCATTGAGAAATGTTGTCTTTACATCCATCTGATGTACCTTCCATCCCTTAGAGGCGGCAATTGCTAAGACAGCTCTAACGATAGTATATCTGGCGACAGGAGCAAAGGTTTCTTCATAATCAATTCCTTCTTTCTGAGAAAAACCTCTGGCTACAAATCTGGCTTTATATTTCTCAATACTTCCATCAGCGGCATGCTTTATTTTGAATAACCACTTTGAAGAAACAATGGATTTTCCTTTTGGCCTTGGAACTATTTGCCAAACATCATTTTTCATAATTGATTGATATTCTTCTGTCATAGCTTCTTTCCAGGCGGGATGTTTAATAGCATCAGAGGGATTAGTTGGCTCTGTTTTGGAGAAATCAATCATATTTGTTGTATAACTAGAGAATCTTTTAAGTCTTTTACTTTCTCTGACTGATCCTGAAGGTGCAGCAAAATCTTGAGCTGCTTCAACTGTTTTTATGGCCCACAGTGGCCTTTTCTTTGAACTTTCTTCAAGGTTTACTTCATCTTCGACCTCTTCTAAGTTCTCCTTATGAGATTCAGACTCTTATGTTTTCAGAATTTGATAAAGGAGAGGGTTCAAGAGAATTTATTGCCTTTTTAAATGCAAGATCTTCTTCAAAGACTACATCCCTGCTTAATTCAATAGTTTTCTGTCTAGGTATGAAGATTCTATATGCTTTAGAAGTTTCACTATATCCTACAAAGATAACCCTCCTTCTAGATGGTTCGAATTTAGTCCTCTTTTCTTTTGGCACATGAATGTAAACAGGACATCCAAAGATTTTGAGATGGCTTACATTAGGTTTCATTTTAGTAAATACTTCTTCAGGGGTCTTATCTTTAAGATAGGAGTGAGGGCTTCTGTTTTGGATGTATACAGCAGTACAAGATGCTTCTGCCCAAAGATAGTATTCTAGATTTTGATCAAAAATCATAGCCCTAGCAGCTTCTATAATTGTCCTATTTTTCCTTTCAGCTACCCCATTTTGTTCAGGGTTATAAGGAACACTATACTCCCTCTTGATCCCTGATTCTTTACAAAAAGTTTTAAACAAATCTGAGGTATATTCTCCTCCATTATGTGTTCTAAGAGTTTTAATTTTATGTCCTGAAAAATTTTCAGTTAATGCTTTGAATTCCTTAAATCTTTGTAGGATTTCTTCTGATTCTTTGCATTTTAAAAAGTAAATCCAAGTTTTCCTAGAGAAGTCATCTAAGTCATCTACGAACAAGACATAATACCAGAATCCTCCAAGGGAGGGAACGGACATGGGTCCACATAAATCTGAATGAATTAATTCTAGTACATTATTTGTTTTTCTAGTACTATCGTGAAAAGGACTTCTAGTACTTTTACCTAGGGCACACCCTTTGCAAATACTGGGGTGATTTTGGTTTAATTTTGGTAGTCCAGTAACCATCTTTTCCATAGTTGATAGGGTTTTAAAGTTTAGGTGCCCTAATTTTCTGTGCCATATTTCGTTTAAATCCTCTGCTTTGTGAACAAGGGCTTGAATGGGTTCTATATTCAGTTCATACAAATATCCCTTTCTTTGACCAATTACTTTAGCTTTCTTGATGGAAGAATTCTTAGCCCAAGTTAATACTTTGCCATCTGCGAATGCAACATTGTGTCCATCATCTTCTAAGGCTGTAATTGATATTAGGTTCCTTTTTATCCCTGGTACATATAGTACATCCTTGAGAAGAAGAGTATTTCCTGTCTTTAGCTTCAAAGTGCAGCTACCAATTCCTTCAACTGAATGTGTTGAGTTATCACCAATAGTAACTTCACCATTAACTTTCTCGGTTAAGAAATCTAGAGTATCCTTGTATCTCGTTATATGTCTGGAGGATCCACTATCTATCACCCATGCCTTATAGAGATTTCATTTGATAAGGAGGAATACAATACACGATTCTTTGGATCATAAGTTTCTTCTTCTCTAACAACATTTGTGCAATTTGCTTGTTGCTTGGAGTTTTCTAGACAATTAGATCTATAGTGTCCAAATTTTTCACATTTGAAACACTATTTTTGATAGGTCTTTCTTGGGCTTGCCATTCTTCTGATTTCCTTTATTTTTCCTGAAATGCTTTTTCTTGCCTTTATAAGAATTGGCATTAAGAACGTGGAGTTCTTCATTTTCCATTTTAGGTTTTCCTCCTTTCTTTAGTTTTCTTGATTCTTCCTGAAGACAATCATTTTATTTTTAAGTCTGTTAAAATCTGGAAGGGTATCTCTAGCACTTATACCTTGTGCAAATGTTTCCCATGATTCTGGCAATCCATCTAAGGCCATGAGCGTTAATTCGGTATCATTTATGATGGTTCCTATTCTTGCCAATTCATCTCTAATACCAGCAACTCTTAAAAAATAGGAATTTATTGATTCTCCTTTCTTTATTTGGATGTGATTTAGTTGTCTTTTTAGTGCAAGGACCCTCGTTGCATTATGTACTTCAAATGCATTTCGTAATGCATTCATCATATCGTAGGCAGTTAGGTGTTTTGTAAGCATAGGTACGATGTCATTCTTAACTCCATCCAAGATGATTTGAATGGCTTTCCTGTTTCCATTGGACCATGTGGATTTGTGAGGTTCAACAGATGGCTGTTTGGATGCTCCATCAACAAACTGTCTAACATTATTCTCTTCGAGAATCATCAAGATTCTGAATTTCCATGCTTCAAAATGTTCCTTTCCATCAAATCTATCCTCAGGCCTGATTGTATATGCCATTGCAGATGAATAATAACTACTGGATATGAACAGGTCTGATATGTGACAATCTGCAGAGTCCTAGATCTGATAACTAGGCTCTGATACCATGTAAATATCTGCAGATTTAGATGTCAAGAATTCTGAGTTTAAGATAAAACTAGGTGAACATCAACCCTGATTCAAATACTAATGTGCAGGTCTGAATATGTGAATTCTGAGATGACTGTATTATTGAGAAAATCTTAAACTGGAATGTGAAATTGATACAAGGAACCCGATAGGATATATATGCTTTTAGTCCAAACTGTATGTTTTCTGTGTGTCCTAAAACTACATATATTACCTGTCTAAATATCCTTATTGAAGGGTATGTTCTTAAGAGACATGACCCTTTGAAATGCATCCATTATTAAGAGTCTCTAAGTCGGCGACTTTGGAATAGTAATAAGGCTTAACTAATACTTAATTACAAGTCAAATTAACAAATTCCAACCTGATTGCCGGCACCTCTATAGAGACTATAAATAATATGCAATGTCATTCTATAGAGAATATTAGCAAGAAGAGTGAGGTACGATTCTGTACCCATAGACCTGTAGAATATTCAGGTTACTTTCTTAACACTAATCACCTTTGCCACTGTTTTTTCCATTTGTTTTTGGTTCTCGCTATCACCCTTTTCCATTAATCCTTGGATGTTTTCAACTGTTCGGGCAGTTACTACCTCACCTCTTGGCATATGCATTTGCCTTAACCATAGTGGTGTGCTACATCTCCCTAAATCAGGATTTGGTTCAATTAACTAATCATCACCAACGGCCACAAGCGCCTAGCTTACTTCCTCAATATCAATTGGCTTATCTTCTTCTCCACTCGTAACTGCCATGTCATCTCCACGCTGATTCTCTGAAAGAGGAGAGTACTCGGTGCTATCACTATAACCACTTGATTTTGAATTGGAGCTCACCTCTATCACAGCGCCTTGTTCACTTGTGTTATCTTCTTGACCTCTCGCCTCAATTATAGTTTCCCTTGATGGCGCTGCATTCTGTCTCTTTGCTAGAGGTTCCGGATGTTATTTACTTTTCTCAACCTCCAAACCTCTCTTCTTGCTTCTAACTATTCCTTGTTGCTGGCTACCTCCTTCACCCCTCTGTCCGACTGATTCCATTGGACCTTCCTTTGGCTTCATCTTCTCATAAGTAAGGTGTACCCATTGACTTTGTAATTTCCTCAACTTCCCATTGTACCATGACTCAGTGTGCAAATCAACTGCCCTTGTAACTATCTCCAAGGAAGGATCCTGGAGATCATTCCAATCCATTGGATTCAATTTTGTTCCCTCCATTGTATCATAATCTTCTCTCAACACATTTTCATCATCTTCCAGTTGATCCGGAATATCAAGGCTCTCCATTTGATTGCCCTCATCATGTTTACTGACAATCTTGAGAAAGCTAGCTTCCTCATGTGAAATTCATCTCGTGCATTGGCCCCAAAAAAATTTATAGTAGGAACATGTTTGAATGTATTTCCATGAGATGCCTTGATAAGACCATTAGGATCAAATCCTTGCCTTGCTTGCCATACTAGATGATACCATTCCAATTCTTTCTCGGCAGCTGCAAAGGCAACAGGATTGGGACAACTATCATTGCCAATTACAAATGAGAAGGTAATCCCTGTCTCACCCTTGAGTTTCATTATAATGTCATAATGCTCAAGTTAACTAGCCAACTCCATCAAAACTACCTTGTCGGGTGGGTACCTTGGAAGTCTCTTGGCACAAACTGTGCTTCTTGCTAGTCAATATAACTGAATTGTGGAAATTGGATAAACCAACTCCAATATTTCTTAATATTTGCTTTTGCCTCTGATGAAAGTCTCTTAGCAGGTGTCCCTTGCAATATCCTTATGTCTTCATGGCAAAGGCGTCACAAAACATCTTATAGTCTTTGTTGTTGTGCAAATGAAGCTGTGGATAGCATTCATGCACCAAACATTGCCCCGGCCCATTGCCAATTACTCCCAAGGCATTAAGTCCCGGATTTTCATACAACCTCGCAATCAAATAGAACAAATAGGACGCCATATAGAATTGCTTTTGATTTTGCACGGTCCTAAGTTGCAATTCTAGATTCTCGCTTATGATTTTAGCCCAATCAAATCTTCTTTTTTCTTTTTCAATTTCATCAATAAAGAAGTACATCCAGTTTTCGAATTGCATACCTTGAGCTAGGCCCATGATTCGGTTGAGAATCACAATGAGATCGCCATACTCTGATTTGAAGTCTAACACGGTGAGCCTTGATGATCCGATAACTCCTTTCTTGCCTTCCTGTAGCCAATCCTGCTTTAGATGAATGAAATAAGCCTCCTAGTTATCCTAGAATAACTTAGCCACCTGATCCATCATTACCACTCTCATGTTTTTGTACTGGGAGATATTGATTGCTTCTTTGATTACTTGTCCGCTAATGTTGGCTAACACTCTCTTCCCTTCATCAAAAATGGACTTACTAACCAAATCAAATCGGGATGCACATTCCATTACCAATTCTAGACAAGGCAAGGTAGGAGGGAAGGCCGCCACATGTACAATTCCACTTTTGTAAATCTTCTTTGCCATGGGAGGGTTGCCCTTCCTTTATTCTATCCTTTAGTTGCATCATGTTTACTGTACCAATATTGGTATCGAATATTTGCCTCACTTTTGAGAAGAAGGTGGTCTTGGGCATCATGTCCTCTTTGTCTTTCTTAGTATTCGTTCCCTTAGGGTTCTTGCTTGCACTAACATCTACCATCCTAAACACTTATTTTTACTCTTTCATTCTAAGTGATATGGACTACCCTTATTGATCTCCAACCTTCTTTCTATCAATGAATTCTAACTTATTTCTGCCTCGCCAATTCCTATCACTACACTTATCAATCTCCAATCTTCAACCTAGGTGTGGGACTACCACTTATTTTTGCCTCGTCGTTACCTTAGGATGGACTACACTTACATCTCCCAACTCCAACATAGGGTGGTCTAGTTTATTTCTGCCTCGCCAAGTGTCCTATCATGAAATCTACACTCATCTTTCCAAACTTCAACCTATAGATGGGATGATGAAGTGGTGGATGATGAATACAAGAAGAACATAAGGGAAACAAAACCAAGCAAGAACAAGGAGTGAAATCCGCTTAAGAACCACCTTCATCTCTAAAAATGAATTGAATTTACTTTTAAAAATAGATGGATCAGATTCTTAAAAAAATTCAAGCTTCCTTGTAAATCAGAATTTTAATCCCTTTGAAATTGTCCACACCTTGCCAAAAATCAGACTTCAATCAAGTATCCTCTACCAAAGAATAATGCCCAGATCTGGTATAAAATCGCAGTCCATTGCAAGAAAATCAGACCCTAAAAAAATTGCCAAGCAAGCAGCAGTTTCAGATCTGCCTTGAATTGCTTAGGGTAAAAATTGTAGTTTCCTATGCAAGATTATCGATGCCAAAATAATGACAAATCTGCTCCAAGGAAAAGAAATCGCCAAACAAGGGAAGAAGGCTATGATGGAATGAAGAAATGGGAGAGGGAGGAGCCCTCTTATACCACTTTCCCTTTACTCCTCCAAGCTGGCCGACTAGCACCTATAGGAGAAGAAAATTATAGTGTCTCATTAATGGTCCCAATTTAAATGCCAAGCCAAAATTAATTTTGCCAATAGTGAAATTTGCACATTTAATTACGGGTTAGGACCAAAAATTGCAAAGTACAATTAAGAAAGCCTTGGAGATGTTAAAAATTTTCATTTAATGACGTTTTAGTAATTAAAATATCATTTAAAATTAGATTTAGCAAGCTAAAATCGATTTTCCAATTTTAATTTACCAATCATTTTTAAAATATATATATATATATATAAATTTCAAGGCAATTTTTCTAATTTAATGCAAAATTTTGCAATTTAATCCATTTTTGACTTTGCAATGCAATTTCAATTTTTTACCAAAAATAAACCATTTTCTCTAGCATCCAAAATCGATTTTCCAATTTAATTTCACTATCAGAAAATTTTCCTTTCCACCGAAAAATTTAAGATTTTCCAAAACAATTAAATCTATAAAAAAATTCATTTTGAAAATGCTCAAGATTATACAATTACATCCAATTTCCAAAATCTGTCTAAGTGCCAAAAATTTTGTAAATTTATCCTACCGGGTATTGTTCTAACCATCGAAAATGTTGTCTTTAAAATTTGCTTGGCCTAAGGATAAAATTACAAGTTCCAAAAAATCAAGTTAAGACTAGGTGAAAAAAACAAATCTAACCACATCTTTCTTGGCCCAAAGGTGTCCAAGGCGTAAAATTTTCAAAATCAAAAGTTTTTGGACAACTCCAAAAAATTTGTCAAGGCAATCCAGAAAGAGGGGGTCCCCAAAATTTTGGGGCGATGATGCGAGAACCTCACAACACAAGTGTTGATGATCAGTTTACAATAGTTGTGTTCGTAAAGAATTTTCAGATCTGCGTTGATTTGCAATTAAACAATTCAGAAGTTTATTATGATCTGAATTTTTGTTCAAATTGAGTGAGTTGAAGCTTAGAATTTGATAGGGCCATTGCTCTAAAATGGTGTTTGTTGTCCTTAGGGGTTGAAACCCTTAAAATTGTAAGTGAAGTTCAAATTGGTGTGGCTGGATTCGTTCAGTAGATCCTAGCAGCCTTTGTGTTGGTGGCTTTTCCCAATTTGGGTTTCCACGTTATATCTTGTGCATAGTCTTTTGTGAATGCTTTTGTATTTACTTTAATTGTTATATGATGCTCACAAAGCAAATCAATCAGTAAATTTAAATTGATTAAAGATTTTCTACACTAGTAATTCACCCGCCGCTCTTAGTAGTGTAATTGTGTTCTACACAATTATAGGAATCCCAATTTATAAAACAAATAGATCAAAATTGCAAATAAAAAAGTCAAAATTCAATACACAGAAGATCATTAAAAGGTAAAAAAATTCATAGAAACACACAAGAAATAAAAATAACATATATCGAATTTCTCTTTTCCCCAAATTGCTCAATTTGGTGTTTATGAATCCGCCTCACAAAGTGCATAATATTCCCTAAAGCAAACTCCAGTCACTAATTGTACTCAATTGCAGCATGTCTGCATAGAAATGCCAGCATATAGAACAATCGACAACAAGGCATGTCATTACCTAGAGGTTTAAAAAGAAAACATCAATTTTCTTGTATATGTAAGAATAAGTTAATAAAAAGTTGAAAAGCAAAAACAGCTCTAAAAAGAAACTTCATTAACAATAATAATATCAAGCACATGTTTCTTAATGGGTTAAAACTTAAAAGACAAGGAGTGAGCCAAGAAATCAGAAAAATGCATAACCCCACCAATCTGCAAGGCAAACTAGGTTTAAAATTCCCTAAAGAAAACTGCACTTACTCTCTGCATAGTCATTCAAATATGCTAATCAAACTATGTTTGTAAATGGGTTGTTAGTCCCCAACAAGTGGTCGGTTGGTTGACATTTCTTGACAGTTGGCAATCTTAATCAACCAAGGACTGCTATATACGTCACCATTTTGTATGTGCCAGGGACCATCTATGATTGTTTATGTAAATATTGTGTACTGAACTAAATGGAATAAATGCTCTTTCTGAAGTTGGATTCATACTTGATAACTTATGCTCGTTGTTGATATCTTATGTTTTGCAAGTTACTTTCTCCTTTACTCTGTGTATAAAGTCGCATACCTTATTAAACGTCTAGTGTTGTTGGCGAAATGAAGCCTAGAAATATGTCAGAAATAGGCAGGATGGCAACATCAGGGGCCAACCCATTTAAGAGCTGGAAGCAACTGAAATCGAAGTGTAATGTCTCCTTTTATGTTCCTTGGACACTACATTAACCAATGCAATTTATGGATTTAGGCTATGCAAATTAATGAAATGTAGATACATATGAATGATAATTCCAAATGCTAAAATGTATAAAATGAAATAATGACTTATGATGCAAATATGAGTGTCATGTGTTGTAGAAGTGAACAATATACTATGGTGCAACAAGTATGCAATGAGCAACGTAATGACAATGGATTATGTATGGAAATGGAGTTAACATAAATATGTTCACAATTCTAATTCCAATGTCACATTGGAAGACAGTGAATCTTAACAAGGTTGTGACTGCAAATAGATACATTAGCTGTTTGAATATCAATATAAATGGATGTTTCTGGTGTAACAGTATGGAATATGCACATACCCTGTGAGCCATCTCTGATAGACAATGTAATATATTCTACTATGACAGGATGATCAAATGGCAGATAGTGCCATCTCTGATATGCTGGATATGATTTATGCAATCTGCTATTTTGGAGCAGTCTCTGATATGCAATTATGAAATATGCTCTGTATATGGTGCCATCTCTGATATGCTATATTAATGCTTGCACTTAAATCTGCAAGGTTGCAATAGCAACCAAAATTATCTCCAAGCGGAATCCACAAGGTAACTTGTTTTATAAAATCAATAATCATTTTTCCCTAAATGGTATAGAAGATCTTCCTCTCATATGTTGTTACTCCAATAGTTGCAGCCAGTGAACGAATGAATCTTAGCAAGGTTGCGACTGCAAATAGATACATTAGCAGTTTGAATATCAATATAAATGGCTGTTTCTGGTGTAACAGTATGGAATATGCACAAACCCTGCGAGCCATCTCTGATAGGCAATGTAATATATGCCAATATGACAGGATGATCAAATGGCAGATAGTGCCATCTCTGATATACTGGATATGATTTATGCAATCCGCTATTCTGGAGCCATCTCTGATATGCAATTATGAAATATATTCTTTATATGGTGCCATCTCTGATCTGCTATATTAATGCTTGCACTTAAATCTATAAGGTTGTGGTAGCAACCAAAATTTCTGAACGCAGAATCCACAAGGTAACTGGTTTTATAAAATCAATAATCATTTTTCCCAAAATGGTATAGATGATCTTCCTCCTATACCTTGTCACTCAAATAGTGCAACCAGTGAACGAATGAGTCATGTCCTTTCATAGTTATTAGTTTATTAATTATCACTTCATCAGTAACAACTTTAATCTCCTCCTATATTTTACACTCATGTGTATTACAAATCAGTCCCCAGATTATAATGGTTATCATGTCCCTTTATTATTCATAACAATGTTTTCTTATGTCATCGCTGCTTACATAGCTTCCTTCAGATTATCATTTCCTCCTCAACTACTGCTGCAAGCCAGAATATGAATTAGTTTGTAAAGACTTAGAACTCCAAAGATTGTATTAGTTGTGCTACCTCATGCAATCGTCGACCATTGTGATGACTCATCAGTTCCTACACTGAGTCATTGCTATTGAATCATATTACTATTCATGTATCACTATTTCTAAATGATACCCACTGTAGGGAATTAATTGTTATCTTCCAATCATTACTACATTGGTACATCATTTTTGATGGATTGTTATTACTCCGTTTAGCTGGTGTTTCACTGCCTCCAATTGGTAGCCTCATTTGAACAATGCTCCAAATTACAATATCTCACATTTACTTAGAGAGTGTTTGATTTATGTCTGTTTCTGCTGATGTAACAATTGCATAGAGCAAGATGACCTGCTTTATATATATATATATATATATATATATATATATATAAGGATTGGGTCTTCATGATTCATATTACTGTCCACTGTGAATATCAATTACTTGGTATTAATTGAAATTTATTTAACGGTATTTATCTGAATTTGGGGATATGACACGAAGAGTAGGAACCCACATTAGAAGATGAACTGACTCAAGACTTGGTGTAGTTGTGGGAAGTGTCTGTAAACTCGTATGTTCAATGGGGGACTCTTAAAAAAGAGATCCCTGAGAGCATCATCTGAGATAGCCTAACAGTGGATGAGAAAGTTGATCATCCCTTTTAGAGATTGCCAAGTTTTCTTGCACATAACTTCACTGCTTTTCGAAACATTCAAGGGGAAAGGGACTGAAGGCAACAAAGACAGCAAATACTACCAAAAGACATACCTACAAAAAATAATGCTCTTGCAAGCAGAGAAGGACAAAAGACATACGCTAAAAATCAGGAAGTCACAGAAGGATCAGTAAGATCCCTTCATTTAAGAGAACAAAATGGTTGCTGATGATGGCTAAGACGAATCAATCAAGCAGAAAGACCAAATCTACCAAGAAGCATGAGCCAAAGCATCAAACGCAGTCATAGTCAAAAGGAGAAAGAATCTCACCAACCAGCGGATAGAAGAGCGTGTCTGAAAAACTTGTCAAAAATGTACCACTCCCCAACAAAGGATATCAATCCATCTACACAATCAAATATCAAATGCAGAGGATGAAGAGAACCCTTGTGGAGATACCATAGAGTAATCTACAACCTATCAAACAGCTATCCATATTGAAGGAACCAAGTGTAGAGGACACTGACCCAAAGACTGCAAAGGAAATTAGTCCAGGAATTGAGAATAAGGTAACCAAGGTGCAGTGAACACTGAGGGTGGACATGTAGAGGAGGACTCAAACATGGTTGTGAATTCAAGTTAAGCACCAAAACTTTGAGGGAAAAATGTCCAACCAGGTCTAAGGCACGAGGTATGTACTGATAAAGAAAGATGGTGAATCTCCAATGAGTCCACAAGTTACAAAGCAAAAACTACCCTAGTTCATAGCAAATGGGTCAGAGGACCTGGTCCTACACTATCACATATCAAAAAATTTGGATAGCAGCAATCAAGAGAATATAAATTATTGGCTAAGAGAATATCGTACAACATTATCGGGAATAGCTATTGACTATTTCACAAAGCTAGATGAGAAATCTGCAAATTCATAGGAAGCCCTAAAGAAGAGTTCAAATTATTTAGATAATAACAAAATTGTGGTCAAAATCTACAACATCGAGCAAGGAAATCACAAAAATGTACGAGCTTATAATCATGGGCTCAAAGAGCTACAAGTCAAATTGGAGAATCAGCCAATCAACAATCTAAAGAAAAGGAGGTTCACTAAGGGATTAATCCCAACACTACACAAGAAAATTAAGGTAGCACCCTTGTCATCATATGCCAATGCTTACATTTAGGCACTAGACATCAAGAATGAAGCCAAACCATCCTACTAAGGAAAAACAAAAAAATAAATGATGATGAGTTTCAAAGACAATAGTGACAATGAATCCAAAGCGAACAGTACAAGACAAAGGGTTATTCGAGTTGGACACTGGGAGAAACCCTCGAACAACTTGAACATCATGAACTCTTTGAACAAGTTCAAAAGGTTCAAAAGGTTCATCACTTTAAAGCCCTAGAATACAATAATGTCGCAAATAAATTGAGAGATTTAGTTGTTGGGCGTTGAGCTGATTGAACTGATTGAATTGTTTGAACTACTTCAATAAGTTCAAAGCATTCAAGGGGTTCACGATGTTCAAAACTCCTTTCCAATATCATGACTCAAACGTTTTAGAAAGGATAAACAGAAGGACTTGGAGAATGGAAATTTTGGTTTAAAAAGAAAAGGCTCACAAAATACTGAACTTTGGGGGAAGAGACAACATTGGCTCTCACCAAGAACTAGGTTTTAGGGTTCAAAAGGTTCATCACTTTAAAGCCCTCGAATACAACAATGCCACAAATAAATTGAGAGATTTAGTTGTTGGGCGTTGAACTATTTGAACTGTTTGAACTACTTCAATCAATTCAAAGCATTCAAGGGGTTCGCAGTGTTCAAAACTCCTTTCCAAAATCATGACTCAAACTTTTTACAAAGGATAAATAGGACTCAGAGAATGGGAATTTTATTTTTAAAAGAATAGACTCACAAAATATTGAACTTTTGGGGGAAGACAACATTGGTCTAACTGGGAACTAGGTTTTAACTAAAACACAAAAGGACTCAAAATCTCTATATATACAAGAAGATAGAAAGGGACTAACCCAACAAGAAAAGATATAAAACAAGAAATAAAAAACACACCAAAATTTTTGCTGCTATGTACAAACAAAGGGCACTCGTTTCCTAACATTAGAACATCTTAATCAATTTCAAATCTTGTTTGTTGTAGGACAAGCATAAAGGAGATCCATCTGGATAGGCCAGCTTAAATGACTTAGATCCCAATACCTATTGTATGATGTAGGGTCCCTTCCCGAGTGAGTCAAACTTTCCATGGGCACCCTTCAATTCTCTCCTTTTGTCCCATAGCAACACTTCATCTCCTTCCATGAAATGCCTGAGCCTGGCCCTCCTGCCGAAAGATTCTTTCACACATGCTTGATAAACCGTTACCCTATCAACTATTTCTTCTATTTCTTCCTCCAACTTAGTTATTTAGAAATATGCAATTCTGAGAAGCAAGGGGTGAATCAGTATTGCAACACTTTTACACCAACTATATACTTCAAAACTTAACCATATGCATCCACAAATAACAATACTGAAAAGTAAAGCACATAACAATGAGAAACTCGTAACACCATGATGTGTTTTCGAGGAAACCTCGGCCAAGGGAAAACCCCAGTGGGGATGGTACCCATAACTATGTACTAATCTAAAAGTTCTCTATTAGGAGTTTTGACCCCATTAGTTGTCATTACATTAATTAGTTCATTAGTCTTTGTAAGAGGACTAGACCCTTTCAGAGGTCTCAACCCTATTACAATGGGAGCTCGCAATTCAATAATGATATACAATCAATACAATGAATAATAGATTTAGATACAATACCAAAATTGACTATACTGATATCTCAATATCTGATTAGTCCTTTGAATATCTCACATCTGTTCTAACCATTCATCAAAAACTCACATCTAATCCTGACCATTCATCAAAAACTCACATCTGATCATCAATATAACATCATAGCATCATTCATAAAGCTCGCATATTGTGTGCATATCGTTACCATATTTCACATGTGAAAACTGATTCCTTTATATACCTTTTCAATTACTTTGCCTAGTTCGCCTTCAAAATTGTTTAAGTAAAACATCTGGCACATTGCCCAAAATTGATTATTAAAACTTGCTAACTAAAGGTTAACATTTAGCATACTGTCCTACATTTCTAAGTAATTGAATTAACAAGGCAATTCAATTTTTTAGGCCAAATGGCCCAATCTCTGTTACTTGCCCTGTACTCTAAGATATAAACTTGTCTTCATATTCTTCATCCAAAACATGTGCAAATTGACATGTTAAAATAGGTGAACATACTTGCATCATATTCAAACATCATTCTAACCATATCCAAATTGTGGCCAATAATACTTACTCTTCTAAGCTCGATGTTAAGAACAATCTATCTGTTGACTGTCTTCCTGTGATATGCAATCATTTTTCTTGATTAACCAAAACCAAAACTGATCATCAATCTAACTGACCTTACTAGATGATTATGTTTCCATCAATGACAACATTCATGCCCTTAGATATGATCACAGGCCAACAGGTTAAATACATAACACACTTTTCCAGTGAACTTTGAAAATATTGGTCCTCCACCACGCTTTGTAATTTTGAGGTTGCTAATTCCAACGACAATAATAGTTGTGCATCCATACCATAGACCAGTTTATACGAAGTCATACCTACTGCTCTCTTAGGAGTAGTACAATCAGCCCATAGTGCCTTGTAAGCTTCTTGTGCCAATTTCTAGCATTAGCAACAATGAACTGTTTCATGATAGCTACCAAATTTTCACTGGTTGACTCCGCCAGTCCATTCCCTTGTGGGTAATAATTTGAGGAATGTGAAAAAGATGTCTCGTGGTCATAGAAAAACATTAAGGTTTTCTGAGATGAAAAATAGGTAGCATTGTCAACAACAATTTTTAGTGGAATGCTGAAATGTACCAAAATATTCTGTTTTATAAAATTGCAGACTACCTTCAAAGTAGTTTTCTTTGTGGGCATGGCCTCTACCCATTTCATGTAGTTGCGGTCAAGATATAGTTGTGACCTACACTGAAGGTTGGAGCAAGAGGTCCAATAAAATCCAGACCCACTGTTTAAATGGTTCTTCCACAATTACAAGTTTAATGGCACAGCAGCCAAGTATGGTTTCCCAACAAAATGTCTACACTTCTCAGAGTTGGCTACCCATTTATAAGCATCCTTAAACATGCCCGGAAAGTAATAACAATTCCTCAAGATTGTAAAGGTCATCAATGTTGAAGAGTAGCCCACACGCTTCGTCATGAAAAGTTTTCACAAGCTTCTCTTGGTGGTCATTGTCCACACACTGAAGGAAAGTTCCATCCAACCCCTTCTTGTATAACATGTCTTGCTAGATCACATATTTTGTAGCTTTTAACTTCAAATTTCTTTTCTGCTTAGGAGTTAGGTGTTCAGGACAATCACTGTAAGTTCAGTAATAAACTATATCATTAAACCAATTGTGATATAAATTTACAGACAAAACTTTTGGCAGGTCCTGCATTTTCCCCTTTTGGCTTTCAGCAATCAATTTACATAGCGCCTACCCTCTGACTAACTCGGTTGGTCAAATGTCCAAGTCATATTCTTGTATCTTCCCTACCCCAGTGGCTCTTTTATTCATTCCAATTTCTTTTTGGGTGAGGATGCTTGTAACAGTTGAGTCAGATACAAATACCACAGAGTGAGTGAAGGGTATAAAATCGGAGTATGTGATTGCCTTTACCACTACGTAAGCTTGCTTCTCACTCAGAGAGTAATTCAATTCATGTTTTTTTAGTGGGGGGCTCATAAATGCAATAGGGGCTTTTGAACCCGACTCATTCTTTTGTAACAATATCCCCAACAAGGTGTGCTCAGATGCATGGCAATATATAATAGAATCTTTTTTGTAATCTAGATTGACGAATGTTGAAGCATGAGCAATTGCTTTCTTAATGCCCAAAAACACCACCTTAGACTCTTTATTCCACTTGAAAATAATCTCATCACTAATTAGCCCTACCAAATTTTTTGCACTCTCTGCAAAGTCAGGTACAAAACCAATAAGAAAATTTGCCTAACCAAAGAAAGACCTCGTTGCGCTTCTATTGGAAGGAAATCTAAGTTATATTGCATGAACACACTCTGGGTCAATTTTGATTCCATCCTTTGAGAACAATTTTCCTTATGTTACGCTGAACACTGACTTCTATAGGTTATGCTAGCATGCTCTCAGTATCTTCGCAACACTGTTTAGAGATCTTTCAAGTGATCCCCTCTCTTTTTTGAAGACACCAATAAGTTATCCAGGTAGATTGCAATAATTTTGACTATTAAATCCTTAAAGGATGACTTCATTGCCCTCTAAAAAGTTGGCCCACATAAATAAGTCCAAAAGGCATCCTGTTGTAAGCAAACGTTCCCGACAATGTTGTAAAAGTTGTTTTATCTTGATCCTCTTCTACCACAACTAATGTTGAAGAGGCCCTAACATGTCAAGCTTGGAAAGATGCAATGATTGAGGAATACCAATCTATATTAAAAAGTGATGTATGAGATATTGTACCTAGACCTAGGGACAAATCAGTTGTCTCCTCAAAAAAGTTATTTAAAATCAAACATGCACGAGATGGTAGTATTGAAAAACACAAAGTCGGATTTGTTGCCAAGTATTTTTCTCAAAAGGTTGGAATAGACTATGAAGAGACATTTGCTCCTGTTGCTTGATATACCTCTGTAAGAAACATTATTGCCATTACACCATCCAAAGGATGGAAGATACATCAAATGGACATAAAGACTACTTTTCTAAATGGTGTTATTGATGAAGTATATCTAGAACAACCAAAAAGTTTTGTCACTCATTACAAAAACTCCTATGTGTGTAAACTGAAGAAAGCTCTCTACGGCCTTAAACAAGCCCCTGGGGCATGATATGAAAGGATATTCAAAAAATGAAGCAGATCCTAATATATACTTCAAAGTATTAGATGGTGACATGCTAATACTTGTTCTCCATGTTGATGACTTACTGATAATAGGGGAAGATTATCTCATTATAAAATGGAAACAGGGTCTTGCGGCTGAATTTGATATGAAAGATTTAGGTCTTCTGCACTATTTTATGGGTCTAGAAGTATGGCAAAAGGAGAACCACATTTTCCTAAATCAAGGAAAATACACTATTGACATCTTGACCAAATTTGGGATGATGGGCTGTAATCCATTATCCACACCGATGGAGACAAATCTTCATAAATTTAAAAATGATGCATTTGAATTTGAACCTACATATCGCACATAGTGTAGACAAATAATTGGATCCCTAATGTACTTGATGAATACTCACCCTGATATCTATTATACAACAAATGCATTGAGTCAGCTCATGTGAACCTAAGAAAATCCATCTTATGGCAGCCAAACACATTCTAAGATACTTAGGTGGAAGCATTGGACTTGGTCTAAAGTATGGCAATGTTGAAATTCAACTTCTAGGGTACTCAGATTCAAACTGGGTTGGGAGTTCCATCGACTGTAAAAGTACTACTGAATGTTGTTTTAGCCTTGGATCTACTCTGATATCTTGGTTTAGCAGGAAGCAGTCAGTTGTTGCTCAAAGTTCCACTAAAGCTGACTACATAGTCGACTCTATGGGAGCTCGAGAAGCAGTATGGTTAAGTCACTAGTTGGACTATTTGGGAAGTCCTTGAGTCCCACATACATTGATAATTAAAGTTGCATTAAACCATCAGTAAATCCAATTTTCCATAACAAATCCTAGCACATAGAAATTCCCTACCACTACATCAGAGATATGGTAGATAGGAATGTCATCAAGGTGGTATATGTTAGCACAGAAGAGCAAACTATAGACATATTTACCAAACCTCTTGCAAAATTGAAAGTGGAGTACTTTAGAGGTAAACTTGGTATGATTAAATGTAATTGTAATTCCTGAGATTGAGTCTCAATCATGTTTAAATTTAATATATATTCATTTATATTTTAAATGTTAAAAGAGTTACAATGTTGCATGTGCAAATTATGTCATGAAAGGTGACGATCTTTCATTTGATGTATTTATAAGGTCACTATTGTAAGGCAACAATCTTAGCAATAGCTTGACCTATTATCATGATAGACTACATTAAGTTTTCCTGGAATGTGTCAGAGATCATGATAATGTATGTATCATGGTAGACTACATTTAGTTGTTGTCCCAAAATGTGTCAGAGACCATGATACTATATTTGTTCTTCTTCAGTTCTTGATCTATTATCATGGTAGACTACATTAAATTGTTGTCCCAAAATTTGCCAAAGATCATGATGACAACATATCATGATATACTACATTTGTCCAAGAGTGTGTCGGAGATCATGATATTGTTACAATGGAGACTACATTAAGTTGATGCCCCTAAGATTTATCTGATAGACTACATTCAATTGTTGTCCCGAAATGTGCCAAAAATCAGATGACTTATATCCTCTAGGATATGCCATATATCTTTTGGTAGGCATCATAGATTTCATGCTACTACCTAGAATATGAGATTTTGATTATCATCTTGTGAGAAGATTGTGCTGGTTATATCCTCCCTTGCTAAGAGGGAGTGTTGAAGATGTAGCATTAGTCGGATATAATACTGATTGACATAATCACACACACGCACGCACATAATTATATCTACTTAATTATATATAATTATATCAGTTCCTCATATTGTATTATAATCTAATCAGAATTGATTGGTAGTTGAACTTGTATTGTTATTATAATCACTAATTTTGGATATGCATCGATATCCTTGTCTTCACTGAATCAACCTTGGTTGGCATATTATATTGGTGTACGATACCATGGTCCATGATATCATTGTAATCACCAAACTTAATATCCGCAATTGCAAATTGATAATGGTAATGGTTATCAGTGTTCATATTTGTTTAGTAAAGAGCAAGGTCACCGAGAGACGGGGAGACTTTGAGGTCTCCGGTACTAGTACTAGTACTGGTCCCGATATGGCAATTTTCCAAATAGGAGATGGGGGTACTTGGAGACGGCAATTTTTTTTTTTTTTTTTTTTTTAATAGTTTAAAGAGTCTAATACTAAAAGTAAATACAAAATTTGAAAATAGTAATACTGTAAGACTAAAGTAAATAATAATGTCACATTAAAAATTAAAATAGACTCATAGAGTCAAAGATTTCAAAACTCACGTGATCACAATATTGTATCTCATAGACATATTTGTTTTTCGAATATTGCATATGATCACCATCATATCAGATTGATAATCATTGAGATTATCATTACATATTCAAATTTTAAATTCAAAAAAGTATAGTTTGATGCTGAATTGCTGATATGCAAACAAAAATGAACACTTTGTACAATAAACAAAAAACATAAATATATCTAGTATTAGTATGTCGATGGTACTATCATCTACTCCACAAGGTTGTGATCATCCATCTCAAGGTCTTCAGCTATCATACTCTCCAAAAATATTTTAAATGATTTAATCATTTACATTGTTGAATAAAAATAATTTTTTAAAAGTGTTTCTAATGTTTTTAAAGTTATTAATTTATTAAATAAAATATTTTAAATGATTTAATCATTTAAATTGTCAGTGATCTTAATTTTTGTATTAAAAACATTAAAATGAGAGCTAAAATATATAAAATTATTTAATATTATATTTTACATATATATTTTACCAGGAGACTTTGGGGAGACTTCACTTTTTGGATTAGGAGACGAGGAGACTTCAGGAGACTTCATCATGAAGTCTCCAACCTTTTTTGAGGTCTCCAGAGACGCGAAAAGTCTCCAAGACCGAGACGCGACTTTTAGGGGGGAGACGGGTCTCCCGGTAACCATGGTAAAGAGTTATCCTCCATGTAGGGTCATGACCCTACATGGCCCAAGCCACCTAGAGTCATGACTCTACATGAAGGGTGACTTCCCTCACACATATACTACAGTGTTTGACCGCTGCAGAACACAATCAATCACAACAACAATTGGAGCATCTGCAGTCGATCCTTCCTATACTCATACTTATTTCAGATATCATAGATACTGTAAATTTGTTATTAAATTCTCATTGTATATTCAGTGCGTTCATTATACAAGTTCAAAATTACTTGAACTATAATCAATATCAGTAGTATTATCAAGTCATTAAGATCTCTATCTCAAATCTAATTTCCTTTACACTGATTCCCTTCCAAAAAAACACTGCTATGAAACCGAAGTTGGGTTTGAGGAAAAAACCAATTCCTGCAAAATGAAGAAAGAAATAAAACAAAATGAACACACCTAGGCAAAGGTTTTTAAAATCTTAAAGTCTAAAAATTTCAAGAAGAAATTAACTATTTTCAAAAGCTAGTTCAAAAACTAACTTGAGAAATTTCAACGATGAAATTATTATTTTTCAAAAAAAATAGCTCTAATACCATATTATGGTAAAATAATGAATGTGTTATTTAACAGAGATCATAAATGATTTATATATACAAGTATACACAAGAATGTCTCTATAACGAACAAAGAGAGAGAAATAGAAACATTCTGAAGAGAGAGAAAGTTTCCATAATGAACAGAGAGAGAATATGGAAACATAGAAGAAGAGTGACAATTAGAAATAGAAGTAAATCTACAGAAAAAAGAGAAACAAAATTAGAGAGATTTCACTCTAATAGTTTAGAAAACTCAAATGTGATATTACTAACCAACCTAAGTCCTCACAAGTTCTCTAATGTCACTACTGAAGCAACATCATCAAACATATTTACTTTTGTAAAGATATACAATGAATTGTGACATTTATTAGTTTATAATCATTTTAATGTTCATATCTTAGTTAAATGTAAGCTAATCAACTACCATTATTTGAATTATCAACTCAAGCTATTACTTCAAAAGCTAATCATTGAATTCATAACCTCTAGTAGTCCATGCTTAATGTTAGTTCTATTTAGACATTAAGGTAGAGATAAATGTTCATTTATGCATGTCTTGTATCATTACTCTACATTCATTTTAAATGCATTAAGTAAACGTAAACCATTCGCTAATCAATACAATCAAATTAGAATCTTCATTCATCACATCATAACTACTCATTGATTAAAAGTCTGACTTTCACAAGTTATCATTCATAATACTTCCTTTGAACATTAAGTTAAAAGATGATATTTTCTTTCTTTTCTATCATTCACTTAGGTACATCATAGCATAACAATTTCTAGGTTCATTTTCCTTTTATCCATCAACATAAAAAGATACTTCAACAAATACCATTACTGAAATGGCCATCTTTTAAATGCTCTAAAATAATACAATATGTTCACTTTTCCCTTTCCTTTCTCTCAGCGATACCCTTTCCCGTTTTACATTGCTTTGAAACTGAATTACACCAATATACATCATTATGTCATATATGTACAACATGAATGCATATACATTAGTACATCTTAACATTAAATAATATACTCGAATATAAAGTCTTCAAAGACCAATCTGGAGGGGAACATGAACAAGGGTCATCCACAAGACCACAAACAATACCTCGATAAAATTTACCACCCAACCACGTAAAACCAAGGTCTGTGCACAAGGTGACAACTAGGATGTTTCTAAGGTGGTAGTACCCTCAAAATAAAGCTCAACAAGGTTACTAAAAAAACAATAATGCAAAAAGGACTACCAAAGGCAACAACATCAGGAGTGAGGGATTCTAGAGCACTGACTAGGTGAGTGTCATCGCGTACCCCTCAAATGTTAGGATCAACCTTCTAAGCCATTGTCATCATGCTACACCCAAGCCTTCTATAGAATTATGTATGGTCCTAGTACTCCAACAGGGCAAATGCAACCTTATTACACTATCCTTAATGTTGGGATCAACCTCTTGAACTAATGACATCCTGCCGCTCTCAGGTCTTTTACAAGATGGCATATAGTCTGAGTATTCCAACAGAACAAGTGTGGCTCGAATATCTCTTTTCTTGATTAATGTGTTAACCCAAACCCCCTCAATATCCAATTTATTTTTATTAATGTTTCACTTGATTACCAACTCACATATAAAAGTCAACCTACTCGGAGCCTTGATCTCCTACTTCCCTGGATCCTCTAGCAACCACTCTTGGTCATAGCAACTATGGTGAGCCACTCACCTAGGGTACCTAGTTTACCCTACCCTTAAGAAAACATCGTTTAAGCATAGGAAAACACATAATAATGACTAAGCCTTCCATAATAACATCAATTGATTGGGTTTAGGAAACCTCTAATTGTCTCTAGTTCGTTGGACAACCCTAAATCCTAATCTAGCCTTCAAAACTCATAAGAACGAATCAAAATACTCAATGCGGTATATCAAAACCATATTCGATATAATTGACGTCCAAATGAATTAAAACTAAGATCCTAAAAGCCTCTGGTAACCTACAACCCTCTGACACTTAACAACTTTCAAAATTGATTTATTTCAAACAACGGTTAAATGCCAAGAAAAGCCATCAATGAATAATAACCCATATCATTCACAAAACACATAATTAAGCCAATCAATTCGGTGAGAATGAAGAAAACATCTATATATACTTTCTTTTAAATTTATATGAAGATCCAATGGTGGGGATGGAAGTTGCGACTTATTTTCTAAAACAAAAAATCCTAATTAAGGTTTACACCTGTCTTCACTAAAATGGTTGTAGCCTTCTCAAAACATGGAAAAAATGGATCAAACCAATGGCAAATGAAAGATAAGACGTATGATCATCTTTGATATCAAATTCAGGTTTGTACATGACCTTTACAATCCATAGCATTCAAATAAACTTGACTGAACAATCAAAACCTGAAATGGACAGATTTAGTCTGACAAAATGTACATGTTAGAGCTATAATTCACCCCTAAAAAGAAAATCTAAGAGATACTTATTTTAGATCTCTGAATTTCTCTACCACTAAATTAACAAAGAACCCTAGACTCAATTTAGATTGTTCATAGAACAGATCTTCAAAAATGGGTTGTCATAAACACTAGGAAAATACATGGCATTTTTCACAAAATAGAACTCAAAAGTTTTAAATAACTCTAAGAATGGAAATTATTGATATCATACATCATAAGAACAACTAAATAGATCCATATTTTATCAGATAAATAATGTAATCAAGAAATTCAATCCATACCTGAAGTCCTACGAAAATTCAACCGAAGGAGGAAGGAGACAAAGTAAGGAAAACAAATCCACCTTCAGATATATTATTCAAAACCTCGTCACTTTTAGAAAGCTCCAAGGAAGAAGAACCAATCGCAAAGCAACAAATCCCTATCTTAACTCTTGAAACTCTCATATATGACTTTCTCCCCCGAAACAAAGAAACTTATAAGTCCTTAAAGAATTATGCTCATATACCCTCCCTGACAATTCTTTAAAAAAATCTCCAAAAATTTCCATGAAAAGTAAAACAAAGCTCTCCTAAAGGTTTCAACCCCCATCTACCCCCAAAAGCAAAAAGAGAATCCATATAAATAGATTTCCCAAAGGCAACCAACCCCCAACTAACTCTTAACTAAAAGGCATAATTATAAACTCACAACTATTTAGTACATAAATATAACTATAATGAATGCTTTTATAATCATTAATACACATATTTATAATATGTAGCATGACAATAACATATTCATATTATTATTAATTAGTAATTAAGAACATCATACCTCACATTAAGTAATATTTAATTATTATTTATTAACAATATTATATTTTACCTTAGATCCAAATATACACTATAACTGATATCCATAGTCATGCAAATATAATCACCTATAACTTTTATATATACATATACATATATGTGTGCACCCACATATATTGATATGTGGCAAATACCAAATATTATAATCTATGTGATTAGGAAGTAATAGATCACAACATTAATATTATTACGTATTTATACTTACTATAATATATATAACACTTAGATTGAAATCACATGTCTCAAGGTATATCTAATTATCCAAAGAGGCCATAAGAACTATAAAATGCATAAAGGAAACCACAAGATCAAAGAAGGTCACCCATAGTCAACAAGGCAAGTCAAGCCAAACTCCTGACAAAGCAAGAAACCCCGAAACATAACATGTAAAGATCTTGAGAATCCCAAGGAGAAAAAATAAATGAAATGATCAAACAAATAATACAACCAAAATAATAAAAGTCTAAAATCATCAAGTCCAAGAAAGTCAACTCATCCACCTAAATAGAAAACCTATGCCAACGGGAGTTACTTGTGGGGACTTTGGCACTACCTCTGTAACAACTTTCAAGGATTTTAAAGACACCCTCAGACCTATGTAGCTAGGTGGATTCGATGCCCAATACTTGAAACCCTAGATCATCGAGACAAGCAAAAATATATGTGTGTGTGTGTATAGGAAAACAATAACAAACAAGGAGGCAGAGTGTGACATCGTATAGATCTCCCACATGAGTGACTACAACTACCTCCCCTCATCCAACAAACACACGAAATAGAATACATATAAAAGGCATGATGGGTTACCAAGGTTAGACCAAAATATAATAATCATAATCAAATACATGCACTAATCAAAGAAACTGACCATTATCAATATGCACATTGAATGATTAAGATAACAAAAGGGTATTATCTAGTTGATATTCATTTCATCGATAATAATCAAATCACAAGATTCCTCATTCAAATCCAAACACAATAGATAGTATCATCAGGATAGACATTACAAGAAGATGATCATGCAAACAGGAGATTATCACGGATCATAATAGATAACATTTTTGGCTAAGTAATATTCAATGCCTTAATTAGAAAATATATTAACCACAAACCTACAGTATCTCATCCACTTGGTAGAGGTATCTCACAAGCATAAATATAACATTGTCATATGGCTTACACGACATAACATTTAAACCCAAGCACTTCAGATGAAAAATGTACCTTGAAATTAGCGTTAGTTCTCTATTTACATCCCTCAATACTCCAAATTACATGTTAGGTTTAGAGGGGTATTACACATTGACTCTACCACTAAGATGAGTCTGTCACTAACCTTCCCAGAACTAGGAAAACATCTAACTAGAAATCAAAACAGAACATCCAACTTGATGTTGAATAACGGAGTTAAGATGCTCTTCCTTGGAGACAAAGACAAACAATAAGAACAACTAGCACGATTTTGAGGAAAAATCAGCAAGCCCTCCAAACTTTACAGATGAGCATGATGCCCCAAAACCAAATGTAAAAGGCCATGATTTTTTAGAAGAAAAATCAGAAAAACCAAACACAATTTTTGAGGTAAAACATCAATCAAAACCAGACAACAGAATTTGAGACATGGATTAAAGAGTACAAAGCTTCATTTCTGAGGAAAAACAGTAAAACCCAACATAAAATTTTTGAGGAAAAAATTATAAACCCACAAAAGAATCCCACGTAACTTTGCAAACTCCAGAATCAGAATTTTTTATGGGAGAAATTTATGGAAACCCGTCATAAGTTTTTCAAGGGAAAAAATCATGAAAACCCATCAAAGAAACCCTCACGTAGCAAAACACAAGACTTTGCATGGTAAAATGGCACATGCAAGTAACAAAATGTACATGCAAATACTGTAACCTCCAAAAATCATAGACTTTTGCCCAAACCAAGAAATCACACAATCAAACCCTCCACCGAGCTCACAATTTTCAGCAAAAGTTTGCGAAGATGAACCACAAAATTTCATAAAACACCTCTTACAATTTTCACTTCAAAAAATCGAAATAAAAAAGTTCTAGAAAAATACCAAATTGGAAGAGGCTCGACTTTTTCTTTAAAAAATTACCAAATTTTATGAAATCTCATCGACCCGCTCTAATAACCATATTATGGTACATCAATGTTGTCATAGTTGTATTAAACAAAGGAGATGAAAACTCCTTATATAGAGTTATAAAGATGATGTTTTTAAAAGAAACAATTGTGAACTAAAGATGGAAATAAAAACTACCTAATAACCTAAAAACTAACTAAGATGACTATTAAAGAAACATTATAATACTCTAATAGTTCTTGCCTTTGGGACACCTTCAATGATGTCCTCCTTAACATTAAGATTCTTCCATCATGAGGGGGTCCTACATTTCCAATGGAGGAATTGACACTTTAGCAATCTTCTTCAATCATTAATTGGTTCCTTCTCTCTTCTCCATGAGACCTTGAGGCCTTCTCAAGAAATTTATTCACAATGTGCCCTACTTGATTACAATTATAGCATCTACCTATGAAGACACTAGGACCCTTTCTTGGTCCACCAAACCTACCCCTGTCATTACGCCTTCTACCATAAAAACCTCCAAAGTTTCCCCTTCCTCTAAAGTTCTTCCCCCCTTTTCCTCTATTATTCTAGTCTCCATTCCTTCTAACCTTCTTTTCATCCCTTAAGGCCAATTGAAAGCACTCATCTACTGATTTTGGAATCACCAAACTTATCTCATTCTAGATGGAAAATTTAAGTCCATTCAAGTACCAGGAAACCCTCTATTTTTCATCTTCATGATGTCTTGCATTCATACTTAACCAATGGAATTCATATGCATAGGAAGACACATCTAAGTTCTTCTTTAGATTATGGAGCTTCCTGATACTTTGGATCTCATAGTCTACAAGCATAAACTTTTCTTTGAGAAGAAAAACCATTCTGCTCCAAGTACTTATGATGCTCTTCCCCATTCTCATTCTTTCACCCTGAGTATAGTTCCACCATACTAATGCAAATCCCTTTAACCTTGTCTTTGAAAATCTCACATATTTGTCTTCAACCACTTCCTTGTATTCAAAGTAGTGTTCTAGAGCTTCAATTCATTCCACAAGCTCATCACCATCCAACTTTCCACTAGAAGTGTAATATCCCTAACCGAATATTTTCCCAACCTCTCAAATAAAATCTCGGAAATTTTAAAACAAAAACATTCATGCAATGTATTCCAGATTTCTCCAACAAAACCCCATTAAATAACCAAATAAAATAAAGTCTCAAAATGTTATTGCAACCCCAGTAGAAATACATTTTCAGAAATAATATTTTATTAAAGTTCTTCAACAAAACGACCAAGAAATCCAACTGTAGTTACAGAAAATACAGCAAGATTGGATATGAAAAATATTAACCTGAAGCACAATGTAAAATACTTGCGTGATGTCCCCAACCGACAATGGGTTTCCGTCCACCATCCTAGATAGAGGGTTTCAGTCCTCTCACTTTCTGAAGTTGTAACTTTTGTAAACTCTCACAAGAGAGAAAATGAATTTGAAACTAATAAACCAAGCATGCTGAAATGAGCACCTCCTTCTTTTAAATGAACCAGGTGACCCTTTATATTCTCTTTGTTGTCTCTTATTTTCCTTTTTAAAATAATACTTTTTCCCACTAAGGAAATAAAGTGCCACAATAAAGTGATATTTAACAACATGAAGTTATTTTATAAAGTTACTATATTAATAAATCAATTAAATCTTTAGGCATTAAAATCACTTATCAAATGGACTCAAATAAGCATGTGTAATAACTTTATGGAAAGGTCTCGACGAAATGCTTATAGTCCAACACTACAGTGCCAAGAATATTGAGTTTGTTGACTTGCTAAAAATGGCATGTGTCCAAAAACCCCACTAAAACGCCTCGAGCGGCTAGCAGCTGAAACTACCTAGACCAAAAACTGAATTGGTCCCAAAGAATACTCAATTAGCCCAAGGGACCAAGACAAAATAGGCAAATTGTGTTAGAAATAGGAAATACTGAGAAGGGAGGGTGAATCAGTATTCCACAAACTTTTGCCCAACTATGGATATCTTTAACAATCTTAAAACATGCACATATGATTAAACTAAAAAGTAAACATAACAGTAACACAATGCAACTCAAAACACCATAATTTGTTAACTAGGGAAACCTTGGCCAAGGGAAAATGCAAGTGGGGATGGTACCCACAAAATGATCCACTAATCAAAAGTGTCTTGTGAAAGATATTGAGCCTGTTAGGAGTCTATCACATCCGTATAGTGTATATGTCCTTGTTAGAGGACTAGGCCTTGTTAGAAGCCTCAACCCTATTAGGAGTTGGTATTACAATTACAAAAGTAGCAAGATGAGCCCACTGATCAAACATGCACATACAATGATATATTTCTATACACAAAAGGTATAGATACAAAAATCTCTTGACAATACTGATACCTTCAATATTTGATTTGTCCTTTGTAGCTCTCTTCACAAAAATTCGCATATATTGTCCTTTCTCTACTCTAACATAAATTTTACATCATGTAACAATTGCATTTCAATGGCATAGTCATCACATAACTTCGCATATAGAAATATTTCCTTTATACCCTTCTGATTTGTCATGTCGCCTTCAACTCTTCATGCATTTCCAAAACAAAAAATTGACTTTTGCCCACTTAAGATTAACATCTAACCTAAGTTCTGTTTTGTTCTGCCTGTACATGACTATAAGTGGTAAATCGCTGATATCTATGTCCATACAACTCATTATCACATGTTCTCTAAGATATAGGATCTTCATACTTTGTACTAACTTCCCTCAAGTGCGCACGTGCCAACTCACTCGCTGTGAACCTCACCAATCAAAAAGGTGTCTCTGTTGACAGTTAATCTTCATGACACTTCGACAATTTTTTAAGTTATCTTCTCCAAAACACAACTCCAAAGTTTACTCACTGAATATAGTACATATGTTGCCATAAATGACAACCTAAAAGTTCTCTATGTTCTCCTCTTAGCCAAATTGCCAACAATCTCCCCCTTTGGCATTGATGGCAACATATGGGAAAACTGGCTGTCCCAAAATTACAAAATGTGAAGTTCTTCACATGGCAATACAAAATTTTCAAAATGTGTATCATTTCTATTTATATACCATCTTTTACATTATGCATACTCCCCCTTACATTATACCTTATATCTCCTTTTACAATGTATACTATTGCCCCTTACATTATACATTATACAATTTTCCATGCTACTATTCCTATTCCCCCTTTGACATCAATGACAAAGCTAAGTGTCAAAAACTATTTACAAATCAAAATTTTGGAATTCTACCTTCTTATCTTTAGGCTACCTGGGTGGATAGGCGTGAGATACAAGCAGCAAAGTTTGTCTTCAAATTTGCAAATTCTTCATCCCATGTGTGTTGGACTGCCTCTGATACACTGATTAAGATGCATAGTCCATATATGCTAACTCTACTACATTCAAATCTGAGTATACAAACTTATCGTATGATGCCTTAGCTTTAAGGCATTCATCCAACTACTTCTAAATATGGCTTATTTTCAAAGTGAGGTGTTCCTTCAACAATGAAAATCTCTTTATTATTCTTGTTGCCCCACTTTTCACCCTGTAACCATTTTGCAAAAGTGGAAAATTTTGTGTCTCATTTAAGCCTAAGTATGTCCGGGTCTAGATTTAATTCCTCTTAGGTGAAAAGAGTCTCCATCAGATTTTTCATCTTTCCCTTCTCCCACATTTTATGACCGGATAGTTTTCCTTGATGTTGTGAGTTTACAGGTAGCCTAGTACCTAATTCGATGGGGATTCTTACAACATGCTAAAGTTATTCACAAAGCTAGGCTTGTTCGCGGCTTATCATGTTTTCGATGAAAGAAGGAAGCTTGCGGAAAATCGAGCATCACCTTCTCCTCGGCAGGTTTTCTACCCATGAAGGCAATATCACGCAAAGAGCAACAAATGAGGCTCACGGATCGATGTAAGAAGATAATGAGCTATCTTATGGAAAATCCCTATTTTCACTACAATATTCTACCTTGGGAAACATTCAAGATTCATCATAGCGCTCATAATCATCTTAGGCGGAAAACTCAAAATTGACTTCTCGACGGGCTTTTGACCCATGAAGTCCGTTTTCCGCCAAAGGTAATTGTAAAGGAAAGAAACGAGAAAGTGGGCCCCTTTTCAACTTTTGCAGTCCTTTTAAGCCTTTCCGAACCCAAAGGAACTATTAACTCAAAAGATAAAGTTTAAAGGAAAGCCTGCAAGGAAAAATGAGAATCGTCTTTCTCCTCGGCGGATTTTCAACCCATGAGGGCAATTTTCTGCATTCAAGAGAAAATCAACTTTGTCAGCAGATTGGGCCCACAAATTACACACAAAACATCTTAAGATGATAATGGAAACAATCTAACCATCACAGGAAAGGTATACTGAGCAGAATTTAATTAGGCGAATATCTCCTTACGGGGTACTCTGTTCATAATTCTCCAAAACTTAATGGGAAACGAAAAAGTAAGTATGAAAGAAAGGAAAGTTACTGTTGGGCCAATAGAAACAGAGAAAAGACACCGAAATATCCATTAGAGCTCCCGCATTTACTGTTTCAATGGATTTATCCTTTAATTCATTCGTGTGGCGCGAATCCTGAAGATCAACGGATGAATTGAGACTCCTATATAGATGGAAACATAACAGTTATTCAAACTACCGCTTTTCTTGAACTATTATTCTGTTAAATTGCACAACGCTTTCAAATAGTCTGTATTTGCAAATTCAATATCCTGTTCTTCATCTAGATTCAAAATTTCAATTTACTTCATTCTCAAACAGAACGGCAACCAGGTTTGCGGGTTTTGATGGGCTAAATGGAATCAAGTCCACATTGCAGAATTTCATGGATACTTCACTCTGTTTTTATGATATGCAAGATTTCCAAAGGAGGCTAAAGTCGGAGCCGATTCATCCCATAATTGAGAAGCTCCGAGGAAGTGGACTAGTAGAGGCAGCTGGTTTCCCAATGGCAGTCCAAGCTCCAGAATAAAGATTTATGAATGCATAAATCACTACAATCTGAATACCAGACAGATTGCGTTACCTGATCATACAGTATTAATCTCCATTGATAGGCAAACTGTGGTGAATTGCCTCTGAGTTCCAGAATGAGAGGAGTTTTCGGACTTGACAGTAGGAGTAGAGTCTCTAAGTTCTCCACAAAGAAGATGGTGTGGAGGAAGGAAATTATGCAATCCTGGTTTCAAAAGTCGCGGAGCGCCAAGAGTAAGGTCCCCAAAACTATATTTGGTATTAATCTCATACCTGAGATTGTAGACATTCTGGTTCTCCTACACAGACTAAAAGGTGAGGTAGAAGCTCTAAATTTTGTTGAACAGTATTTCTTTCTGGTACAAGTTATTTGTTCAGATACGCAATATATTGATTGGGCTCATGAGGTAAGTGAAAATCTTTCCAATGCTCTCAGCGCCGCGAAGTTCTACAACACTTTCTATATGTCTTCCTTTCTGATTTACATGCTAGCATCTCTACAATTATGGTCGGGCCTTCCAAGAATAGAAAACTTTCCTGATGATGTGAAGTGTTATGAGTTCTATCCATGTTTGCAGTTGCAAAATAGTTATGCGGAGTATGTCAAAGTTAATGACGCATTCACAATGAGAATTTGCAGGGAACTCCAAGGATGCCTGGAGAGGAGATTCAGTCCGGAGGAAATGGCGGCTATTAGTCAGTTCAGAAGCTATTTTATCCAATTCTCATCTTTCTCATATTTGCATCTTGCAGCTTTCGATGGATTCCCCTTGAACCTGGCCAAGTATCCGAGCGACATGATCATGCTGATAGAGATCGTGAGGCAAGTAGTCCAGGTGAATGTGCTAAGCGGAAGCTTGAAGAAGGGATATGAGTTCCCTATGAAAGTAGGAGCTTTTAGTTGCGAGTCCCAATCTGATGCAAAGAAAATGCTCAAAGTGTTCGAGATGAAATACAAATTGGAGATGTATTAGGTCTTCAGACCTATGTTTGATCCGGATGGATATGCTAGGGAGGTGTTGCAGATTGGGAGTATGGTCAAACACATTACCACTGTTGAAGATTATTGAGCGGATTGTAAAGATGAATTCGAAAGTCGAGATTGTGCTTTCGCCAGGCTCACAATGGAGCAAACAAAAACATATAATATCAAACTTAATGTTGAATTATTGGAGGATGATGGGCAATATATGTATAGTAATACATATCTAAGTTAAGCAACACTACTATCAATTGGGAGCCTTATGAGGATGCTAAGGAAGATTTAGACACTATGATGGCCCTAATCATCAAAAGCGTTGGGAAGTGGGTCGAATGGATAGCCAAAAGAAGCCGGAGTAAGGGTGCAACCACTCAAGCTTCTCCAGCAACTACAACTCCCTCTTCCTCCCAGAGTGCTACACCAGGTGTAACATTAGCTATCACTCAAGGACTGACTCAACCTTCAAGAGGAGGTGACCAACCTCCAGACAAGAGCATCCCCATAGCTAAGATGTGTCATGATGGCTCCCTCCCAGTTATTGGAACCCAAACTGATGTTGAGGAGAAAAAGATGGAGGAGCCAAAGGATAGTGTTGTTACACCAGTGCCCTCGCCTCATGTCACCCCAGTCCCCTCACCTCATCATAGCCCAGTTCCACCAGTAAGTGCTATACTTCTACAACCAAGTGGCTCCCCAGTGCAGATAGTAGATTTGGGAGATGGAAAGAGCAATAGCAGTGAATCTACTAAATCTGATGAGGCAACAAAGAGAACCTCAGAGGTGGAGAAAGGCCAGAGCTCTTCCAAGCTCATTTCTCAAGCCCCAAAGAATCCCTTCTATTCAATTGCGATGAATCACTCCAATCAAGAAGAAGATATTTAGCATAGACTCACTTGGGACGGCCTCCAAGGTGATAGGCACCGATTCCTGGTTAGAGGATACTCTAGAGAGAAAGAGAAAAAGGAAAGATGAAAGCGCTCCCGCCAAGGATACCATATCCCTTGCAGTTCGTTCTGGATCTGCATTAACCAGGGTGAAGAAGCAGAAAACCTTGTCTATACTTGGGCAAGATCCAGAAATAGGGCACCTAACAATGGAGATAGTCAAGCCCAACAAAGAAGGAAGAATTGAAGATATGACGACTGATGATTTTAATCTACACTCGATAGACCTTGGAGAAGCTAGACATGACACCAAGGTTGGCTTGTGGAAGTCAACCAATGAAGTAATTGAGGGACAATTGGAAAACCTGAAGTTGTCAAAAGTTAGGATGAAGGCTGAGATAGAAGAGTTGAATAGATTCATCAGACAATTAGTCACTCCATTGGCAACTATCTCTGGAGTATCAGTAACAAGAAATCCTACTGCTACCAAAGTTCAAGCCCTTATCTCTCAACTTCAGGAAGATAGGCACTTTGGCCAAATTGGTAAAGACTGGATTGGGAAGCTCAAATTAGAGAGAGTCACTATTATAGAACAAATTGGCAATGTTATCTTAGGACTAGAAACAAAGAAGGATAACATCTTAGCAAATAGTAGTACTTTGGCTAGACAAAGAGCGAAGAGCGACGATTGTATCTCTCTTCTGAAGATGATCATTCAAATGAAGGCAAAGGAAGTCGTTGAAGCAAAAATCTTGCCAAAGGGAGATGAACCTCTGTTCGAATGGCTTCAGAGCATGCAGATCAAGTCAGAAATGATCTTATTAGCAGAAAAAGGACTTAAGGAAACAGACGATTTGAACTCATGACGGGACTACATATAGATTCACAGACTAGTGGCCAAGGGAAAGCACTCATTAGGATAAACGTCATGAAGGAGAATTTCTCCAAATTTGTAGATAGTCTGACTGATGTAACTTCCAATAATCAAAACAGAGTTGCGGAACTCCAAAAACTCAACGGATGCATACACGTGGCCACGGCGGAATTGCCAAATCAATTGAATGCTGTGAAGGAGTTGGCCAAGGAGCATTCTAAGTGGCTCTTGAGACATACCAACATACATGTGCCTAGGCATGAAGAGCTAATCCCAATCATAGTTGCTGCTAAGGCCTATTGAACAAAAGTAGAAAAGGGGAAGAAGACGAAGTGATTCACATTCCACCCCCTTTTCACTTTCTTATGTAATTATTGCAATACGACAAACTGGTTTCTTGCCATTTGTCATTCTTTGAGGAGATGAACCGATTGAACTTCTATTGTAACGGTCATCTCAGAATCCTATGTGTATGAAATTGAAAGATTAATAAAAGGTCAGAAAATTTTTGGTGTGAAGTACTTGATGTTGCAGAGTCAATTGAATGGTATTTTGTATCAACTATTTTTTGTTCCATTTCTATTAGTTGTTAGTTATATGTTCTCTTTTATTTGGATTGAAGCAAGGAAAGAACAGATGTGATAAGTAGTGTCATTGCATGTTCAAAGAGGAATCTCTTAAACGTTTTTCCCTTTTAGTTAACTTCTTCTTCTCTATAGTTCAAATCCTAATTAATTTAGTTCGGTATTAGTTGTTATGCTATTTTAAGTCATTAAGCTTTGTGAGTTCATAAGATGTGTGGATTCATGAACTTAATCAATTCTTCAGAAATCTTATTCTGCCTAAGTTAGATCCTGTTTAGGTTTGGCTCAGTTTTACCTCTTCTGTTCTCAAGTCAAGAACACACCCCCATATTAGTTTTAGGAATAAAACATAATTCATTGCAAATCCACCATAAGGAGTTGTACCTATTAATTCAGAGAAATCCCAATCTATCCAGAAGTGGCTTTTCAACTGCTTGTAATCAGATATTGTTCATAATTTGGGCATTCAAGAGTCATAATCAAAAAAAAGAACAAATCTGTTTACAAACAATTCTTTCCCTTCTCAACTCTATCAAACTAGTATCATCACTCACTTCCCCAATTCTGCTCTCTAAATCTTCAATCTGCACATTGGATAGATGGAGCTTATTCACAATGTTCTGCAACTCATCATATTTTCCCTTTAGTGCATGAGTGATGTCTCCGATGTAGTTGTGTGACAGAGCACACTGTCCATAGAAGGTATTTCCTTCTATCAGGCATCATCTTAACTCTTTGATGCAAGAACATTGCAAACCCACCATAGGGAGCTGTACCTATTAATTCAGAGAAATCCCAATCTATCCAAAAGTGGCTTTTCAACTGCTTGTAATCAGATATTGTTCATAATTTGGGCATTCAAGAGTCATAATCAAAAAAAAGAACAAATCTGTTTACAAACAATTCTTTCCCTTCTCATCTTAACTCCTTCTGTTCTCAGGTCAAGAACACACCCCCATATTAGTTTTAGGAATAAAACATAATTCATTGCAAATCCACCATAGGGAGTTGTACCTATTAATTCAGAGAAATCCCAATCTATCCAGAAGTGGCTTTTCAACTGCTTGTAATCAGATATTGTTCATAATTTGGGCATTCAAGAGTCATAATCAAAAAAAAGAACAAATCTGTTTACAAACAATTCTTTCCCTTCTCAGCTCTATCAGACTGGTATCATCACTCACTTCCCCAATTCTGCTCTCTAAATCTTCAATCTGCACATTGGATAGATGGAGCTTATTCACAATGTTCTGCAACTCATCATATTTTCCCTTTAGTGCATGAGTGACGTCTCCGATGTAGTTGTGTGACAAAGCACACTGTCCATAGAAGGTCTTTCCTTCTATCAGGCATCATCTTACCTCTTCTGTTCTCAGGTCAAGAACACACCCCCATATTAGTTTTAGGAATAAAACATAATTCATTGCAAATCCACCATAGGGAGCTGTACCTATTAATTCAGAGAAATCCCAATCTATCCAAAAGTGGCTTTTCAACTGCTTGTAATCAGATATTGTTCATAATTTGGGCATTCAAGAGTCATAATCAAAAAAAAGAACAAATCTGTTTACAAACAATTCTTTCCCTTCTCAGCTCTATCAGACTGGTATCATCACTCACTTCCCCAATTCTGCTCTCTAAATCTTCAATCTGCACATTGGATAGATGGAGCTTATTCACAATGTTCTGCAACTCATCATATTTTCCCTTTAGTGCATGAGTGATATCTCTGATGTAGTTGTGTGACGGAGCACACTGTCCATAGAAGGTCTTTTCTTCTATCAGGCATCATCTTAACTCTTTGATGCAAGAATCAAGAATCGCTAAGTCTCCTCTAATGTTGTTGTATACAGTGTCAAATAATTGTCCATCATGACTGACTTGTGCCTTTGCAGATGCAACCTCCAAGAGAGGTGAATTGATTGTCAAATGCATGTATTACCTCTTGGGCTCTCTTTTCTGGATCTGATTCATTTACCTTGTCTAGAATTATGTCTTGCAACTTGCTAGTCACTTTCTCACGTATTTCTCAAGTCTTTTTTATGTCTTTAGTCTTCTCAATGATTTTGCTTGTGGCAAATGTTGATATTTGACTAAACATCTCAATCTCAAGATCTCCTGTAGCTGCCAAGGATGTGTTGCTCATCATGCTTGCAAAAATGATTCCAATGGGGGTTTTCACGAGCTTGGGGTCTCTTTGCTTTACTCCTTGGTAGGAGTCACCAATCGTAATTGCAAACTCTGACTTTCATCTGTGATCTGCGCTCTTTCCTCTATCTTTGTTTTCTCTTTCTCTTTCTCTTTTTCTTTTTCTTTTTCTGTGTCTGCTTGTGGAGTGCCAATTAGCTGACTGACCTCTGAACTAGATATGTTTTGTTGAGGTTCTGCAACCTCTTCAATTCTTATAGTTTTCTCTTTTCTCTCCTTTGCTCCTTCCTCTACTCCTTCCATCTCTTTACCTTTATCCTTCTCTTCATCAAACCTAGGATAATCCACTAGGTGCTCAGTAGCCAAATTGTCAACATTAGTGTCTCAATCCTTGAATGGATCCTCTATCTCATCAACGGTGATATGTGTGATATCAATGTTCATGGAATCATCATCAATGGTGATCTGTGGTGGCTCAGCCCTTCCACATTCTGTTCTATTGTCTTGCTGACCTCTTCACTCATCGCAATGTCCTTTTCTGTTGTTGCCTTTGAAGTAGTAGGTGCTGAAGTCTCTATTGTTGTTGTTGTTGTAGTAGTGTCCAATACTAATAGGCTTGGTGGTGCTGCTAAAGTAGTGACTATTTCGTTTCCTGCCTCTTCTATGTAGGCTCTTCTCACTGGTTCACTCAATATCTGATTAACAAGTTCTTGAGTATCCTTTATGACTTCTTCTTTTTGTCTTCCCATGAGTCTTATGACTCTCATCTTGTCACGCACAAGTGGATTAATTTTATGCATTATTCTTTCCATTTGCACATTGTTCTTTACATTATAACATCTTCTTAAAACCTCGTCTCTTAAAGTTTCTTCTTACTCCTTCGTTCTCAATCTTACTTCATTCAATCTTTTATATAGCTCTTTTGGTAGTTCTCCATGAATGGAAAGTAAGGGTTCTTGAAATTGATCATGTATTGAATAATTGTCACATCCAAATTCTTTTGTTCATACATTGGGTACCCATCATAATATTGTACGAATTTCTTCAAATTACCTTCATTTAGGATTAAGTCATTAATGTTCTCAGTTTTGAGTTTCCAACTTGCTTTCTTTTTGTTGTTGCCTTCTTCTTCCTCTTGCTGTTGTTGTGGTTGTTGTTGTTGAACTTGGACTCCTGGAGGAGTAACTTGTCCTCTCATTTTTCTTCCTTCATAAGTAGCTATTACTTTTTGCCTTTTCCTTGGTCCAGTGGCCATCTCTTTGACTCTCTTGGGTTTAGATGTCTCGGCTTGTTCTTGCTTTACCTCAACCAATCTGGCTAATCTCCTTGTACTAGCAGGTGCGAATGATTAAACATGTATTAAAATGACATCTTCTGCCATGGGCAGATCCAATGTGACTGATGGTGCTGATACAACTTATGGTGCAGGTGCAACTGTTGGTGCTGGTGTTGATGGTACACTGATCAGGCCTTCCACTCACAATGGTGGAACAACTAGAATGTCCTTCTGACCAATCTGCCTCATCTCAGATATAGTTTGCTTAACATCAGCAACCTCCTAATGTGTCATCTCAGTTTCCTTCAAAAATTTCTTCATTTCACTGTCAACTTTTCTCCTTGCAGACTTTTCAAGCTTTATCTAATATGCCATCTTCATATTCTCTTCACAAGTTCCAAATCTTGGACTGTTAGGATCTAAATCTGCATTTAGGATCCTTTAAGCATAACCTTCAATTTCTTCTTCAGTGATTTCATATTCAAGTGGGTCTACGTACATCATTCTAGGAGTATTTGCCTCCATACTGGTGAAATCAGTATCTACCATGAAACATATTTTATCCTAATATTTTTCAATCATAGATTTTGGAATTTTTGATCTCTGCTTCATCTCTGACTGAAAGGATTTTACAATAAGTGTTGTGATGTTGTCAACCTTATCCATAGGATGCCTCCTATACAAATCTGTAATCTTTTCCATTGTACACTTCTCATTTATCCAATCAGATATAGGCATGGATAGAAGTCTCTTCAATAGATGGAAAAACAATAATGTAATTAATGACTGAAATCTGAATTGTACATTCCATGTTTTTCTTATCCTTTCTAAATTGTCTATCAGTTGAGTTCTCAGAATTTCACACAAGTTCACTTGAGTTTTCTCAACACATAACTTATAAGCTGCATGTACAAATCCAGCTGCTAACTCATCTTCCCTTGAAGTAGAACATAACTTGGAGGCAATGATTTTACTTACAGAACTCACATCATCGTGTTTAATTTGACTAATGACTATTCCTCTGCCATTATAGGTCGATTTAGTGTTTCTATCACAATTTTCTTGACATTCTTTTCATTAAGTTGAATTGATCCTTGATTACATAGGCCAGTTACTTCATGAATCAATTCAGCTGAAATGTCTACTACTTTGTCACCCATCCAAAACTTCTCATCATGAATTCTGCTCAAAATGATCTTGGTCTAGTCCTCATTATCAAACTCATGATAAAACATATACTTCACTACATCAATTTAACATAGGTGTTCAAATCCTTCCTTAAATGACATATATTGTTCATAAATCTTACCAGATTCATCTAAAATGTTATTCTCTCCTACAGTCTCAAACTTGCAACGGGTGTAACTTCTGATGTTTTCCAGGTACAAGATGCTGTCAGGAATTTGAGAAAATGCGGTATTAGGGTCATCTTCCATAGGTTGTATACGGTTTACGTTCAATTCACGTCTAGGTACCTCCATAAAATTATGCAACATTGATTCTTCCATTTCAACAAGCTTAAAATCTTAACCAAACTTCACAAATTGACTTTGTCGAAATGTAAATACCTTTATTTCGCAAACTAGGGCTTACTGCGTGAAAATGGTAGAATTCTTTGTCAAATCCTTCGAACTACTTGCAATTCGCTCTCCACTTTGCTTTTTAAGGCTCCTCAACTATTTGCTCGATCAAATAGTGCTTATTCCATCGATTTCAACCATTATAATTGATTCAATTCAATTCTGCATTAATTGCACAAGTAAGCAGGGCTACAAAATTGTTTCCTTTAACCAGAGAACTATTTTCCAGTTCACACACTCACATATGAACTCAGAATTGCATGTGCACTTAAGTGTAATGTACTTTTATCCATATCAAACTATTTCTAACTTCACAAGTCTTAATTCGATCTCGCAGGGGCTAAATGGTGTCATTTTGTAATGTCACCATTTGTTGCCAGCATCAGAATTTCAGGGATTAGCCTAATATTGGATCCTTGTAGGCTAATGAGGATGGTTAGAGGGTCTTTTGAGGATTGATTCATCTCCAACATTCAGCGATTTATGGATTTGGCCTTCGTTCGATATCATTTGGACTCCATTTGCCATACTTACTATGTATAGTAAATCAGGAGTAGTAGAGATGGACCCTTTCTATTTTTAGAAAGTGCATTTGGTCACATGGGGAATTATGAGGAGAGATTCCTATTTTGCACGGCATGGCAATTAGACAAGTATTTCAAGAGATATTAAAGTTCAAGTGACTTAAAATATTTTAATGTTGTTATAAAGTTATAAAGTAACTTAAGTGACTAAAAGACGAAATTGGATTTTAATCCCACATTGCCTACTTGTTTGTGTCTTCCCTCATATCGAGGCTATAAAAGTGTGGAGTTACAGTGGGATTGACACCACGAATATATGTTATTTTACAAATCCTAAAGGTTGCTTGGATGTGACTGGATATTTCCTCAGGACGAAACCCCTCAAGGAAAACAATGGGACTAGACGCAAACCTAGTATCTCACATTTCACTTCAAAACTGTGATTTGAATTGATACATTGCAGGCATATAAGAAGCTCGAACTTTAACAGCTTAAGGAAGACAGGAGGCACATACAGGTCAGTAACTGGGTTTTGTGCTTGGACGGTAGGAAAAGAGGTCTATTATTCATAGCTGAGATAGTGGTGGGAGGACCTTGCACATGTATATTTTCATGTGATATTGACTCAAACATTATCAGCATTTTTGCCTGGCACCGAACCGACAATAGCAGGGATTTACATGAGAGTTGGAGAAAGCTGGACGGCAGATTTGTACAGTTCTCATAACTGTGTTAATGTTTGGAGAGCCCTGCACTAGTCCAATTCTATGATACATGTTCGGCATTCACTTACAACACTAACTACAGCATTGAAGCGACAGTAGCAAGGTTCACATGAGAGTGAGAGGTAGTCGGCTGACATTCCCAGTCTTGCCACGAGACCAACCCGCAAGGACACCATCATCTGCAGAAGTCACGGGCCAAGAACAACACGCTGAGACACATTTCCAGCGATTGGCGAACACGTTGGAGTTACTAGGAGTTGACAATTGCGAACTGAGATCATTGAGGGCATGTCGTAGACAGCGGTACAGTTCCCCAGTCATCTACGATTATACCAGGTTTTACTTATCTCTTGTTTCTAAACTCGTGTTGGTAATGCAAGCATAAACATTCATGTAATTATTCCTCCATATTTCAAGATAGAAAGATATTGTAAGAGGTCTTTTGTAGTGAAGTAATATAAAGTCCATATTGTTATGTTTTGAGTTTTCACGTTGTTTGCAAATTCCCTTGGTCACATTATTGTATTTCCTAGAGTTGGATTTCCAACAGCAGTATCAAAGCTTAAGACCCAGGTTACATGCCAACTGTTTGACAAAATACCTCTAGTCCAAACTTGATTTCTTCGATCAGAACAAGAAGGGATTATTATAGTGGTATCAGAACTTGTCTTCCTGCTAGCCTGTGGATTTATAACAGAGGCAAATTTTTTTAAGGATTTATCATAAACAATTTAAGTTGAGAGATGGAGATTGTTGAGTGAATTTGTAAGGAGTTGAAGATTTATTAATTTTTTGAAGCTATTTGGCTTGAGCAATATCATATATCTCTTCTTGTTCGATTACAATCATCCTTAAGTACCAGGCAGACTACTAATGTCGTGTTCTTATATATCTGCTGCGAGGAGCATGAAATATCATAGAAACTGAAGTTATCTTCTGCCATGAAGGAGATGCATGTGTCATGAACGGTCTAAACAAGTTCGGCAGGATGAGGAGTGTTTATGCAAGTAGAAGTCTATTTGTGAATGCAATAGTGCGAAATTGTAGTGTTGGGAGATAGTGGTATTGTGATTTTTTCTATCATCACAGAGGTAATAAAAGCCAGGAGCCAACAATGCTATGAAATGGAGCATTGTTCAATAGTAGGTACAAGAAAGAGGAAGTGAAACACGTAATAAGAATGAACAAGAATGGGAAGTGAGGGAAACTTTGAAGGCTATTAGAGATGGGCAAAGCAATATAGCCACTGCACTTCAGCAACTTACAGGTGCTATGCAACAATTAGCTCCGCCTCACAAGGCAGCCCCGAGTCATCACAGTGGAGGTGGTAGTGTAGTAGGATCACCCCGAGCTACTAGGGCCTCCACACAAAACACTGACAGGCCTTTGATGCCTATTTTTAATGAAGAGAAAGAAGTAGCACCACCCGCAACACCAAACTTACTACCAAATAATGTTATGGCAATGTACGATGAATGAGATTTATTCTCTGATCCGGTTAAGCAGAATTTGTCCTTTGTTCAATACTTAAATCAAAAAAGGGAGAGTTTGTCAGATCCAAAGACAGTTGAGAGGACGAGCTATATGGTTTCTGCCTTTAGAAGGCCAACATTGAGATTCCAGGGAAGGAAGCTTGAGTTTTCCCCGACAGGTATCTATGATGCAGATGTATCTGTATTTAGTACGACACCTACTAGTCCTATTTGCAGTGTTGATGAGGGACCTATTTCACATAGATCAATAGATGTGTCAGTACCCTTGGTGGATAGTTGCACTAAGCTTCAGCACGTTGTGGCCCATAGAGTTGTTGCAGTTAGTGCAAAGACGGTTGATGCAGTTGTTGCTACCGATACTTCAGGCTCATGCACTTGCTTCCTCAGGTGTGACCGATGCATGTATGGAGTCACCCAACTGTGATGCCAGTGATTTGTGTGTTACAGCAGAGTTAGTAGATGTGGGTTCATGCTCTAGCGTTATTGATTCACAACCTAGCATATAGCCATGTGTGCAGAGTCAAGTGACGGCAATTGAGGCTCTATTAGGTGATGGGGATGCAGACAGAATGGACACCTCTGGTGGTTTGTTGGATGATGCTATGAGTTGCACTGGGTATGATACCCCTTGTCAGATATTGGGTGATGACTCTGATGATGTTTTGGATGAGTCCCAGTTTCAATGTTTATAGGATCTTACTATTGAGGTGGAAGCTGAGATATGTGGGGAGATTTACATTGCAAGCGCTTCTATTTCTTCGGAGGAGTTGTTTGAGGTACATAGTAGTTGTATCTTGGATGCAAAGTTGTGCAAGGACGATAGCACATGTATGAGTGATCTTGTGGTAGACAGTTTTGATTCAGTTTCCTATCATAGTGCAATTAGTGAAACAAAGAGCTTGTATAGGAATCAGGGGTTACAAAGGCATCATGTGACTTATTAGCTGAAGGTGAGTGATAGTGACATTTCTTCATCTCTTGATCATTATGATGTTATTCGGCATATGCTAGCTACATCTGGTTGGGGTGCCCCTCTGTCAGAAGAGCACGGTGATAGTAGTCTTTCCCTAGCAGAGCTTCATATGCTTCGAGAGGCTGTTAGGATCTTGAAGCATGGTTATTCTCAGTTAGTTGATGACAGAGATTACCTTCTAGAGTGGGGTCGCACCTGCTATGAAACATTGTTAGTGAAAGAGGAGGTGGTTGAGCTCACCCAAGAGCTCGAGGTGACAGTGGACTCTTTTCAATATATTCGGTTAGCTCTTCAGGAGTCACAGTCAAGGTTGGGTAAGGTTACCGTGGAGTTAGAATGAGTACAATCAACACTAGCCCCAGACCCTGTTCAATTACATATTGTGGTTGGATGTGAGTTTGCTTCTACGGTTAAGGATGAGGGAAGTAATGATGTGATAAATACATTTGTCCACAATATGAGTGCAGCATGTACAGAGGAGGTGAAAGCATCAGTGGAGACAAGCTCTCATGGTGATTTGCTTCCTTCTACTGGAAGTGAACCTATTTCTTCTTTTCATACAACTGGTAGCATTGGACAGTTGGCATTGTCACATTTTCAGAGAGGTCAGTTGAGGATTGTGGGGAAGCAGATTGATGCATCCACATATAATTTCTATTGTACTAAGACATTTGTGGAGTATTTGCTTGAGAGCTCGGATTTGTAGGAGGTTTCATATAGTATATCTGAGAGTGCTCTCATTCGAGGCTCTTGTGCTATTCGACAATTGGTGAGGAAGATTGTAGAGACCTTGGCTACAATGCTTCCCAATAGGGAATTTGTGGTTGGGCTTGCTGAGAGGGTTGCCTAGGATCCTGCCCGACCAATAGTTCAGAGTTAGAGATTGGAGCCATCTTTTGATTTCAAGTTTGATGACGATGAGCCCTTGACAAAGATTGGGAGTTTTTATCGGCATTACACTGTGAGGAGTGTTCATCACTTTTCTTTTGACCCTCAAGTAGAGGACTTGGTTTTCAGTGTTATGGATGGTGACAGAAGGTTTGGTATTCATTACACCCGCGGAGGGCATACTTCTCTGCTAAAGGAGGGAGATTCTGAGATACAGGGTATTGTGAAACAGTTGGATGTGCTAGTGAATGAGATGAATCAAAATCACAAACAGATGACCCAACTGATTTCAAAGCCAAGATTTGAGCAAAGAATGATATCACTTTTTCTAAGAGCAGAAGGTCATGATACAATTGCGGCTACAGATTTGCGGGAGATTTCTTATGAGACACTGCATGAGTTGGGCACAATTAAGGTGGAATGTGATGAGGATTTATGTCAGGTTAAGTCTGATGATGCAATTGTTGGCATGAGTTCCCCGGATCATGTATTTGATAGCGATGCAGCAATAGTGGGAGTAAGAGCATGGGAGGATACTATCATATAAGCAGCCACTTCTGTGTCAGTTGAGCCATCCAATGAGGAGTTTAGGAGTATGCAAGCGGTTTCATATGTGTGCTCTAATGATAGTACACTTGTTATTGTTGATGAGGTGAGCAATGTAGTGATAGAGTAATGTTATACTATCGATCAACAAAGTGTTGATGTTGACTTCATGAACAATCCTAAGTCTGACATGGATGCAACATTGTCTTATGACAATCCGTTGTTTGAGGTTGATGTTGATCACTCACGTGACTGGAGTTGGGCTTAGTTTTCACCATCTGTAAAGATTCAGTTTTGTGTTGCGGTAATCAGTAATGTTCCTGTGTCCACTAATTTTGACATGGCTACACCTATGGTTGATACAGTTGGCATGAATTCATATGGTTCTCCTGTAGCTACATCTCTTCAAGCGATTATTGATTAGTATTTCAGTCTAATTTATATTATATGGGTGAGAACCAGGATGAAGATATTCATTGTGGGGGATTCTTCTGGTGATATTCTAACTCCTACATCATTAGCACAAGTTTTGAGTGCTATACTGCAAGTTATGTTGTTGGTCCTGATGATGTTAGTGGTATGCAGTTGGTTCAATGTTAATAGGGGTGTCACGTACTACTTCATTTGGGATTCGGGTGGAGGTTAGAGTTCACTATGATTGTTGGATTACTTGAGGGCAAGCAATCTTGGGAACGACAGACTATAATGTCCCCATTTGTTGCCAGCATCACAATTCCAGGGATTAGCCTAATATTGGATCCTCGTAGGCTAATGAGGATGGTTAAAGGGTCTTATGAGGATCAATTCATCTCCAACATTCAACAATTTATGGATTTGGCCTTCGTTCGATATCACTTGGACTCCATTTGTCATACTTACTATGTATAGTAAGTTAGGAGTAATAAAGATAGACCCTTTCTATTTTTAGAAAGTGTATTTGGCCAAATGGGGAATTATGAGAAGAGATTCCTATTTCGGATAGCACGGCAATCAAACAAGTATTTGAAGAGATATTAAAGTTCAAGTGACTTAAGTGATTTATTTAAATATTTTAATGTTATTATAAAGTTATAAAGTAACTTAAGTGACTAAAAGACGAAATTGGCTTGTAATTCCACATTGCCTAGTTGTTTGTGTCTTCCCTCATATTGAGGTTATAAAAGCGTAGAGTTACATTGGGATTGACACCACGAATATATGTTATTTTACAAATCCTAAAAGTTGCTTGGATGTGACTAGATATTTCCTGAGGACGAAACCCCTTAAGGAAAACAGTGGGACTAGACGCAAACCTAGTATCTCACATTTCACTTTAGAACTGTGATTCGAATTGATACATTGCAGGCTTATAAGACGCTAGAACTTTAACAGCATAAGGAAGACAAGAGGCACGTACAAGTCAGTAACTAGGTTCTGTGCTTGGACGGTAGGAAAAGAGGCCTATTATTCATAGCTGAGATAGTGGTGGGAGGACCTTCCGCATGTATATTTTCATGTGATATTGACTCAAACATTAGCAGTGTTCTGCTTGGCATCAAACCGACAGTAGCAAGGATTCACATGAGAGTTGGAGAAAGCTGGACAGTAGAGTGGACAATTCCCATAACTATTTTAATATTTGGAGATCCCTGCATTAGTCCAACTCTATGATACATGTTTGGCGTTCACTTACTAATGAAGGTACAGCTCTGATACCACTGATAAAGGGCCACACCACCCTTACTCACTCACAATCAAGAAAGCAACAATATGGAGACCAAAAAAATGCTTCACAAGAAATTTTATTATACTTGAAGATCCTTACAACACCCACAAGATGATATCAAGCTTCTCCTTCCACAACTTCTACTTATCAAGTTTCTACTCCTTGAGCTTCTATTCCTCAAGCTTCCCGCTTGAGCTTGATTTAGAAATGCTCATATGCCTTGCTTAAATAGGCACTTCTAACCCAAGACATTACAAACACAACCAATGTGGGATACAACTATCTTTAAATAACTATTAAATTCCCACCCAAATACAACTAAGCACCCAACAAATATTAAATACATGATTTATCCAAAACCTTCTAGAATTTCCACCTACACACCTCGATTAATGGAATGACAACTATTTTTCTTATTTTTCTATTTTATGCCACCTATGCACCTCAAAAATAGAAATTCCTCTTTTTTTTCTTTTTCTCCTTTTTATTTTTTTATTATTTCTCCTCTAATTTTCATCACTTTCTCTCTCCTCCAATTTTTTTTTTTTTTTTTTTTTCCAATAATTTTCCAATGCAAGATGCTCCTACATTAGACTCCCCCGGTAGATAGAAAAGTGTGTCCCACACTTGGACGCCAAAAAGAAAATCTACAACCATCTTCATCTTCACCAAAGGTTTCCACCTCAATAGGGACAACAAAACCACCATGCAAATCTTCCACACCAACATCTCAACCATCCAATCAACAAGCTCATGCACAAGAACAAACTGAACATAATGCTTCATTAGCGAACTCCCATTCACATCAACAACTAGTGAATCCACACCAGCAGCAACAAACCCCGCCTCAGCAACAACAAACTTCATATCAGCACCAACATGTAGATCTACATCAATACATGCCAAACTCTCAACACCAGAAACCTCATTGCTCACAACAAGATGCTCTGCAATACATAACTCACCTCCAACAACTGGATCATCCACCTCCAAGTGCTCCATAATCTCCATGTCAGATTCAACCAATTGATCATGAAAACCAACCTCCATCCCAACATTAGCAAGGTTAGGAATATCCTCAGCAACAACCTCTATTTGCTCTACAAGTTCTGCATCAGACTCCACAGACTGATCAGCAAAACCAACCTCTTCCACCTCAACCTTGTGATGCCATCTTCTCTCACGAACCGCCTTAACTTGATCAGCCAATCTATCATCCAACCGAGAAATCATCTTAGAAAAATTCCTCTCCACTATATCATGGATTTTGGCAATCATCTTAGGGTCCAATCCTCTTGGAGCCATCTTCCAAGATCTTCGTAAACCCTCTGCAACAAATCCTTCCCACGCTCCTTGTGACAACCAAATTGTTTGCAAGTCAGATCGCAACCTGCCACCTCGCACGAACAATCAAGAACCACATCACAAGTCTAGGACAACAGATTTGCAGTCCACCAGCTCTGATAAACTTTGCCCAACCAAGGTCCTGGTACAAACTGCCTCACACTTCGGCGATCTGCTTGTACACTCAGGATCTCCCGCTCTGATACCACTGATAACAGACACGCTCTGATACCACTGATAAAAGGCCACACCACCCTTACTCACTCACAATCAAGAAAGCAACAATATGGAGACCAAAAAAATGCTTCACAAGAAATTTTATTATACTTGAAGATCCTTACAACACCCACAAGATGATATCAAGCTTCTCCTTCCACAACTTCTACTTCTCAAGTTTCTACTCCTTGAGCTTCTACTCCTCAAGCTTCCCCCTTGAGCTTGATTTAGAAATGCTCATATGCCTTGCTTAAATAGGCACTTCTAACCCAAGACATTACAAACACAACCAATGTGGGATACAACTATCTTTAAATAAATATTAAATTCCCACCCAAATACAACTAAGCACCCAACAAATATTAAATACATGATTTATCCAAAACCTTCTAAAATTTCCACCTACACACCTCGATTAATGGAATGACAACTATTTTTCTTATTTTTCTATTTTATGCCACCTATGCACCTCGAAAATAGAAATTCCTCTTTTTTTTCTTTTTCTCCTTTTTATTTTTTTATTATTTCTCCTCTAATTTTCGTCACTTTCTCTCTCCTCCAAATTTATTTTTTTTTTTTTTTTTTCAATAATTTTCCAATGCAAGATGCTCCTACATCACTTACAGCATTCACTCCAGCATTGAAGCAACAGTAGCAAGGTTCACAGGAGAATGAGAGGTAGTCGGCCGGCATTCCCAATCTTTGCCACAAGACCACCCTGCAAGGACACTGTCATCTACAAAAGTCACAGGCCAAGGACAACACACTGAGACACATTTCCAGCGACTAGTGAACACATTGGAGTTACTAGGAGTTGACAATTCAGAACTGAGATCATTGAGGGTATGTCATAGATAGTAGTACAATTCCCCAGTCATCTGCGACTATACCAGGTTCTACTTATCTCTTGTTTCTAAACTCATGTTGGTAATGCAAGCATAAATAAGTATGTGGAATACATTCATGTAATTATTCCTTCATGTTTCAAGATAGAAAGATATTGCAAGAGGTCTTTTGCAGTGAAGTAATATAAATTTCATACTATTATGTTTTGAGCTTTCACATTGTTTGCAAATTCCCTTGGTCACATTATTGTATTTCCTAGAGTTGGATTTCTAACAGCAGTATCAGAGCTTAAGACTCGGGTTATATGCCAACTATTTGACAAAATACCTCTAGTCCAAACTTGATTTCTTTGATCAGAACAAGCAAGGATTATTACACATTTCCCCTTCCCTTTTAATGAATAGATTGCTTAGATTGATAAGGATTTGTCAGCAACTATTACGGACTTCAATTTATTTTCAGATGTATCATTTGTCTTCTTTTCTATCCATATTTGTGTGTTTGCTGGTGTCTTAGCTTTAACAATGTTTAATTGAAGTTCTCTACATGCTCTTTCACATTCTCGTTCTGTCTTTCATTGTTGCGTCCATTCCTTCTCATGTTGTAGCTTGCATTCCTTCTATAGTTCATGTTTTGTGATCTAATATTGTTCATCTTCCAAAATCTTTTTGTATGTCCCAAATTGTTGCAATTCTAACATGCTATCACATTGTTTCCATATCTAGGTCCTGATTGACTAATCTATAATCTGCAATCTCTAGCAATATGTCCAAAAATTTTGCACTTATAACACACGACTCCATTTCTTATGACGTTAGTTGCTCCAGTAGGTCTACTAGCTACAAGGATAGTACCTTGATACGTATTATTATTAGGTCTATGTTTCCTACATTCATTAGCTTTATGTCCATAAGCATAACAATTATAATAACCAGAAATAGGGTTAGTATACTTAACTGTACAATCCTTCATGTGACCAATTTCATTGCAAGCAAAGCATCTTCCAGTAAATTGTCTCCTCACTTCTTTGGGTTGTTCACATTGTTTAGGTACTTGTTCAGATCTTCTTGTTGTTGTTCAGGTTGTTCGATCACTAGATTTGGTTCCTTAGTAACTTTAGAGATGATTCTCCTTCATAGTAGCCAATACCAGTCATATCACCTTTAGGTCTTTGTGTCATGATCTGCTCATCAACCTTTTCAATGCTAGAATATAACTTCTCAAAATGTTGCTTTGTTTGTATAAGCTCTCCTTTCACAATAGTGTTGTACTTCTCAAATTCTATATATTGTAGTTTTGTAGTCTCAAGTTCAAATGTCATCTTGGTAAGTTTGGATTTCAGATCTCAAATCTGATTGACTTTTCTTTTCATCTTCCATCAAACTCATCTTAAGATTAGTAATTTCAAATTCATGCTTTAGAATCTCATTCTCCTTCTTAAGCTTAGAAACTACATCACTATCCTTGATCTGATCACTTGACTCATTCTTCTTGGAATTAATAGATTCTATCTGCTCTTTCAACTTTCGGATGACAACTTTTACCTCTTTATATTTGTTCTAACTTCTTCAAATTCTCTCTTTCTTGTGTGACTACATCAAGTTCCCCAAGAGCTTCTTCCAACTTCTTATGTTACTGATCCGTATCCATAGTGATCTTACTCAAGTTGTTAGGCCTCCTCTGAGTAACTGAGCTCTGACACCAATTGTTAGAAATAGGAAATACTAAGAGGGGGTGAATCAATATTCCACAAAATTTTTCCCAACTATGGATATCTTTAACAATTTTTAAAAAGATGTGGCAAAAAATTAGTTTCTTTCTTTAGTGTTCTTTATTACTAGTTTCGTAAATATGTTGAGATGACCTAGTTGTTACTCACATCCATCGACAATAAGGAGATACAAACTACTGAAAGAACCTACAACCTCACAACTATATCCAACCTTTGCAAGACCCCCACAAATGTGTTGACTCTGCAAGTAACCCATCTTATAGCAAGTGACACCATAATCACCCTCTAAACTTATATTTATAAGAGATCTATGTGATGTAGAAGTAACCAACCTGCTCAGATACATATTGCTATGATGGAAAACTGACTTGTGTCCCTGTAAGTAATCATCCATAATAACCTGAGTTGGGCACTTGCAACATCTTCTCCCATCTTCCGAAGATAGCAAATCTTCATCCCACAATGGATGATACAATCTTTGAGACAATCGGTTGAAACTAGAGCCCAGAAAACTATGAAATAACCAGCAATAAGAAAGAGATAAAACTGAAACAAAAAACACCAGAAATATCTTAGGAAAACCCTTCGAGAATGAAGGGAAAAACCCAGCCACACAACACAAAATATCTTAATTGATAATGAAATGTTCAAGTGTACAATGCTTATCGAATGATGTGAATATATAACAATAGAAGAGACTCTTCATATTCTAACCGAAGATCTCTTGAGTTTCTCATAACTCCTATAATTAAATATGACTCTTTGAATATTCATGCCTCAATGCATAAGAATGACACATGTCATTTACATTTATAATATTACAAATTAAACTTTAAGTGTTCTTTTCAGCTGAAGATGACAATAACGGTAATAACGTTCATATTTCTAGAGATAAAGATCTCTATCGCAGCTACCATCTTCAACACTCCCTCTTAGGCAGAGAGAGATCTTTAGCTGAACAATCACACAAGACTGCAATCAAAATGTTAATGATAAAATCTCATCTCATATATTCTATGAAATCATGAAACAATCAATCATATTCATGAAAAACGTTCATATTTCTAGACATAAAGATCTCTATCGCAGCTACCATCTTCAACACTCCCTCTTAGCTAGAGAGATCTTTAGCTGAACAATCACACAAGATTGCAATCAAAATGTTAATGATAAAATCTCATCTCATATATTCTATGAAAACATGAAAAAATCAATCATATTCATGGAATCACTCAACATGAAAACCTATAACAATCAATTATATTCATGGAATCACTCAACATGAAAAGATTTGCAAGACTCACAGCTAAGTCTTTTTTCACGGACTCTCTCAACGTGAACTGTCATGGAATCTCTCAACATGACATCTAACTCCCATCACGGAATCTCTCAACATGATGACATCATGGACTCTCTCAACATGATGTTCACTATCGCATAGTGAAAGAGTTATCATAGCTGATCTTACAATCTCATTTTATTCACACAGGAATAGAAATAGGCATAATAAAAGTAAGACTTGGTTCCATTTAAATCTCAAATTTTACAGAACCACAAACATCACAATCATAAATTTTAAGCACTCCCTCTTAATTATGAAGCCTCTCTCTAAAGCTAAAATCTCCCTTTAAAGTTCAACATCTCCCTCTAGAGCTATAATCCTTATCTTATTGCATTCTGCAACCAAGAGAGATTATTAAAATCAATTATCAATGCTAAAAATAATCTCTTTTGAGCAATATAACCATAAATACTCATCTCTTTGTGATCTAATTTCAGACATTCACAAAGAGATTCAGGATAACGCTAGCATTATAAGTATACTTATCTCTTTAATTTCATGCAATACTTATCTCTGCAACCTCATGCAATTTACTTTACTCACAAATTCCAACATGCCACTGGCAATTTGGGCACTACACAACCCTCAGAGAATTCTTCTTGTAACTTCTGCGATGCACAAACTCATATAACATCAATAAAAAATAAATAAATAAAAATGACTCTTTAACTATCATGTACAGTAAAGAAAACATAATAGAGCCTCCCTGATGAAGCGGACAAACGACCATGCTTCCCGCAAGATGTGTTTGAATAACTCAAGGTCGTTTCCCATTTGCATAAGCTTGAGATTGTGATCAAAACAATAGACATGGACTCTGCCTCCAGAGCCCCAACATCGGAAAACAACTACATCTTCTCCATTAGCGTCTCTTGCAGCATTCTCAATTTCATCTCCTCTTGCTTTAAAAGATTATGACTTTCTAGCTCAACAGAAGAGATTGATAGATAGCGAATCTCAGCATTATATGATGGCACCGAGAAAGACTTCACCTCTATTGACTCCAGTTTACCTAGAATACAACATTGATAGCATATGTAGACACTCTCCATAGCTCAATAAAACTTCCCGCCTCCTCTCCCTTTCACTGAAGATCAAAAAAATGAACTTTTAATTTCTTCAGAGAATAATATTGCTTTTTGCGAATCCCGTCACACCAAATACTCCATAATTATGAGATGGGAACCACGTGGCACAAAGGAGCGATTAATAATAACCGTCTGAAGAAGTGATTGAACTTTTATTTTGTCGTGAAAAATATCCAACCATATATGTGAAAAGATAACGGAAGGTGAGTCAATGCATGAAAATAAAATGACGCTTGATGTTGCCACGAAAAATGTGAGCTGGAGATGACACTCAATCATGCATGAGCATCTACAATATGAAAGCTAAAGAAGATAATAAAGAATAAACATTGCAGGTATGAAGAAAGCAAAGACTAAGCCATTCCCTTGACATCGCAAACAAGGGTAAAGATTTGACGGAAGCCCTGAATATCAAAATGAGGCCAATGCGACTCAACAGGAAGCAAATTAACACCACAATATACAGTGCATTCGCACGTGAAAGAAGTTAATAAAGCTTCGCAAAGCCAATTAGTCAATGCTATGCAGACACGGTTAGCAGCTTAGAAAATACACATTCAAGATCAGTTTGTAATAGAAATGTATGAATTCATTAAGGGTGCTGCATCTATCCATGATCCCGTGACTATAACCCAAGAGCATGTCTAGTCAACTGTGCCATTGTCTAGCGCTGAGGTATGTATTTATCATGACAATGTGCAAGTTCAAAACCACCACTACGCCAAGATTGCACTATGACTAATCATAGGTTCCAATCCAAAGCCCTGGGCGCCATCTCTAAAATGTATCAGCCTATACCCATAGTTCAAACATCGGAAGCATTTACCCTAAAATATATAAGCGTAAGTTCCAAAATACAAACTTTGTCCTAGCCTCAGAATCTCTCGATCGAGGAAAAATTTGCTTAAAAGGACCTCTATATACTTACAAAACACGGATGAAAAGAACTTTCAAATCAAAACACACAGCTCTTCGCACCAAAAAAACTACAGAGCACGAATTAGAGCCGTTGACCATTAAAATCCATACAAAAAAAAACTGAATACCAAACCCAAATTAGGTCACTTCGATAGCATTTTTAAATAACATCTCTGATACCATGTTGAAACTAGAGCCCAGAAAACTATGAAATAACCAGCAATAAGAAAGAAATAAAACTGAAACAAAGAACACCAGAAATATCCTGGGAAAACCCTTCGAGAATGACAGGAAAAACCCAACCACACAACACAAAATATCTTAATTGATAATGAAATGTTCAAGTGTACAATGCTTATCGCATGATGCGAATATATAACAATAGAAGAGACTCTTCATATTCTAACCGAAGATCTCTTGAGTTTCTCATGACTCCTATGATTAAATATGACTCTTCGAATATTCATGCCTCAATGCATGAGAATGACACATGTCATTTACATTTATAATATTACAAATTAAACTTTAAGTGTCCTTTTCAGCTGAAGATGACAATAACGGTAATAACGTTCATATTTCTAGAGATAAAGATCTCTATCACAGCCAACATCTTCAACACAATCCACACTTGTGCCTCATCAAAGTCCACATGTGGATCAAAAGAAAAATGATGAGCACTCCTCACTATATAGTCACGATAAATAACTCCAACCTCTGCGAATGACTCATCATAAAGTACAATCTATCCACTGGAAGTGGATGAATCATGGTCAACCTGATCAGACCTTGCGTTATCATTGTTGGCAACCTCCTCAAATCCCGTAATTGAATGTTGTGGTAAAGTAGAGTGTGTCACATTTAATTTTCGATTAAGCTCAATAATCTGATTTTTTGCTTCATGAAATGTCACTAAGGTAGCATCTAGGGTGTCATTGGCATTCATGAGCTCATAAGTAAGGGTGTCCACTTTTTATTCCTTATTTCTTAATGCCCCAAAATAGATCTCCGTAAGACTAAGAAGATAATCACGATCTAAAAGAAAACATAGACAATTTGCATTTCATTGTTTTCATGCCTTCCTTAATAACCTGCAAATGTAAGAACTCCTCTTTGAGTCCTTTTTGTCTTATCTCTAATTGTTCCCTCCAAAAAAAAATTCCAGATATCTCATATATGTTATCAAAATGTGATATAGCTGCAACAATTTTATTTTCAGTTACTTCCATTTGATGTCTCTAAAAGAAACAATCGTAAACTAAAGATGGAAATAGAAACTACCTAACAAACTAAAGACTAACTAAGATGACATTTAAAGAAACATTATCATATTCTAATAGCCTTGATGTCCATATATATAACTTAGTGCTAAGACAATTTCTAAAAGGAACACATCAAAATCAATCTGCCCTTGCAAAATATAATATGTCTATTTGCAACATTTTAATTCCCACTTGAGAGGGAAAAAGAAGACTCTCACCTAAAGGAACTCAAAGACATGGATTGAAGATACACGACCAATATTAGAGCCATAGGAACAAGTGCTTGTCCACCTTCCTAGGATGCTCCTTCAACATTCATGTGCTTGATGAATTATATTTTTGATGACGTATTAGACAAATGTGTCTTGTTATTCTTGGATGACATAATCATTCTTTTACAGAATGGGGAAGAACATGAGGAATGAGATTGGCATTTATAGAGGCTTAGAGAGAGCGGTTTGTGTAGAAAAATTAAGCAAAGATTCATTATCTTGGATATGTATTTTAAGAGGAAGGGGTCTTAGTTGATCCAGACAAATTCAGTTAATTGAGGAATACTAACACCCAGAATGTTGGTGAACTTCATAGTTTAATGGTACAAAAGGTTTGTGGAAGAGTTTACTCAAGTAGCTTATCATATAACTTCTTTGCTTAAGTTTCAGAATTTTTTATGGACGCCAAAGTGTGCAAGAGCATTTCAGAAGTTTAAAAGGACATTGACTATCACCTCTATCTTATAGGTGCTAAATTCAGAAAACGAGTTTACTGTTTGACAGATGCTTATTTGAAAGGCTTTGGAGTATGTAAATGTGCATCTTCCTTTGTAGAATTTCAAACAAAACCATCAAAACTTGACAAAGAAATCTAATTAGAAATGACAGATCATTGTGTCAACAATTTCCCCTGGTTCCACAAACATCTTTTTTGCCCTCCACTTCTTGCACAATGTTATTTACAGTGGTCAACATATTCTCATTTGCATCACTGCAAGCATCAGTCTCCCTTGTTGCATTGATTATTTCCAATATACTGCCATATTCATTGTCTTGCACATTATCTTCATTTACTGTATTGTGTGAGTTATTATTTGTGCATATTGCCCAAATACCCTCCATTTAGTACCTTCTATGGTTCCTCTATATGTATAATTTGAAAGACCTTCAACATTTTACTATCTACAGATCAATTTAGTAGAGTCCATATATCAGTGTCCACGCAATCAATGTAATTCATTGCAAGGAGAACTCAGAAACATACAGGACAAATTTACAAATTATTACTAAGCCCAACAAACAAGATAGGTTGATTTATATCAGATGTGTTTTCCCCAAAAGCAAAAGATAGTTTCATTTGCATAGAACCAAAAATAAAATTAGAGGAGATGATGATAAAACCTGCATATTTGTAGAGTTGAAACCTCCTAATCTGCCAAGCACATACCATGATCGAATAGTCTGCAAAAAAATTGTCAAATGATTAATAACTAAAAACAATGTTTGAAGTATTATGATCACTAACTACAAAAGGAAATATTATGATGACTTACACTCCCAATAAAATCAATTTCTTTATCTGATGGTACTCCGTGTAGCTCAATCCATATGTAGGAATCCGTGGGATTAAAGCTGCAAAGGATTTCCAAAAATATATCTAAATATAAAATAATCTTTTATATTAAAATGCACTTAGAAAGGAATTTCAAATTATTCAAAAATAAGTAATATTAGAAAACCATTTTGAGTTGAAAATTTGATAGAGAGGAATTGTCATGATAAGGCAAACCAACTTAGCTAGTCTAAAATTGACAAAGAATGAAATCCAATTTGACATAATAGAAAAGTTGTGTCATATTAAAATTGCCTGCTTCCATACTTGCATATATACAGAAACAAAGCCCTTGAGCTATGCAATTTTGAGCTTAGAGAAGTCCTTGCAGGTTCAATTTCTGCCTCCTACTAGGCCATGGATGTGCTTGGTTTGGTCTTATTTGCTCGCAATCACACATCCACAATGTATGGCCTAATTGTATTATAGTCTTAGCTGTATCACGTTTACTTATGACACGGGTGTTGACAAGCAGTATTAAGCTTGGCATGATTGACTTTTTAAAGTTTGATGGGGCATATGGTAATGTGCTTGCAAACACTTATGGTCACCTGATGACAACGATTGAATTCCTTGAAGGTAATGAAAATTGATTTGTATGATGAATAAAGTTGACTCTAACAACAATTTATGAATTGGCTAATTGTATTAGAGTTTAATATAAAATCGAATGTTTGTGGCTACACAAATTAAAGTTGATAAATGTAAAATCAAATTCAAATGTCAATATGGATTTGCCTTGAACCTACTTAAAATGGTGAATGGTAAATTACAAGGATTAATGTGTAACTGATAATCTTTGTAACATTGAATAATGTGATTTAATTGTATAAATCGTAGTTTAATTAATCCATGCTCTTGACATAAAATTAACCCTTTGTTGTACAAGCTCATACTAATAGTTAGTGAATACCATGCTAGCTGTTTGTAACCCCTAGCTCTATTCATTTGCATTTGCTCATATTTTCTTTTTATTTTTATTCCTTGCAGGTTTACCAAAAGGTTTTTAAAGGTATTTTATTTGGTCTATTTCTCACATCCTGAAATCGTCATTTGGTCTAGAATGAAAGGAAGAACCCAGCCACACAACAAAAATTACTTTATTGATAATGAAAATGTTCTAGTGTACACAATGCCTTTCGCTTGATGCAATATATATAACATAAAGAGAGACTCTTCACATTCCAACCAAAGGACTCTTCAATTTCCAAAACATCCTGAAATCATCATTTGGTCTAGAATGAAAGGAAGAACCCAGCCACACAACAAAAATTACTTTATTGATAATGAAAATGTTCTAGCGTACACAATGTCTTTCGCTTGATGCGAGATATATATATATATATATAACATAAAGAGAGACTCTTCACATTCCAACCAAAGGTCTCTTCAATTTCCAAAACATAACTCTTTATTTTCAAATACAACTCTTCATATTTCCATGCCTTGACACATGACGTATGACACGTCTTTATATTTAGTATGACAGGTTACAAAGACTTCTTGATAGATTGGCTTTATTTTGTGATCAGAGACAGCTGATGGTTAACTTGGGTAAGACTCGGATCATGGTATTTAATTGTTTAAAGACCTCTCATCTTCACTCCAGATTTCGGGCCCAAGAGATTGAGATTACTTCATCCTATTTGTATCTAGGTGTTATGTTTTGCGGACCGCATTTTAGCATGAGCCTACTATTCAGCCCAAAGTGAATAAGGGCATGGGTTCTCTTGCTTTGCTTGAGAAACAGTGCTTTAGACATCACTTTCAGGATACCTCGTCTAAGTTATCTCTCCTAGATTCTCTTGTTCGACCAACTGTTCTTTATGGTTCTATGGTTTGGGGTCCTTCTCTCCTTAGCTCCGATTGGGCCTCGATTGAGTGGGTCCAAACTTTGTTCTTGCGGCGCATTATCAAATATCATAGATCTACTCCTCATGGTATCATTCTTACTGAGTTCGAGGCTCATCCTTTAAGACTTGCGGCCATTTTTGACTTAGTTTGGTTTCTTCATCGCCTTCGTGGGTTTGCTGATATGGTTGGAGACCGTGATCGTTACTCCTATTTAGCTTATTGCTCTTCGGTTTCCATGGTGGCTGCTGAGTCTGGTGCTCGTGCGCGGTGTTGGTATGCACAAGTCTCTTCTTTGCTGAGTTCGATTGGGATTGATATTGATCATCTCCCCCCTTTTCAGTTTTCTTTGGATGCCCCTGCTCATCTTCTCCCTTCTCAGCAGGAGTTTAATGAGCATGTTCATCTTGATATTTATAGATGTTACATTACTGCTACCTGGGTTAACCCTCTTGGTGGTTTACGCCCACGGATGTCATTTTATGCGACACACTTTTTGGAGATCTCAGATGGGATTATCGCCCAACCTAGCTATCTTTCAAGGCGTTGGTCTCATGCCCTATGGATCTCCTTAGGTTCTTTCAGATTTGGTTTCCACCGTCTTCGGGCTCAGTTGGATCATCATATTGACATGGAGGAGCGAACTTGTTTGTTCTGTTCTTTAGGGGAGGTGGAGGATGAGGCTCACTTTCTTTTTCGAGCCCTATTTATTATGAGATCAGAGGGAGGTTCTTTTGTTTGTTCAGAGAGTGCTTCTCTCTCTATGATTTCTTCAGCTATTATAATCAGAGATGCCTTGCACTGTATCTGCGTGAGGCCACTATGCTCCGGGATAACATGATTCAGACTCTACTTCCACACCGACACTCATCTACTCAGCTCATTACTGCCTTTTTTACACCTTTATCCCCCTTGCGTGGTGTGAAAAGGCCCTCTAGCTCTATTCGGCCTAGTGATCTTTCTAGATGCGTCAAATCCCGTTCTGCTTATAGGCACCAGCGACACTCTTCTGGGACAAGTCGGAGATAGTGTAGTACCTCTATGCATCGACATGTGTATCATTTTGTGACTGATTTCTTCTCACCCAAAAAAGACTCTTAGTGCTTTTTGTTGCTTGTATTTGTTTGTTGTTGTTGCTTTTCTTTGGACACCTTTGTGTGCTCCTGCTGGCTTCAGCCCTACTTTGTTGTAATCTTTCTGTCCCATAGACCTCTTTTTGGTCTTTTGTTGGACATTAATATCATTATCTTATCTATCTTATCTTATCTTGAATTTTCTTATTCCAGCAGCCTTGTATTTCATTTTCCACAATGGGTAAAAAAGATGAATGTTATAAATATACCAAAGACTTTCCTGGAAGAACAAAATATCAAGCAAAATGTATGTTTTGTGAAGATATAAATTATGGTTGCATTTATAGATTCAAATACCACATTGCTGCCATACCTGGACGTGACATTACAATTTGCACTCAACAAACTGTTAAGGCAAAATGCACTTGTTTAGCGGCATTAGAAAAATATGAACAAGAGAAATTAAATAAGAAAAGGCAACTTGAAGGGTTAAGGGCTATTGGCTCGCATGCTACAATAGCTACCTTTGCATCCGCATCTGTAGGTTGTGTTGAAGAGGGTTCTATCAGGTCTCATTTTCATCCTAGAGCTCGTGCTAGTGTTCATGCTAGTTCTAGTGCTAGTCATTCTTATACTGAGATTGAGTTCAACCTATTGCAGCCTAGAGTGCGAAAGAACAAATTGGATAATTACTTTGAGTCCCGCACTACTCCTAGCTCACAACCCATGCTTGAGGGCATGGGTTTCAACAAGGAGGTTCATGATGTGTAATGGCCCTTACCAATAGGCCACTAATAACCACTAATACTGAACTAAGAAATTTCGTCAAACACTTGACATGCAAACTAATTACACTGCTGAAAGTAGAATGTTAAATAAAGGAAATTGATGTGCAACAAATCTACTCAAATAGCTGATGTAAAATAGTGCCAATATATTCATTCAATGATATCCAAATGCTTTTACATATGATATGCGATTTTCAACTCAAAGCATTACAACATGGCACATTACAAACAAACCCTTGCTGGTTGAATGCAACTGAGAATTTCTTGCAACTACAAACTGAAATGAAAGAACCTGGATTGGGCAAACACTAGAGACTGAATGCTGAAGACGAAATCATGAAAATACAACTCTAACCTGCCCTCAGATTTGCTGACCGTACAGCCTGCAGGTACAGCTGTACATGCACAAACAAGTACAGCACCTGACAAAAATAAATACCGGGTTGAAAGGTGCTGAAAATGGTATAGAAATAATCGCCAGGCTCCAAGGAAAATTCTCTCAAAAAAATGAAAATCAAACTCCCAGCTAACAGTGAGATATGAGCAAAAATGTATGTCCAGGCTGAAAATCGAGCCCTGCTGAAAATGTCTAAATACCAAATAAGCCCAACTTGAAGTAGCTGAATACCACTTCCAAAGTGCAACCCTTCAAAGGATATTTCACCTCCTCAATTATGCAAATCCTTAGGAGACTCTGTTCCTAATGATCGAATGACAATCTGCAGACCAAGATGGCACCACAAATGCTCAAAGGGAAAAGTAGTGTAAACTCAAGTCATCGGATGTCCAAATGAGAGGCCAAGCACTCTATTTATTCACTTTTCTAAGAAGCCACTAAGAACTTCTAGAAGTATCCATAAAATATTCTTATGAAATTCCTTGTAATGCACTTTTATATAAAAAGTAACTTTATAAAATAAAAAAGTGCAACTCAACTCAAAATTATAATATTTTGGCCCTTGCATAACACAAAATAAAAATATGATAAACCCCTTCTCTCCAAGAGCAAATAAGACCATCCAATCCCCAAATAATCATCAAAATGACTCTCTCACCAAAATCTTCTGCCTACAAGAGTCCATGATAGGCAAATTCACTGAGAAATAACATGTCACCAAAAAGGGGACATGACAGTCCGCCCCTCCTGAAATTGCTTGCCCTCAAGCAATCTCAAAGTTGGATGTTGCAAAATTTCTTCTCCCTCCCATGTGGCATCCTCCTCGGGTAAATCTCTCCACTTCACCAAGTACTCTCTGATAGTCCTCCTACGGAGCTCTCTCTCTGCTGTCAATGATGCACTCGGGAACGAGAACCAATTTCCCTTCATCATCCAATGGAGAAAGAACTGCTGAAGGCACAACATGCTGACCCAACGCCTTCTTCAGCCGTGACACATGGAAAACATTGTGCACCCTACTATCTGTTGGAAGCTCAAGCTCATAAGCCATCTCACCAATCCGCCTGATAATCCTAAAAGGGCCATAGTATCTAGGCTTAAGCTTCTCTGACCCCCTCTTCCTGAGAGTAGACTATCCGTAAGGCTGCAGCATGAGGTAAACCATGTCACCAACCTCAAAACTCCTCTTTGTCCTCTTCTGATCTGCATACTACTTGTGTTGATTCTGTGCTCTGGCAATATTATCTCTAAGAACATCAACAATGTCCTTGCTCTCCTGAAGCAAATCCCCATCTAACATCACTCATAAGCAAATCAACAAAGCTCGGTGCATTATAGCCATATAGTGCTCTGAAGGGAGTCATCTGAATAGGCATGTGATAGGTAGTATTATAGCAGTACTCACATAAATAAATCCATCTAACCCATGCTTTCTACTGACCAGTCACGTAGTTCCTCAAATATCCCTCCACCCACTTATTTACTATCTCTGTCTGCCCATCAGTCTGCGGGTGGTAACTGGTGCTAGGTGTGAGCTCAGTGCCACAAACGGAACACCTCCTGCCAAAAATGACTCAAGAACCTGCTGTCCCTATCACTCACTATGCTCCGGGGTATTCCATGTAGTCTGAAAATCTCCCTGAAAAAGACTTCAGCCACCTGCACTGTCGTGTAAGTAGTAGTGATGGGAAAGAAGTGTGCATACTTCATCAACCTGTCTACCACCACATAGATGCAATCTCGCCCTTGGGCCTTAGGCAAGTCCATAATGAAATCCATGGATATACACTCCCACTTCCTATCAGGAATGGGAAGTGGCTGTAGGAGCCCTGCTGGAAAGGTGTGCTCTTGTTTGTTCTGCTGACAAACTGGGCACTCTCTAACATACTGCAGCACATCTGCCTTGAGCCCCTTCCATGTGAACCGCTCTCGTACTTGCCTGTACGTTTTGAAGTATCCAGGATGTCCAGTTGTAGGTGAATCATGAAGTGCTCTCATAACAATACGCTTCACCTTTGATCCTGGGACTAAGAGTATCCTGTTTTGGTAGATGAATAAATCATCCACAAGTGTATACCTGGTATTGACAACTATCCCATCAATAATCTCGGATGCCCATGAATCTCTAGCATACTCAACAATGATCAAGTGCCTCCAATCCTCTGATATCTGAATCATAGCACTGAGATGTGGTCTACGTGACAATGCATCTACTACCACATTATGAGTCCCTTTCACATAGGAGATGTCAAAATCATAAGCCTGCAGTTTACTAACCCACTTTTGCTGCCTGTCATTGAGATCTCTCTGTCCAAGGAAATGTCTCAAACTATTGTGGTCAGTTTTAATGAAAAACTTACCACCCACCAGATACTGCCTAAATTTGGCCAATGCATGCATCATAGCCAACATCTCCTTGTTATATATACTAAATGATCTCTCTGGCCCATGGACCTTCCTGCTCTCAAATGCAATGGGGTGCTTGTCCTGCATCAAAATAGCACCAATACGCTCTCTAGGTGCATCACACTGAAGCTCAAATGGCTTCGAGAAGTCAGGCAATGCTAAAACAGGGCATGTAGTCATGATCTCCTTGAATCTCTCAAAGCAAGCTTATGCCTCAAGTGTCCAAACAAAGGCTCCCTTCTTCAGCAAATTTGTCATTGGAGCTACATGACATGAATACCCACTGACAAATCTGCGGTAGAGACCACACAACCTGAGAAACCCTCTCAACTGTGTCAGGTTCTCTGGAGTAGGCCAATCCACAATAGCACGGATCTTATCAAGATCCATCCTTACTCCCTCTGCACTAATGATGTGACCCAAATACAATAGCTCTGTCATGCCCAAATCACATTTGGACTCCTTGGCGTACAAAGATTCTGACTGCAAGATTCCCAAAACTGTCTCCAAGTGCTCTATGTGCTCCTGCTAAGTCCGACTGTAAATCAGAATATCATCAAAGAAGACTAACACATACTTCCTCAACTGGTGATTGAAGACCCTGTTCATGGTGGACTGAAAAGTAGCTGGCGCATTGGTTAGCCCAAATGGCATGACCACAAACTCAAAGTGCCCGCAATGACATCCGAAGGCAGTCTTCTCAATATCTTGCTTTCTAACTTTGATCTGATGATAGCCGAATCTCAAATCAATCTTCGTGAAGTAACATGCACCGTGAAGCTCCTCAATCAACTCATCAATCCATGGAATGGGGTACCTGTTCTTGATTGTCCTTTTGTTCAGCACCCTATAATCAATGCACATCCTCAATGTACCATCCTTTTTCTTCACCATCACAACCGAAGAAGGAAAAGGAGACTTGCTAGGCCTGATGTGACCCATCGCAAGAAGCTCCTTGATGGTTTTCTCGATCTCATCCTTGAGCCTCTTGGGATGCCTATATGGTGTAATCATCACAGGTTTAGCACCCTCCTCCAACTCAATGATGTGCTCAATACCTCTGTCTGGTGGTCTACCAGGTGGGATGTCACTGAAGACTCTGTCTTATGTTGTCCCTCCTGTGTAGGCATGAGAGTACATACGACTGCCCACTCAATGTCATCATGTTTGGCTATACTCTCCAGCCGTTTGAAGGAAATAATCCTGATGGCTCTCAAAATGTGTTGCTTCCCATCCACTCCATGTCCTTCAATCTAAAGGTGACCTCTCCCAATGAGCGCAACCACTCCATCCCAAGAACAATATCCAGATCACCCATGTTGATAACATGGTAGTCCGCCTTGAACTCATAGTTGTTCAAACGTAAGGGCAAATTTCTAACCATCCTATTACACTTAAGAGTGTAACCATCAGCAACCTGTACTCGTAGTCCCTCAAACTCCTCAATCATAATTCCACGACGTTTAACAAAACGTGCATCAATGAAATTGTGCGTAGCAACTGTATCCACCAAAGTAATAACTCTCTGCCCTGTTAGAACACCACGCAACCTAAAAGATCCTTCCTGCTAAATGCTAGACAAGCGTGCCTCTTGTAAGTGCAACTCGAGCTCCTCCTTAGTCTCTAGAGCTTCTGCTTCTGCCTTGAGCTCTGCATCACTATGATCAACCTCATGTCCAGAATTATCAAAATCTGAACCCTCATAGTAAGCCCACATAACCCTCTTGGCCTTCACCTTAGGCCTCATAGGACAATCATGATCTCTATCGTAGGGACCCTTTCAATAGAAACATAGCTTCTTCCTGCGCAAGTCATTCAGTGTCTCCATATCCAAAGGTGCAGTAGACTTACCCTTGGTGTCGCCTTTTTTGCCCTTGCTTTTATCAAACTTCTTATTGTCCTTCAATGAGGAAGTGCTCCTGGAGGTGAACCTGCTGGAGGGTGTTGTGAGCTCCATGCTCCGTGCCTTCCTCATGGCCTCCTGCAATGTAGGGGGATCGAATGTCTTGATCCACCCCTTTAGAGGTTCATACAACCCCTCTGTGAATAGTATAACCAACCTCCTCTCAGACACATCTTGCACCATCACTAATAATCTCTGAAACTCACTAATGTACACCTCCAAACTGTCTATCTATCTCAGTTGTGTAAGATCACGGAAGAAGACCTCCGGGTCTTCCTTATCAAAGCGCTCTACCAATCTATCCACAAAATCCTGATAGGATGTCACCTGATTATGCTGTAATGTAACCATACCATGTGACCACCAATCATGTGTTGCGCCCTCTAAATGCAAAATGGCAAACCTGATAGCATCCATCTCTGACATAGGCCTCAATGCTAGGAATGTATCTAACTTATGGATCCAGGCTTGTGCTGTCATTTGTCCACTACCGTTGAAAGATAGTAAGGTGAGCTTGCTAGCAACTCGTTGCAACTCACTATCCTGACCTCCTCTAGGCCTCTAGTTCTGCCTACTACTCCTCATGTGCTCTCTTCTCTAACTCAGGTAGCAATTAAAATTCAGCAACTCACGAAGATGAGGAGGTAGTGCCTACCATTCTGCATCTGCAGCTCGAAGATCATCCTGAAAGTCCTTTGGCATATCATCCTCTACTGCCTCCTGGGTTGCCTCTCTAAGGAATGTAGGACGTGTAGGCCTGTTTGCAATCCATGACCTGTGCCTAGGAGCACCCAGTGAACCTGCTACACTCCTATTATCCTACTCTGGTGTACCCCTACCCTATTCCTGATTCCTCGGCTGAACAACTCTCTTCATCATAATAGTCAATGCACGTATAGACTGAACTATCTCCTGCTGTCCAGTAGCCATTGCCCGGAAGAAGTTTCTAGCCTCATCATCATTAGTCCTGAGGACTCTAGGTGGACTCTGTGACTGTCTTTCACCCATAGTAAGTATATCTCTGAACGCCTGCTCACCCTCAAGTGCTGCTCTCCTGCGTGTATAATACTTGTGATACCCAAAAGTTGAATGATGCATAAAGATTCTTTACCCAACAGGATGGCAAGAACACCACTCTAATACCACTATAATGACCCTTACCAATAGGCCACTAATAACCACTAATACTGAATTGAGAAATTTCATCAAACACTTGACATGCAAACTAAATACACTGCTTTAAGTAGAATGCTAAATAAAGGAAATTGTTGTGCAACAAATCTACTCAAATAGCTGATGTAAAATAGAGCCAATATATTCATTCAATGATATCCAAATGCTTTCACATATGATATGCGATTTTCAACTCAAAACATTACAACATGGCACATTACAAACAAACCCTTGCTGGTTGAATGCAACTGAGAATTTCTTGCAACTACAAACTAAAATGAAAGAACCTGGATTGAGCAAACATTGGAGACTGAATGCTGAAGACGAAATGATGAAAATACAACTCCAACCTACCCTTAGATTTGCTGTCTGTACGGCCTGCAAGTACAGTCGTACATGTACGAACGGGTACGGCACCTGACAAAAATAAATACCGGGCTAAAAAGTGCCGAAAATGGTATAGAAATAATTGCCAGGTTCCAAGGAGAATTCTCTCAGAAAAATAAAAATCAAACTCCCAGCCAACAATGAGATATGAGCAAAAATGTATGTCTAGGCTGAAAATCGAGCCCTGTTGGAAATGTCTAAATACCAAATAAGCCCAACTTGAAGTAGCTGAATACCACTTCCAAAGTGCAACCCTTCAAAGGATATTTCACCTCCTCAATTATGCAAATCCTTAGGAGACTTTGTTCCTAATGATTGAATGACAATCTGCAAACCAAGATGGTGCCACAAATGCTCAAAGGGAAAAGTAGTGTAAACTCAAGTCATCGGATGTCCAAATGAGAGGCCAAGCACTCTATTTATTCACTTTTCTAAGAAGCCACTAAGAACTTCTAGACGTATCCTTAAAATATTCTTATGAAATTCCTTGTAATGCACTTTTATATAAAAAGTAACTTTATAAAATAAAAAAGTGCAACTCAACTCAAAATTATAATATTTTGGCCCCTGCATAACACAAAATAAAAATATGATAAACCCCTTCTCTCCAAGAGCAAATAAGACCATCCAATCCCCAAATAATCGTTAGAATGACTCTCTCACCAAAATCTTCTGCCTACGAGAGTCCATGATAGGCAAGTTCACTGAAAAATAACATGTCACTAAAAAGGGGACATGACATGATGCTACCAGAAAAGAAGTTTGCAAATTTTGGTACTTTTGCAACATTCCATTTATTGCAGCCAAATAATTGATTCTATTTTATTTGTTTTCTTTAAGGTTAAAGTACAATTTTAATTATATCTACTTGTTTAATGATTCATTGGTTAATCATAGATTCACTTTACAATTTCACATAATGATTTGTCATCTAAATTTTTAATCATAATTTATTTGTGACAGGGCTCCTTATTGGCAAAACATGATAGATGCGGTTGTTATTTGTGGTCTGAGGTTTAAAGCCCCAACGAAGGCTAAGTTGAGTGGATACATATTAGATGAAATGGTAGAGTATATGAAGGTTGAGCTTGAGGACCACCGAAAGGAGTGGACGGAAAAGGGTTGCACCATCATGACTGATGGTTGGACGGATAGGACGAATAGAACACTCCTCAATTTTCTTGTTTCCTGTGGAGATGTATGATCATTCTACTTTCCTACATGCATTGTTGTGAATCATGATTGAAGAATTTAAATTTTGATTTGTTGATTGCTAATTTGTTCATGATCCATGACAATTCATTGTTTTGTAGGATATAGCATGTTCCTTAAATCCATTGATGCTTCCGCTCATATACAAAACACCACATATTTATGTGAGGTTATTGAGGAAGTCATAGCAGAGGTGGGGGAACAAAATGTGGTGTAGGTGGTGACGAATAATGCAGCAAGTTATGTGGTTGCAAGTAAACTTTTAACTTTTTAAGTTTGAAAATAAATTTATTTGAATTTGGAACTTTTTCTACTTCTAAGTTTCCTAAATTGTTTAAATTTCTAATTAATTTAAAATTGTTGTAGGTAGACTTTTGATGGAAAGTCAGCCCACCATATTTTGGTCTCCTTATGCGGCACATTGCCTTGACCTCATATTGGAGGAAACTAGCAAGCTTGAGTGGGTCAAATCATGTGTGGAAGGGCCAAAAATATATGCAAGTTTATCTACAATCATGCATTCGTCCTTAGCACAATGAGGGACTACACAGGAGGCAAGGAGTTAGCTCGTCCAGGGATCACGAGATTTTTCTCGAATTTCATCACAATGTAGTCCTTGTTGACATCAAGGGCAGATTTGAGGAGCATGTTTGTTGGGCAAGAGAGGACTACATCTTCCTATGCTACGACAACTACAGGGGTAGATGTGGTGAATTGCACCTTTGATGAGGATGGTTTTTGGAAACCTGATAAAGGAATTGTTGAGGTAAATTTCTTACAATTTAACATTTAGTATTTAATATTTATTGTTTAGTTGTTTAATGATTTAGTTTTACTTTTAGTTTTATATTTAAGTTTTGACTCAAATGTTTTTTAACATTATATGCAAGTCACTGAGCCCCTCATATCTCTCCTACAAATTGTTGATGGAGAGAAGCCCTCTATGGGCTACATATATGAGGGCATGGATAGGGCCAAGGAGGCCATTAAAGCCCAGTATGCAGGAGGGCAAGAGAAGTATGCCCCTATTTGGGAGATCATTGATAGAAGATGGCAAAATCAACTCCACCAACCCATCCATACAGTAGCTTATTATCTCAATCCAGCATTATGTGTCCATCCTGACTTCGAGGCAGATGAAAAGGTTCTCATCAACCTATATACAGTGATCCAAAGGTTGAGTAGTGATGAGGATAGAGCAGCTGCAACCATTGAGCTAGACAAATTCAATAATAAAGTAGGGTCAATTTTCTCTAGCAAGTTGGTCATATATACTCGGCCAACAATACAACCAGGTAAAAATAATATAACCTTGAATCTTACGTTTATGGTTTATAAGTTGTCCATTTTAATTTTTGATCTTGTAATTTTAAAGTTGTAAATGAGACTAATTGTTTTTGTTTTCCCTTATTTCAGATAGATGGTGGCAAATGTTTCGGCTCACAACCCCAAAACTTCAGAAAATTGTCATCCGTATTCTGAGTCAGCCAAGCAGCGCTTCTAGATGTGAGCACAGTTGGTCCATGTTTGAGCATATCCACTCGAAAAGGAGAAATAGGTTGTTTTGTAATGTCCACATTTTTTGGCAACATCAGAGTTCCAGAGATTGGCTTATTATTGTGATCCTCGTAGGCTAATAATTGTGGGTAGAGGGTCCTTTGATGCAATGGCTTGGATTGGGAGGGTCTTATCTTCTCCACAATTCAATGAGCTTCAGTTTGGTCTTCGTTTGGCTTAATTCGGACATCATTTTCTCTGCTTACTATTTTTAGTAAGTGCTGAATCATCGAGATGGAGCTCTGCTATTTTTTAGAAATGAGGTATGGTCGTATGCGGCATGGTCATGTCAGCCCCTAGTTCAGACAATGTGTGAAGATGATGAGTAATAATAGATATATTAATATTTATTTGGCCAAAATAAATATTAAGTTTTGAGCTTATATTATTAAGTTATAATATAGTTAAGTATATTATAACTTAACCCACTTAAAAAAAATTTAAAGTGGAACTATATCTTTTATTCCACATTGGGGAGAAAAGTGAGTTCCCACAAGGAAAGAATAAAAGGGCATGAGAGGTTCTTTTCTTATCATCCAATTATTGTCATTTATATTTGATGAGTTGTGTGGAGCCAACGATTTCAACATTTGCCACTAGAGAACGGAGTTCTTTTTTGTGCCTCCATTTGAGCTGGTGAAATACCCAGTGAATTTGGTATTGGTAGGACATCATACAAGTGTTCTATTCGAGCATATTGGTGAAAGATCCTTGAAGGGGCTGTAATTGTTGGAGAAGACAAATCAGTCTTTTCATTGTGTCAAATTTGTGGCCTAGGGAAAGATTCGTGGAGTAAGATTGAAGGAATAAGTTGAATATTGCTACAGTAACTTGCTACAATATCGTTGTTACAGTAACGCTACTACAGTAATGCTGATACAGTATCATTGCTATAGTAACACCATTACAGTAATGCTACTACAATATCGTTGCTACCAGCTAGTCCTATCCGCAGTGTTGATGATGGACTTATTTTACAGGGACGTGTATGTGTCGGTGCCGTGGGTGGACAACAGCACTGAGCTTCAGCAAGTTGAGTCTCCCAGAGTAGTCGCTATAGTTAGTTCAGAGGTAATTGATGATGTCGTTGTCACTGACTATTCAGACTCTCCTAAGGAGGGAGTTCTTATTGGAGACTTATATGTCAACTATCGTAGTGTTGCTCCAGTGCAAGAGGCAATTGCTTCCTTAGGTGGGACTGAGTGTCAAGTGTCAATAGTTGAGGCTTTATTGGGAGATGCGGATGCAAATAGTATGGACACATATGATGATCCATTTGATGATGCTATGAGCTGCATTGGGTATGATACCCCTTGTTAGATATTGGGTGATGACTCCGAGGAGGTTTTGGATGAGTCCCAGGATCGATGTTTATAGGATCTTACTATTGAGGTGGAAGCCGAGACATACAAGGAGATTGATATTGTGAGGGCTTCCATTTCTTCAAATGGCGGGCTAGTTGAGGTACGTAGTAGTTGTATCTCGGATGCACAGTTGTGTGAGGACGATAGCACACGTATGAGCAATCTTATGGTGGGCAGTTTTCATTCAGTTTCCTATCACAGTGCAGTTAGTGAGACAAAGAGCTTGCATAGGCGTCAAGAGTTATAGAGGCATCATGTGACTTGTTAACTGAAAGTGAGTGATCGTGACATTTCTTCAGCTCTTAAGCATTATGATGCTATCTGTTAGATGCTAGCTACATCTGGTCGGGGTGCTCCTGTGTCAGATGAGCACGGTGATATTAGTCTTTCCCTAGTAGAAGTTCATGCGCTTCGAGAGGTTGTCAGGATCTTGAAACACAGTTACTCTTAGTTAGTTGTTGAGAGGATTACCTTCTAGAGCGAGGTAGCACCTGTTATGAGACGTTGTTAGGGAAAGAAGAGGAGGTGATTGAGCTCACCCAAGAGCTCAAGGTGACTGTGGACTCTCCTAAGTATACTCAGTTGGCTCTCCAGGAGTCACAGTCGCAGTTGGATGAGGTTACCGTGGGGTTAGAGCGAGTACAATTGACACTAGCCCCAAACCCTATTCAATTACATATTACAGTTGGTGGTGAGTTTGCTTCCATGGTTGGGGATGAGGGACATGATGATGTCGCAGACACATCCATCCAGGATATGGGTGTAGTAGCTATCGAAGAGGTAAGAGTATCAATGGAGTCGAGCTCTCATGTTGATTTGCTTCCTTCTGCTCAAAGCGAATCTATTTCTTCATCTCATACAGCTGATAGCATGGGACAAATGAGAGTACCACATTTTCAGAGGGATCAATCGTGGGTCACAAGAGAGCAGGTTGATGCTTCCACATATAATTTCTACTGCATAGAGTCCTTCATTGAGTACCTATTGGAGAGTTCAAATGTTCGAGAGGATTCATACAAAGTATCTGAGGGTACTCTCATATGAGACTCTCATGATATTCAGAGGTTGGTGGGAAAGATTGTAAAGACATCGTGTACTATGCTTTCCCACAAGGATTTTGTGGTTGGATTTGTTGAGAGGATTGACCAAGATTCAGAGATTGGAACCGTCTCTTGATTCCCAGTTTGATACTGATGAGCCCTTGACAACGATTGGGAGTTATCAACATTACACTGTGAGGAGCATTCATCACTTTTCTTTTGACCCACAAGTAGAGGATTTGGTTTCACGTCAATGTGGGTTGCCTCTGGTTTCATACCATCCATTATGGGATGGGTTAGCACCGTCTTTTACAGATGGGATTGACAGCTGTGAGTTAGACCCCTTGTAGTATCTACACACCCACGACCATTTGGCAGAGGTTGGAGTTGGTGGTAATGTTTTAGGTACCTATAGTTGTTACCATCTCCACAGTATAGTTGGGTTTGAGTGTCAGTTTGATGAGGACTCAGCTGTAGACAGAGTTGCTATTTCAGTTGGGTTGAGTTTTGATGAGTTGTTGCCTTCATTCGTGCCTAGGGTCAATTTTCAAATGATTCTGATAGTGATGTTCATTATTTGGGTGTTGGTGCTACAAAAGTTGCTTGTCCACTGCAGGGATAGTATGCAATTCCACCTTTGGGATCCAGGTGGACTATGACATTCATTTTGTTTATAGGATTGCCTGGGGACGAGCAATCTTAATGAGGGAGGACTGTAATGGCTCCATTTTTTGGCAGCATCAGAGTTTCGGAGATTAGCTTATTATTGCGATCCTCGTAGACTAATTATTGTGGGTAGAGGGTCGTTTGAGGCAATGGCTTGGCTTGGGAGGGTCTTATCTTCTCCACAATTAAGTGAGTTTCAATTTGGTCTTCGTTTGGCTTAATTCGGACATCACTTGCTCTACTTACTATTTTTAGTAAGTGTTAAATCATCGAGATGGACCTCTGCTACTTTTTAGAAATGAGGTATGGTCGTATGCAACTTGGTCATGTCAGCCCCTAGTTTAGACAACGTGTGAAGATGATGAGTAATAATGGAGATATTAATATTTATTTGGCCAGAATAAATATTAACTTTTGAGCTTATATTATTAAGTTATAATATAATTAATTATATTATAACTTAAGTCACTTAAAAAAAAATTAAAAAGTGGAACTATATCTTTTATCCCACATTGGGGAGAAAAGTGAGTTCCCACAAGGAAAGAATAAAAGGGCGTGAGAGGTTCTTTTCTTATCATCCGATTATTGTCATTTATATTTGATGAGTTGTATGGAGCCAAGGGTTTCAACATTTGCCACTAGAGAATGGAGTTCTTTTGTGTGCCTCCATTTGAGCTGGTGAAATACCCAATGAATTTGGTATTGGAAGGACATCATACAGGTATTCTATTCGAGCATATTGGAGAAGGATCCTTCAAGGGGCTACAATTGTTGGAGAAGATAAATCAGTCTTTTCATAGTGTCAAATTTGAGGCCTAGGGCCAGATTCGTGGAGTAAGATTGAAGGAATAAGTTGGATATTGCTACAGTAACGTCACTACAGTAACACTGCTACAGTAACGTCCCTACAGTACTGCTGCTATAGTAATGTCGCTATAGTAACGCTGCTGCTACAGTAACGTTGCTACAGTAGCGCTGCTATAGTGTTGTCGCTACAGTGATTCTCTATAGTGGTGTTGCTGCTACAGGAACTCGCTACAGTAAAAATCTCAATTTCCTTGAGCAATTTTCCAGGTTCCTATCTATTTCATTTGTATTGTATGGAGGATAGATTTGAATATTTTAGGGCATGTGTAAGAATTTAGAAATCATTTGTAATTTGATTTATATCAGATTTTTACATCAAAATTTGTTGCCCTGATGTCTTATTGACGTAGATGCATATTTTCTCATTTGTAACCAATATTTATATGTTCCAAAAAAACACAAAAACATTTGATGTTGGTTATTTGGTGTTTTGCAAGCGTATCAATTAAAGTTTTGCATTTATATATATCCCTTGCTTGCAAAGTGTTTGACGAAATGTCAAACAACTAAATTGGAGAAGAGCTTGGTGTTTATTGAAGTTATAACCAGTTGGGGTTATTACATGTTTGTGCAGAGGTTGAATGATCTTGTCTTTGTTCATTACAACCTCCATCTTGGGATCAAACAGATTTTGGGTGCTGACTCTGCTGCGATCATTCTGGAGAAGATTGATCTAGAATCAGAGTGGCTCATTGAGGCTGTGGATCCAATCTTCATTGAGGCAAACCATGAGTGGGTTGACCAGGTAGATAGAGAGGTTGAGGTTGTGGCTGTGGCCATGGCCATCGTAAAGGACAAAGCTAGAGCACGTTCAGGCACTGGAAGACGCACATGCGCACGCACAGACACAGACCCTAGTGATGTTGTTCATGAGTTCATCTTACATGTGGGGGCTATGGCTCAGTAGTCCTCTTGAACCTACCTTAGACACCTTTGTAGAAGGCAGATAGGATACTCAGAGGCTAAGGCTGCGGTCGAGCTTGAGGATGATGATGAGGATGATGACGAGGTATGAGCTAGAGCCTTGTTTTTTCATTTTGTTTACAGATAGATAGACATACGTTTCATGGATCTTCATCTTACATAGATTTATTATTTGATGTCTCATGGATCTTCATCTCACATACATTCTATGATTTGACTCATTATGATCCTATGATTTCTATTTACCTCAGCTACAATTTACATTTTACATGTAATGTAGTTACGTATGTGATGGATTTATCAATTATGTTCCATGTTTATGTATGTTAGCTTCTATTTGATAATGCTATTGTGTTTAAGTTATATATTCAATAAAGGGGGCATGAAATAAGTATTAGATTGTTAAAATTTCTAAATTTCAAGGGTTTATTAAATTTTCCGATTAGTAGCCGATTCGATTCCAATTCATGGCTGATTCACGATTTGATTCGGGCTTGCCAATTCCAATCCAATTCCGATTCTCATTACTTTGATCATAACAGCAACCTGACGAAAGAGGGATCTAGACAACATAATATGCATAACATAAATATCAATAAGTGAAATAGCATACGGACAAAAAATCTAGAGGCATTTTGATATCAACAGTCTTCACATATCAACTATGATAGTCGAATCTGAAAACAAGAACATGACTCAGGCCATCCAATGTTTTCCGTGCAGGCGAGGAATTCATAAGAATCACAATCTTTAGCTGAGAATAAAATGCAGAAAATTCTTCACCAAGGATAAGAAAAAGAATGCATAAGATACAAAAATAACTTTCTTAAATGTTGTTCTCAAACTAAGCTCTGATACCATGTTGGATTTAGCCCAGAAATCAATGATAAACAGCAACAATGAAAAGTCAAAATAGATACAAGGGACACACAGAGATACCGTGGGAAAACCCTTCTATAATGAAGGGAAAAACCCAGCCACACAAAAAAAAATTACTTTATTATAATGAAAGTGTTCCACTGTACACAATGCCTTTCACTTGATGTGATATATAAATAACATAAAGAGAAACTATTCACATTCCACCTGAAGGTCTCTTCAATTTCCAAAACATTACTCTTTATTTTCAAATACAACTCTTTGTATTTCCATGCCTTAATGCATGATCTATGTAATGTCCCTTCGTTGGCTACCCAAGAAATTTAGGATGATTATCAATTTTTTATTACTTATTTTACCAAATGATCCAAATTAAACTCGGCCAAGATGTTATTTCATATATATATATAGGTATAGGTATAGCATTTGTTGTAAATAGGTAGGAATGTTTCACATTTAATAATTTAAAGTGCCATGATGTTATCATTTCATTGATTTAATACCCTTGTGCAATTACTATGTATTAGTAATTGAATCTTTATGTTTGTAGATATTACTTTAATCAAGTTGAATAATTTTTGCACTACTACGATGGATGGTAGATTGGATTTGTAATTTTCTTTCTATTAAACAAGATGCGATTCTCTAAAGAAAAGAGTATTGGATAAGATATAAACTGGAAATCCCCCTTATCGACTTTGCATCTTATTTTGTTAATGTTGATGTCTTCCCTTACTTTCGAAAGAGACTTATTATTCCTTTGTCTGAACCGTGACTGAAATGACTTGGGCGGTCTTCTAATATGCTGTGTAATTCTTACTTCCTCCACCTCAGAATCCGGATATCTTGTTTTAAGTATTCCACTTATAAATAGTTGCTGCAATTTGTGACTGGCACCGTTCACCCTACTATCCAATGTCTGCGATCCTTACTTCTCTCCTTTTCTCAATCAACAATGGACCTTTGTCTTTGACAGCACAATTCTGAGATTAATTTGTTTCAACCCAGCAATTTCAATCTATAATGCATGATGTCCGAGGAGGTGCCTGCTCGTTGAGAAATTAGATAAAAGAGAATTGTGATGTATTTTGCTCTGTGACATTTTCTATCTGCCTGTCCTTCCCCCCCCAACCCTTGATTCGATTCTCTCCTTTGTATCTTGTTTGACAACTGCCCATGGGAGATGCCTCTCTTGAGGTCGCACCTCTAAGCTGCTCGCTGCTCTCCATAACCAAATCGTTGTCTGACCTTGTAATATTCAATTAGTATAATTGTCATATGTCAATGCAAGGGCTATGTTTGTTGTATGTAATTTTCTGGTAATAATTGTGACCCCAACATGTTGCAATTATGATATGCATAATGTGATGTTAGTGTAGAGATGTCAATGCATTGTCTTCCAAGCGAAATTATGTAGATCCTTTTAATAATATTGTTTTAGTTTATTTGATTCTTAGTATTTTGTTATTCATGTATGTAGCACATATTATGAATCTATTAATTATTATTATTATTAATAGATTCATTTGAATTGATATTTGAATTATTATATTATTATATTTTCCTAATTAATATTTCATACCTAATTTGTACTTATATTATATTTTTATCCATTTAATATTATATTTGTTTATTTATTTATTGAATCTGATATCTGAGATAGGGGACATTACAGCATGCCCTTCCCAAATTTGCTTGTCCTCAAGCAATGGCAAACCCTTTATTGTAACTTTTGAAATCCACTCCAACGATCCTGAAAAAGGCCATTTTAACTTTAGGTTAGAAATGCAATAAATTTATTAACCTTGAAGATCGTAATATTAGAAGTACTAAGAATATTTCAAAGATAGAACTTATCTGTATGTACTGTAATATTGTCATTTATGTTGCTATGTCTTGCCTTGTTCCACGATGAGTCTTAATGAGTAAACCTTGCAATTTCTCGGTGAGACTATCTCTCCCACGGTCTTACAAGTATCCCTCAAATATGCATTTGTAATCTTAGGGGAGACTTTATCATCACTAGGTCTCTATGGATATCTCTTTAGGATGCATCCATCTCTATAATCCTTAGGAAAGACTTTGTCTTGTCGTAAGGCCTCTATGAGTATCCCTTTAGGATGTGCTCATCTTCTTTATTTAATCCTTAGGTGAGACTTTATCTCATTCTAAGGCCTCTATGGTTATCCCTTTAGGATTATCCATCGCTATTATCCTTGGGATAGACTTTATCTCATCCCAAGTCACTATGGATATCCCTTTAGGAGCATCCCTCTCTATTTAATCCATAGAAGAGACTTTATCTCATCCTAAGGCCTCAAGAAGTGCATGATCTTTCTATAGTTTCATTCAATGAGTTTTGAGTAAATTTTGAGTATAAATATAACTTAACATTCGTATTCGTATACTTATTACAAATTCTCATAACCAATAACTTGTTAATCCAAAAGAAATAGGTATGAATACTAACTGAAATTAAATAATTTCTTATCCTATTTTATTTTCCCTTCTCTAATATTGATTACTAATTCCATTCAAATTTATGCACCAAGTGGAATTTCTTCAAGATACCATTGCTTCTCTCCTTCATTTTGTACTTGGATACTATTCAGATCTCTTGGATCATGTCTTGCTTTCTTATGTGACTCTTTTGTTTCTCTCTCAGATGTTGCATCTATTCTATTAATTTGATTCCTTTTGCTACACTTGTGACCTGATGCCCATGGTTCTCTACACCTAATGCATAAGCCTTTCTTCATTACGTCCTCTTTTTGTTTGAAAGCATCCTTTCCTTGACACTGATGCCCAACATTCCATTGTCCTTTGCAAAAATAACATTCTTTTTCTAATGGCTTCTTCCAAGTTTTGTGGTTCATGCGGTTTAATAGAGTGTCTGGTGGAGTCTTTAAATCCTTCTGTAAATATATGAGTGAGTCTCTTTTGGGAAAGGTCTAGAACCATAACTGATAACTCCTGGAATTTGTGAGCATAGTGTTCCACTGTTCCATCATGGGATTTAGAATAAAAAATGTGTTTAATTTTTCTAACCATTGGAGTGGTGTAGTCTTTTCTAAACCATCAAAATGTGGAAGCTTTATTTTGTTAATTTTATGTTTGAGTTCTTCATTTACAGTCCTTCTAGACATCTCCCTTCATTTATCATCACAAAATTCTCTGAATGATATTACTTCTCTAATGTTAGGTTCTAGAGCAGCATATGCCCTCGCAATATCTTCCGTACCAGTTAGGGGTTGCTCAACCCCTTCCTCCTCTCCTAGATTTACTCTTCTAGGTAGGAATGTGGGTTGGGGTAGGCTAGAGCTTGAAGTTACATTATTATTTTCATAATGGACTGAATTAGTTTCTCTCCCTATGTTAGGTTGACTTCTCAAATTATTGATCGAATTTCCCATGTTCTGTAATACTTGCAGGAGGGCCTGATTTCTCTTCTCCATTTGATTCAATATAGTTTCGTTGGTTTGGTGGGTTTGCTCCATATATGTTCTCACTTCATTTGCTAGGTCATTAATTGTAGTTTTATTTGTCCTTCTCTCATAAGTTTCCATAAGCCTTCACTCACAAGATGGCATGATTATGCTCTGATACCACTGTATCGTCCTTTCGTTGGCTACCCGAGAAATTTAAGACAATTACCAATTTTTGATTACTTATTTTTCCAAATGATCCAAATTAAACTCGACCAAGATGTTATTTCATATATATAGGTATAGCATTTGTTGTAAATAGGTAGGAATGTTTCATATTTAATAATTTGAAGTGCCATGATGTTATTGTTTCATTGATTTAATACCCTTGTGCAATTATTAAGTATTAGTAATTGGATCTTTATGTTTGTAGATATTACTTTAATCAATTTGAATAATCTTTGCACTACTATGATGGATGGTGGACTGGATTTGTAATTTTCTTTGTATTACACAAGATGCGATTCTCTAAAGAAAAGAGTATTGGATAAGATATAAACTAGAAATCCCCTTATTGACTTTTCATCTTATTTTGTTAATGTTGACATCTTTCCTTACTTTCAAAAGAGACGTATTATTCCTTTGTCTAACCTATGACTGAAATGACTTGAGCGGTCTTCTAATGTGTAGTGTAATTCTTACTTCCTCCACCTCAGAATGCGGATATCTTGTTTTAGGTATTCCGCTTATAAATAGTTGCCGCAGTTTGTGATTAGCATCATTCAACCTCCTATCCAATGTCTGCGATCCTTACTTCTCTCCTTTTCTCAATCAACAATGGACCTTTGTCTTTGACAGCACAATTCTGAGATTAATTTGTTTCAACCCAGCGATTTCAATATATAATGCCTGGTGTCCAAGGAGTTGCCTGCTAGTTGAGAAATTAGATATAAGAGAATTGTGATGTCTTTTGCTCTGTGACGTTTTCTGTCTGCCTGTCCTTCTTCTCCCACACCCCCCCCCCCCCCCCCCCTCTCTAATTCGATTCTTTCCTTTGTATATTGTTTGACAACTGCCCATGGGAGACGCCTCTCTTGAGGTTGCACCTCTAATCTGCTCATGGCTCTTCATAACCAAATCGTTGTCTAACCTTGTAATATTCAATTAGTATAATTGTTGTATGTCAATGCAGGCGCTATGTTTGTTGTATGTAATTTTCCGGTAATAATTGCTACCCCAACATGTTGTAACTATGATATGCATAATGTGATGTTAGTGTAGAGATGTCAATACGTTGTCTTCCAAGGGAAATTATGTGGATCCTTTTAATAATATTGTTTTAGTTTATTTGATTCTTAGTATTTTGTTATTCATGTATGTAGCACATATTATGAATCTATTAATTATTATTATTTTATTATTATTAATAATAGATTCATCTGAATTGATATTTGAATTATTATATTATTATTTTTTCCTAATTAATATTTCATACCTAATTTGTACTAATATTATATTTTTATCCTTTTAAATTATATTTGTTTATTTATTTATTGAATCTGATATCTGAGATAGGGGACATTACAATCTATGGCACATGTCTTTATCTTTAATATTACAATTTATCATAAATGTCCTTTTCAGCTGAAAGTGAACATAATGGTGTTAACACCCAGAGATAAAGATCTCTATCACAGCTATGAACTCCAACAAGACTGACTAGCTGAAGATTAGTAAATTATGTCATGAGAGTTAGTTGTGTAAATTTTCAGTTATTTGCAGGAAGTCGCAGGGAGTACATTATAACATATTGCTCCAACCCAAAATCCCCACTTCGCTTCAAATGAAATTCTAGATCTGCAACTTGGTATTATAAAACTTATGCATTAGAGATCAACTAAATCATAATCAGAAAGAAGAGAAAATATAGACTTGGTTATCAATAGACATAATGCTCCTTTTCAGTAACATACATGTTGCTTATGTATATTGGTATGATTGTTTGTTTAATGTTGCTTATGTATATGGTATGGTTATATATTTTTGTCAGAGAATGATTCTGAGTTTGTAAGGGCCTGTATATGGATGATAATTCTCTTGTTAGAAGAAGCCTTTGGCTTGTTGTGATGTAATTTCTATTATTCAACATTATGAAAAACATTGCTATCAGACAATATAAGGTTGATAATGAAAAAAAAGTGATTAAGACTATTAGTTTCGGTATTGTTGTTAAGAATAAGACTTTGTATGATGATTTAATCCTATTATTTTTGCAGGACCTGCATAAGGGTTGGGAATCCTTCTCTTCCCAAATAGTTAGAATGTATGTCTTGATTTGTTGAGATTCTTAGAATGGATGCAAAACTCATAACTGGACAATAAACTACTTATGAATTGTGTACCTAAAACCAATCAACCTTAACATTTTACAATGTCATGTGTGCAGTGATAATGATAAGATTCTAACTGGACTATACGTTTGTAATTCGTAAGGTAAGAAATGCTGTTAATGAAGTTACGATTGAAGTTGTTGTAGACAGAAAGATGATAATGGAAAGGTGAAGGGATAAAGGGCATTCATATCTTCAAAAATATGACTGACACTTCAATACTAACTTGTTGAAGTGAAGTAAGCAAGGCTAAGTACAGGAATACAAACTAGTGATTGAATGTTCGTAATTAGTGGATTTAATTTTTTTAAATGCGCCTACAAGTGGGTATAAGTGGAAACTTTATTTTATGATAATCAAAAAAATATCTTGGCTATCATATGATCAACTAAGTTGCACAATCTTTCAACAATGCTTAGGTCATATTACATACAATGATATCAATGTTTGTATAGTTTCACAAGTTGTAACTCCTTCAACAATTTCAGAATCTTTTTGGGCCCTTGCTTGTGTGTGCCTTCTCCTAGGCCACTGCAAGCCTATTTGGACCTTACCTTATCCTGCTGTCATCAAATTCTCAAATTAGGACCTGATTTTGCATCACAAATGCCAAAACTATGACTCCCTTGCTGAGGCCCTATTCAGGTGAGACTCTGTTCAACTTTGAACAGTGACTGGACAAGCAAAAAAAGTTACTACCATGGACCTTTTTAAGTGCCATAATCTGCACACATACCGTGCCAAAATTCCCTCAAATTTTAGCCATTGTTAGTGTAGACCTTCCCATTTTCAAATCTATTCTCATTCTTCGTACTTGAATGTTGGAAGCCTAAATGTGGAAATACCTTAAGAACTCTATATAAGGAAATCATTAATCATTCAAAAAATCTATTTCAAGCATCCCTAATTCCTTCAAGAGAAAGTCTGGAGTACAAGGAGCATCAAAACTACAACTTTTTTTCAAGTCTGCTTCATGATGGAATTTGTTATAATTTGTCATGTTATTGCATCAAAACTTGAAGGACATGTCTAAAGAGCATTGCACTACCACCAGTATGAAACGTAAGGTAAAATTATATCAGCTACATTGGAAATGTTGTTATTGATGTCAAGGCTACATAGACAATTGGTTGACATTGAAAAAAAGAATGGATAAATCATGGACAGTGAAGGTTTATGAATGAGATTGGATTGTTGATAAAGATATATTGTTGTCATAAATATATGGAGAACATATTGACAATAAAGGACAAAGGCCAAAGGCCATAGACCTTAAATAGGTATACACATTAAAGAAAAACAATGATTCATGTATGGAATTTTCATCAGAAGACAACAATCAATGTTCTATAAATAGCAATTCAAAGTTGGTGATTTAAAGAAATAATATAGTAGTACATAAGTGTAATTGAATTAAACTTATATCAGACTGTATATAGAAGCACGATCTGCTGAGAATATAAACTTCAAATCTTTAGTCTTGATCTGCAGTGGTGAATCCGATCAGAGATAATGTCAATCTCTGATGATGAATCTCGGCCTGTAAGAACACACAGAATTTTGACCTGCTATTGCAAATATAACTTGAATAACAACTTGTGAGAATAAGTGACAATGTTGGATATGGATCTGCTGTAGGTAAAGAACGTATATTAATTTCGATGTCAATACCACAACAAATGATGCACATATACCTTGTCTTCAATAGATGCCTCTCAAGATCGGTCATGATCTTTCATTCCCGAGTCACGATCTGTTTACAGAATTAGTTAGTATTAACTAACTAATTTGATCTCATACACGATCTGATTAGTTAGTTAATACTAACTAATTGTGACTGCTTTATATATATATATATATATATATTCAAAGTTATCAATCTGCAATACATAAGTGCATCGAATTTCATCTCAGATGTGTCTGATCAATCTCTGATTATAATATATATATATATATAATTTGCAGTCTCAGGAGATCTGCCCGATGTTGTACATTAACACTCATTAACACTCCCTCTTAGCTAGGGAACATAACTAAGATGAATTTTAGATATCACCTTACTTGTGACATCAAGGAGTATATTTAGAATATCACATCTCATGACATTCATATACCCTGGTTATGATATGTGCACTAACATCATGTCACATGATGTCTATCATAACTCATCATGCTGTCTCACCATGATTATCTAATAAAGAACATGATAATGTGTAAAGGTATTATATTTCATGATATCCATCAAAATGTTATAGAGATACTACTATCATAATCTACATAAAGATATCATGTCACATGATATCCATCATGATAGGAAACATTGTAAAGTCGTCACCTCACAATGTTTAATACAAGTGCACATTACCAGAAAGATTGTCGCCTTAATGTAATGTACACAGGAAGAGGGCCATTGAGTCGCACATATGACAAAAAGAGTTTACACATAAACCATCTTTAGTATATAATTTTACAAATGAAATAAATTTAGAGACCGAGTCTCAATTACATTTCAATCATACCAAGTTTCTTCCTTAAGTGTTCCGCTTTAATTCTAGAAAGACGTTTGGTGAAAATGAATGCAGTTTGATTACTAGTATTAGTATACTCTAATTGGATTGCTTGCCTCTCTACCATATCTCTGACATAGTGAAAAGGAATTTCAATATGCTTGGATTGATCATGGAACACTGGCTTTTCTGACAATTTGATACAACTTTGATTATCACAGAGTAGTAGTAGGCTTTAGAGGTTTTCCAAATAGTCCTGCAATCAATTTCCTAAGCCATATAGCTTCCCTGACTCCCATAGCTGCTGCAATATATTATGCTTCAGTAGAGCTTTGTGCAATGGAGGATTGTTTTCTGCTTGTCCAAGAGATCATAGCGGATCCAAAACTGAAACAACACCCATATGTGCTCTTCTGATCTGCCACACTGTCAACCCAATCTAAATTTGTGAATCCATGTAGATCAAGATCAATCTTCTTGTATTTAAGGCCATATCCAATAGTACCCTGTAAGTATCTAAATATATGTTTAGCAGCAACAAGATGATTTTCACGAAACTCACACATGAACTGACTTAAGGCATTCACAGCGTAGCATATATCAAGTCTACTATTAACCAAATACACGAGTAACCCAATAATCTGTCTATAAAGTGTAGGATCTGCAAATCTAGATTTTGATGTAGATTCTTTTAATTTGTGCAAGTTTATCTCCATGGGAGTGGACATGTATTTTCCCTAATTTAGAAAGATAACATCGGGTTTCTGCCATACTTCTAATCCTAGAAAGTAGTGTAGAATACCCAAATCTTTCATTTCAAATTCTATAAGTTAAATCTCTTTTACATTGAGCAATAAGATGATCTTCTCCTATGAGTAATAGGTCATCAACATAAAGAATTAAAATTAGCATATCACCATTAATACATTTAAAATAGAAATTTCGATCAGCAACAGTCTTGGAGAATTTTAATCTCATGAGGTATTTGTCAATTCTTTCATACCAGGCTCGGGGAGCCTGTTTAAGTCCATATAGAGCCTACTTTAATTTGCATACATGAGATTTTGTATTATGAACTATAAATCCTTCAGGTTGTTCCACATAGACTTCTTCTTCTATTGTTCCATTTAGAAATGCAGTCTTAACATCCATTTGGTGAACCTTTCAAACTTTGGCTGCTGCAATGGCTAACACAACTCAAACAGAGGTATATCGAGCTACAGGTACAAAAGTTTCCTCGTAGTCAATGCCTTCATTCTAAGAGAATCCTCGGGCAACAAAATGTGCTTTGTGCTTTTCTATGCTACCATCTACAGCATGTTTAATTTTGAACAACCATTTGGAGGAAACAATTGATTTTTCCTTTGGTCTAAGAACTATATCCCAAACATCATTCTTTAGAATGGAGTGATATTCTTCTGTTATAGTATCTTTCCAGGCTTCTTGTTTGAGGGCTTCATCAACATTGGCTGGTTTAGAGTCAAGAATTTCTCTCGTTAATGCATTAGATGTTAGTTTCTAGGGTCTTTTGCTTTCTCTGAATGTACCATCAAGCGCTACAAAGTTTTCAGCTTCCTTCACAATTTTCCTAGCCCAAAGTGGTTTTTTTCTTTTGTTGGAATTTTGATTTTCATCAAAACACTCGTTTTGAATCTTAGATTCAAGTGGATTTTCATATAAGGTGTTTTTAGGATGTTCTGACTGAATTTCAGAAGTAGAACATATATCCTTATGATTGGATTTTGATTTTCTAACTCATCATAATTCTTTGCCCTTTTAAAGGAAATATCTTCCTCAAATATTACATCTCAACTAAGTTCTATTTGCCTTGGTCCAGGAATGAATATTCTATATGCCTTTGAAGTTTCACTATATCCCATAAAGATTCCTTTTCTTCCAGAGGGTTCTAGTTTTGTTCTCTTTTCTTTGGGTACATGAATGTACACTGGGCAGCCAAAGATCCTTAGATGGCTTATGTCAAGTTTCTGTTTAGTAAATGTCTCCTCAGATGTTTTGTTATCAAGATGAGAATGGGGACATCTATTTTGAATATAAACAGCTGCTCTAGATGCTTCTGCCCAGAAGGAGGAATCTAGATTTTGATCAAACATCATGGATTTTTCTGCCTCCACAATAGTTCTATTTTTCCTTTCAGCTACCCCGTTTTGTTGAGGATTGTAGGGTACAATGAACTCCCTCTTAATCCCTGAACTAACACAATATTCTTTGAACAATTCTGAAGTGTATTTTGTCCCATTGGCAGTTCTCAAGGTCTTAATTTTCTTTCTGAAGAAATTTTCAGTTAGAGCTTTGAACTCTTTGAATCTATTTAGGATTTCCTTGGAATCTTTACATTTTAGGAAATATATCCATGGTTTCCTTGAGAAATCATCTATGAAGATTACATAGTATAGGGCCTCTCCTTTGGAGGGTGTTGACATAGGTCCGCAGAGGTCAAAGTGGATTAGTTCCAATATATTTTTGGTTTTTCTTGAACTGGCGTGGAATGATCCTTTGGTGTTTTTCCCTAGAGCACATCCTTTGCATGCTCCACAATGTGTGGAGTTTAGTTTGGGTAGTCTGATTACCAATTTATCCATTGAGTTTAAGGCTTGAAAGTGTATGTGCCCTAATCTTTTGTGCTAAATTTCATTTATGTTGGGAGATTCAAGAAAGAGAGCTTTTTTAGGTTCGGTACACATTTTATATAGATAACCTTGCCTTATTCCTATAGGTTTGGCTTTCTTAAATGTGTTGGATTTGTGCCAAGCCAAAACTCTCCCATTCATGAATGTGATTCTGTATCCATTATCGTCAAGAGCTGGTATAGATATTAAGTTTCTTTTGATTTCAGGTACGTATAGCACATCTTTTAGTTGAATTTCCATGCCTGATTCTAGTTTGATGGTACAGGTCCCTACACCTTTTACAGGATGTGCAGAATCATCTCCGATGGTCACTTCTTCAATTTCTCCTACCATAGTTTTCATATTTTCTCGGAATCTCGTAATATGTATGTATGATCCGCTATCAATTACCCAAGTGCTTGATTTGTTTGATACTTCATTTGATAGTGCTGAATAAAATAAGAACTTCTCAGATTCTTCTTGTGAGTTTATTTTTCCAATGTGGGCATAAGATGCTTGTTTCTTTATTCTTTCAGGACAGTTTACAACATAGTGCCCATATTGGTTACATCTAAAACATTCGACTTGTAAAGTATCTTTTCTATATTTTCCTTTCCCGTGAAAATTCTTCTTTCTTTTGAAGTTCTTTCCTTTCTTCTTTGTATTTGTATTAAGAACTAGTATGTCTTCATCTAAGGATTTTTGTTCGATTCCTTTTAGTAAGAGCCTGGTTTCTTCTTGCGCAGAGTCAGATCTTAGTTGGTCTAGGTTTGGTAGTTTTGATCTTGCACTAATGCCTTGTTTGAATGGTTCCCATGAGCTTGGGAGGCTACTTAGTGCTATTTGAGATAATTCCTTACTGTCTATTTCATACCCAACGTTAGACAATTGATCTCTTAATTCTATAATTCTCATAAAGTAGGCATTTACGGATTCACCTTTGTTCATGCTTATGTGATTCAGTTGTGTTTTAGTGCAAGATTTCTACCGGCATTACTTAACTCAAATGTATTTTCTAAGGATTTGAGCATGAGGTATGCAGTTGTTTGTTTTGCTAGAAAAGGCACAATGTGATTCCTTATGGAATCCACTATTAATTTCATAGCTTTCTTATTGTTTTCAATCCAATGTGATTTTTTTGGCTCATTCTCAGGCTCAATACTTTTATTTTTAACAAATGAGTCTACTTTTTTTTCATCTAATAATGTCATGATTCGTAGCTTCCATGTTGTGAAGCTAGAGGCTCCTTCAAGACGATCCTCGAGTCTTATTGCACTTGTCATTTTGAAAGATGAATTTTATAAGTTAAAGGTATGCAATCTGAATTCTCAAGTTTATCTTTGGGTTTATTATAACCTGGCTCCGATACCATGTAATTGAATTAAACTTATATCAAACTGTATGTAGAAGCACGATCTGCTGAGAATATAAACTTCAAATCTTTAGTCGATCTTTAGTGATGAACCCGATTAGAGATAATGTCAATCTCTAATGATGAATCTTGACCTGTAAGAACACGCAGAATTTTGACCAGCTATTGCGAATATAACTTGAATAACAACTTGTGAGAATAAGTGACAATGTTGGATATCAATCTGCTGTAGGTAATGAACATATATTAATTTCGATGTCAATACCACAACAAATGATGCACATATATATTGTCTTCAATAGATGCCTCTCAAGATTGGTCACAATCTTTCCATTCAAGAGTCACGATTTGTTTAGAGAATCAGTTAGTATTAACTAACTAATTCAATCTCTAAAGATCTAATTAGTTAGTTAATACTAACTAATTGCTAATTGTGACTTCTTTATTTATTTATATATATATATATATATTCAAAGTGATGGATCTGCAATACATAAGTGCATCGAATTTCATCTCAGATGTGTTTGGTAGATCTCTGATTATGATATGTATATATATACACTCAGATATATATATATATATATATAATTTGCAGTCTCAGGAGATCTGCTCCACGCTATACTTGACAATAAGTGATCAGGATTTTGGTAGGAGGCATTCAAGTCTTTATCAATTTCAGGCCAACTTACAAATGGAATCAATGGGTTCGCTAATTCACACTGACCAAGTGTTTAGTTGCATGAGTCAATGTAAAGAACTGAACTAGCTCCCAATGATGCACAATTTGTTGTTTTGCAATATGAATGTTTTCTGATTTTATTTCAATTTTGTGTATTTTACCTTATGAATGAGTATCAACAATTTCAAGATGGTGTTTGAAATAATACATAAAATCTGATTGTAACTGGTTAAAATCCTTGTAATCCTTTATTAATGAAATCAACAAACTGAAATACAAATTAAAAATGGAGCACCTTATTTGCAATTTGAATGGCCAAGCCGTAACCTGCAATTATCCTTCAATAGTCCACATGTTGGTTCCCCAACATCAACCTTAGTTGTAGAAGGGATTCCGCTGTGGATTGTAGACAGCTTTTGCAGTGAGAATTAACAGCTAGAGTGTTTGACGGCTAAGATGATGGATTTACAAGGACATGACCTCCAATGCCAGCCACTACAGTATTACATAACCAACATATGTCACACTAACACACCTGCAAGCTTTCAGACGTAGGATTAAGTCCCCAGTTGCTGCCGTCCAAACTCACGAATTTGCCCTGCTCACGTCTTAGTCTTCACAAACGATATTGCGAAAGAAAACAAACTTCACTATATCAATTCGGATCCAATATGAATTCCCAGCAAGTTTGATACTCTTCTCACTTCAGATATTTTCTCCAACCTCCAAGCCACAGTAGACACAGGAGGAAGATCTGATAATTGCATACCTCAGCACAATTATCAATGAAAAATTTAGAAAAAACTTCTTCAAACCCTCAGCCAAATGATATGGGCAAATAAAATATATTGTTCAAGATGCTTTTCTCTTCGAATGAAGTCATATTTATAAGACTTTGTGCAACCTAGCTTCACCTTGACACTTCTCACTTAAACATCCCTTTATAATATAAAGTCCAATTACTTTATACTATAAAGCATCATAATTAATCACCAATGCATTAAATAATCATTAAATCTCAATATAATTGTAATAAATATGACTTCACCAGATCAATTCACCCAGAGCCCAAAAGCAAAATGATATGAAACCAACAATGTCAGAACTGCCTTGACCAAAATAGGATCTGGCCAAAAGTGACTTACTAAAAATAGTAAGTCCAAAAATAGCAAATTCGTATCAAAGACCCCCAAAACCAAATGTCAACTCACAGGGGTCACATTGATGAGCTAACAAATCCAAACTCCAGGAACTTGCTAAATCGGGGAAATTACAATCAAAACAAAGGGAGCAATATAAGACCTTTAACAATGATGGAATACATGAACAGTGGCAGTGATTATATTGATTGAAAACGTGGTGAAATGCAGCAGTTAATATAATCCACAAAGATATCAATTTCTATAAACAAAGACTACATTCTTGCAATAATTATCAACATTATGGTCAACTTCAATGCTGGAAATTTTTACTAGACTACAGCTGACTTAATTAATGTGCAGTTTGCATCTGAATGTAATGTATATATGCAAATTTCCCTAAATATTTCAAATTTTTCATATATTTTATATAGCCATCCCCAAACTTGGCAAAAACAGAAATCTGTCATGGAAACTTGTCCTCCCCTGTCCCCTGCCATCACCATCCCAAAAAATTGGAGTAACATTTTTTTACAACTTTGAATTATGTATCCCAAATTGCACATACTAGAGAGTTCTAGTGAAATGTCCCCTTTTCAAAAAGAGATAATAATTAAAATATATGTAAATACAATATAACTATAAAATATATAATTAAAGTTTAATTTTAAAAAATCAAGAAGGATGTGAAGAATGATGACTATTGAAGGAAAAAAGATATATAAGAGACACCAAACAAGAAAAACAAATAGTCATATGTATTACGAAGAATACATATCTTTATTATCTAATTATTACTCATTTGGAGCATGTAACACTAGTTCAGGAAGAAAGCCCTCATGGCAGAAATCAAAAGACAAAAATGCTTTATTTTTTCTTGCTGAGTTTGTAGATGAAAAGCCAAAGTCAAGCAAATAAAGAAATTATTTATCAAGGCATTAGACTACTGTGTTTACCGTACAGGGTAAACAGATGTTTATCGCATTAAGAGATTAGAATGTAATAGAGAACAAGATACTTTATTCATATAAGCCGATATGCAACTCCAATTACACTAATGATTCATAAATCCATTCGAGCGATGTACGTATACTTCCCAAAGGGGTGACTCAACCGTCATGCAACCTTTCGGATACTAACTCATGTCATCGGCTATAATATAGTTTTTATCGACAAAATCATCCCTCCAAAAGAAAAAGTCGTCTTCGGATGACAAAATAGAGACAACTAACTACTGATTACATCAAGACTCAAAACAAACTAACAAGAAGAGGGATGCATCCCTAGTAGGGTTGGTGTGGTAGATGTCCTCTGTGCCCTAAGCTCGTTTAGTTGTGCCCGCAACTCGTGCACTTGCTGTGTCCATGCATCCAAATTCAATTTGGCTTGCATCTGAAGTTCTAGTGCTCTATTCAGTATGTCAACTATCTTTCGAAGCTCTACTTCCTTTGCATCTAACTCTCTCTTCGCATCACCCAATTGAGATACAATTGTTGCCTTCTCAATAATGAGTGTTGCCCACTCCTCCCAAGCTGCCTACTAGGTGGTGAAACTTGCTTCTACTGTGGCTAGTTTGGTAGTTGTCTCCTCTCAAGCCCTTACTACTACTACCTGATCTACCTCACTGCTACGTAGAGCATAGTACACCTCCCGATATACCTGTACTATCCCTCGCGTGAGCTACTCAACTCTGCTCTCCACCACAGGCTCCTGAGTATTCCACTCCTGCCGCATCTCTGGGGTCTCTATGTTCGGCCATCCTCTCGCCTCGAAACATACTACGAAGGTTGTTGGACAACCAATCCGCATAAATGCCAAGACCTGCTCTAACTCCCATACCACCGCATCCAACGCACGTATCTGTGCTGAGACTACTACTCAACGGCCTTGAGTCAGCACATCCGCTAAGTACGTCTCGATATCCTCCTCTATAGTTGTTGAAGGGTCTAATGGTGTGGTGCGCTTCGTGGCCATCGCTTCCTCTACTGCTTCCAACATTCTCTCCGAAGTACTCCTTGTCAAAGGTGGGGCTGGTGTTGGTTCTACTGTGACGGTAGGATGACTCTCTGCTAGGGCTAGAGGATCTGTCACCTCAGGTACTTCTCTCATGGGTGAGATAGTGACAAGTGTCGGCACTACCCTTCGAAGTGTCCATGAGGGTTTCTTTTTCTATTTGTGACAGGTCCCCACATACCAGCTGTATCACCTGCACCTTCACTTCTCGATTTAATTTTTTCAGCTTGTTGTCAATTTTCTTCCCACCCTGTGCATGACCAAGCATTCCAAATACTTGTGTGAAATCTGGTGCCCTAAATGAAATTACAAGGTCGCACCCAAGATAGGCGAACAAACTGGTTCGAGAGAACCTATCATAAGTCTCTATCATCGTGCACAAGAAGCCTTCATAATCCCGAATGCAAAACACCAACATTTGTATTACCCATTCCACTTGCGCCTCTTGGATGTTGTTCTTCACGAGATGGTTCTCGGGTGTATCCTGCCACCATTTCCTGGATTCCGCTCCATTCAAGCCTTCAAAGGAGATATTCTATGTTGTGAGGTAGTTGGGTGCAGCCGACTATGCTGCCTACTTGCCCTTCTTTTTACTTGTGCCTCTTGCAACACACACTCCTGACAGCAAGGTCTTCACACTTTTGTTCATGGTTGCGCTAGTTGTTGAATCTTCATCTAACTTCTTCTTCCAAGCTCTCTTCCCAGCTGACTGCATAACTATCACCTCTTTTGTCTTTTTGTGCAAGGAAAACGGTTAGGTTACTTGACTCTTCCGTACAATTCATTCTGATTTGCTGAGTCCGTATAGCTTATGAACTAAAAAATTGCATTCTTAAACAACAAGAGACAATATGTGCCTTCTTTGCTTCTGATACCCACGTTTTGTGAGTCCGTACGACACCTTTGCTATGTGCCCTCAATTACCTTATTGCAGTCTTGCACACACAAATGGTGCCTCATACAATCAATTGCAGCCATCAAAGAACCAAACACAGGTTTCTAAGACGAAACGCAGGCATAAAATGGTAATGTCGTCCCTCTAACCATGACAATGAAAGCCTTTGATTCCAAAGGCTGCCCTTATTCAGCTTCTATCTGCATTCACCAAATTGATCCCAAACTTGCAATCCCTCTCTGGAATGAACGCAAAAATCCTTATCCCAATTTGATCACAATAGTACATTCATAACCTCTGGATGAGACTATGGCTAATACAATTCATTAGTATGAAGTTTTTGTCCGTACAGCTGCTCTTTTTCCCTCCTACAGTGATTGTATGAAGTTTTTATCTCCAATGTTTGAACGGTGAGCCAACTTTATTTTGCATTAAACCTATGGTGAGTGTGTTTAATCTTCGAGTCGTACGATGTATTGCATTGTCTATATTGTTCAACTTTTTACCCGTACAATCCCTCTATGGTGCTCCCTTTAGCCGTACGGTGTCTACTGTAGTCTTCCTCTCTAGCCGTACGGTGTCATACGATGTCACTTGTGGTCTTTGCTTTGACTGTATGATGGCCTTGGTTTGGCTTTTGTTTACCTTGTGTCTGTACGACTGTACATTGCATACTTTCTCCCTTCTGCAAACCGTACGGTGTTCTTCCTTACTTGCAAGTGAGGTCGTACAGTGATGTTGCTCACATGTTTTTTTCTGCCCTTCCTCTCTTCTACCATACGATGTACGGTCTTTTTGTCTCAGGTGGTGTCTTTGCTTGGTCGTACCATATTCTTTATCATTTCTTTATTACACTAATCCTTTACACATACTCGTCCGTCTTGTTCTCATTTTGCACATTTATTATAACTATTTATATTTGTTTATTTATTACTGTTGTGTGTGTGTGTGTGTGTGTGTGTGTGTGTATATATTACTACTTATTATTAATTATTTTTCATATTTAATTTGTCCAGTTATCCTCAGTTCTCCGGCCTTCATTCCTCTAATGGTAAATTTTCAACTTCAAACCATTTAGTGGACCAATCACTTCCTTTCTATCCAGCATCCATAGTTTGATTGCTCCATTATCACCCACTTCACGAATCCTGTATGGCCCGACCCACTTCACCTTAAATTTTTCAAGTTTGATTTCATTATGCCCGTTATACTTTAATACTAGTTGACCTGGTTGGAACCTATTTAGTTTCAAGTGCTTGTCGTGTCACACCTTGCGTCTGCATTGTGAAACTTTGGTGGCCCATTGTGCTTGTAGTCATCATTCGTCGAGTTTATTCAAGTTATACAACCTTTCCCTAAGACTTTCTATGTCTCCTAGTTTATTTTCAATTGCTATTTGTAAACTCAGTACTATGAACTCTGTCGGTACCACAGCTTCTTGACCATACATCAATTGGAATAGAGTGTGTCCCGTAGCAACTCTATAAAAGGTATGGTATGCCCATAATGCCGATAGCAGCTTTTCTTCCCAATCTTCACCTTCAACTGCGCAAGACTTGTAGATTACTGCAACCAAGATTTTATTTGTAACTTCTGCTTGTCCATTTTCTCTAGGATAGTACAAGCTCAATAGAGAATGGTATATTTTGAATTATGTGGTGAGTCACCGGATGGCATGGTTGACAAAATGTCCCCCATAATTGCTTGTCAACTATATCAAGATCCCGTACCTCGTAATGATCTGCTCATAGATAAATCTCATCATGCTCACTACAGAGTTGTCTAGTAGGGCCAGCGCCTGTACCCACTTGGTATGGTATTTTGTTGCTACAACAATGTACCTGCATCTCTGGGTTTTTCTCACCTTGAGGGGTCCGACAAAGTCCAGCCCCTAGCATTCAAATAGTTCTTACGCATGTGAAGGGTTCAGAGGCATGAAATCCCTCTTCAATGGCTTCTTGACCCTTTGACATGTATCACATGCAATGACCCACTCCCTGGCATCGTTGTGCACGGTTGGCCACCATAATCCTACCAAAAGTATCTTATGTGCAGTTGTATCTGGCCCCATATGTCCTCATGCGGGTCCTTCATGTGCTTCCTTCAATACCTTTGATATTTCTTCTTCCAGAACACATCATCGTAAAATCTAGTCAGGTCCCATCTTATATAGCAACCCATTGATCAATTGGAATGTTCGACTTCTCAGTACCAGTTTCCTCCTCTCGCTTGACGGCATTTCACTAGGAAATTGCCCCATCAAAAGATATTCCCACAATCTGGTACCAAGATGGTAGTACCACAATCTAGAATAGTTGTGCGTCGGGAAAGTCATCGTTGACTCCTTCCAGAGGTTCTCCCGATTTGATCTTGGATAGATGATCCGCACTTACGTGGCTTTTCCCAGGTTGTACCACAATTTTAAATGTAAATACCTGCAACAAAAGTAGTCATCTTCTTATCCATCTTTGGATGATCGATTTGCTCATGAGATATAGCTGGGCTTGATGATCCATGTAGAACACGAATGGAGTTGCCAGTAGGTAGTGTCTAAACTTTTGCATGACGTACACCATTCCAAGAGCCTCTCGCTCTATCATACTATAATTATTTTCTACCTTAGACAATAGTCTACTTGCGAAGTACACCAGGTGGTCCAATCCATGATCACCTGTCTATGCCAATGTTGCTCCAATTGCGTGGTTTGACACGGCGACATGTACATGGAACTCCTTGATCCAGTTCAGATAAGCCAGGATAGGTATTGTGGCTAATCGTGTCTTCAATCCCTCAAAGGCTTCATCCTGCTCTGTTTCCCATTTTTAGGGTTCTCCCTTACAGGTTAGTTTGTCGAGTGGCTAAGATATTTTGGCAAAGTTCTTAATAAACCTTCGATAGTATCTTGTGTCCCAGGAAAGATTTCATTTTAGTCACATCTGTCGAAGGTGGCACTTCCAAAATTACTTGGACTTTGTCAGGATCTGTCTTTAATCTTGCTTTGCATACGATGTGCCTCAATAGTTTCCCTTGAGGTACCATAAATCTGCACTTCTTCAGGTTTAGTGCTAGTCATGCTCGTCTACATCTTTCCATGCATTCCCTAAGTGCGGTCAGATGCTTGTCCTCCGCACTGAAAATTGACCAAACATCCAAGAATGCTTTGAAGTTTCCAACTGACATCTTACCGAAGATGTGCAGGATAATTCTTTGAAATGTTGTCGGGGCGTTGCACAAACCGAACGACATTCTGTTGTAGGCGTATACCCCATCCTCTACTATGAAGTTTGTTTTGAGTTTATCTTCTTCTGCGACGGATATCTAGTTGTAACCAAAGAATCCATCCATGGATGAATATATTTCATGCCCTGCAACTTCTTTTAAAACATTGTCAATGAACGGTATCGAAAACAGATCCTTAATTGTTACTGCATTCAACCATCGAAAGTCTACAAATATCCTTATTTGAGTGGTATCCTTTTTCAGAGATATCACAATTGGAGATACCCACTCACTCGTCTGTACCCTAAAAATAATGCTTGCTTCCAACATCCGGTTAATCTCATCTATGACTCATGCGGCATAGTTTTTGTTCATGTGGTATGGTTGCTTCCATACAGGTACTACTCCTATCAATGGGATGCAGTGGACGCACAATTCCGGCGGTACCCCTTTCAGGTCTTTGTAGGTCCACGCAAAAACATCCTTATACTCCATAAATATTTTAAACGTTGTTGCTTTCAAAACTGGATTACATTCATCTCCCACAAATATGTTCTTCAGATTAGCCTTGTCCCCTAAGTTCACCATCTTCACCGTTGGTTCTTCGTATTTAATAGACTTATCGTCACTAAATGTATGTGCAGGGGTTTCATCTATCTGCATCTCTCCTTTCACTTCTTTGTATCCTATCGAAAATTCATTCTTTTCTTCTCCCTTATTTCCTTCCTCAACTCCTAACATGTGACAGCTCGAAAAGAGCTCATAGTCCTGCATTTGCCAATAGAGTAGGCTGTTCACCGAATCCAAGTCATCATCGTTGGGCCCTCCTAACAAGTCTCAGGATTCCTTCTCTGTTGGGTTCCATTCATTTCTTCCCTTCATCTCCTTCTTCGCCTTCAGAATCTAACGATGCTATCTCCTCTCCTACCATCTATATATGTAGGTCAATTACAAATCTAGGATCTCCACTTTCCATGGACAAAGTGTTCTTTTTCCAGTCGTGTTTTACTTTCACCTATACTAGTCAGCCCTGTCCAAGGATGGCGTTGTACTCTTTTCTTTTCAACGAAATGATCATGAAGTCCAGTAAGAATGGTTGTGTCCCGATTGTTACAGTTGTGCCATCAGAGCCCCTAGAGGTCTGACCCCGTGTTGATCGGCAGTGAGCAGTTGGAATGTAGGTGGCCATTACGTAGGGTGCCCCAACTTCTTCCATGTTTCTTCTGGCAGTACATTTACTTCTGACCCTCCACCTACGATGTGTCCATAAGAATAGTTCCGAGAATACCCATCACCACTACTATAGGGTGTCTTCCTGTGTTGAGCGCAAGTAGCATTGGGTCCACCGCAGTCGTTCCGCTTCCACTTTGTGTGTCTTTTCCTGGCTCTTCCATTGCCTTCGAGGATGGTGTCATGTTCCGGATTGCAGTCTGTAACTAAGGCATTGCAAGAAGGTCATTCATCGTCATGGGAACTCAGCTTGCATTACCTTTCGTATGATACTTTGTTCTGCCTAGTTCCTCCTTGAGGTGTCAGCAATGTCCTTCGTTTGTGATTTTTCAACCTCAATCTCTTTTTCTATTTCTGCTCACACTTGCTACAACCCTTTCTTTTCCTCTTCCAGATCTAGATACGTTGTCTTCTTCGCTTGTGCACGAGTGAGTGCTAATGTTTCCTCATCACATGTTTCTATGGATAACAGGTTTACCCCATGTTTAGGGCATTTTGAAACCTCATGGTCTCCAAGACCACACCATCTGCACAACAGCTGTGGTGTTCCCTTCGTAGTACAGTCTCTAACAAAGTAGGCCCAGAGGTTGCATGTATGGCATTGTATCATTGGTGGTCCACTCGGATCGTATTGCATCCAGCTACGGCCCCCGTTATTGTTGTTGTTATTGTTGTTGCCGCCTCGTCAATGTCGGTTGTTGTTTTGATACCATCCTGAGGTTGCCGCGTCATTGTTTGCATTCGCTCCCACTCCCGAGATGGACACTTCTTACATTAGTAATACTTGTTGTGTCCCTTCGTTTTCATATTGAATGGGCATTCCTTGGTGGAATGTCCCGCAATTTGGCAGATATCAAAAAAATTGGTTCTCAGGAGAGGAGCCCTTTGTGTGGCCCTCCTCACAATCCGTACACCATAGTTCCCCTTCTCTTGCTTGCCCAGGATTCTTTTTCATGTTTTTGAATTCTTTCATCATACATAGCATGTCCTTTTGTAGTACCCGAACCTTTTTACTTGATTCCTCGTCACTGCTGTCTTTCGAAGGATGAACCTTTTGAGTCCGACAATCTATCTTTTTTCTTTTTGCCCTTTTTTTGTTCGTTCCCCAAGTCCATCGCATAGTTATATGCATAGATGTACAATGTTGGAGGTACAATTTTCATCTTCTTCCAGAATGTTGATCATAGCCCTTCGATGAACCATCTTTTCTTCAACCCATCCGCCAGTTGGCTTTAAATTTTTCCTACGAGCTCCTTCAGCCTCCTCGCGTATACATGGACTACTTCATTCTTTCCTTGTTTGGTACTGTAGATTTCCGCTACTATCTCATTATTATCCCTAAGTAGTCAAAAATCTACTATAAATCCCTTCTTGACTTCCGCCCATGTAGTTAACTTCTTCAGACCAGTGTCTAAAAACCAATCGATCGCTACACCCCGTAGGGTAGCTGGAAATTGTCAGACCCAATCATCTTGGTCCATTACACCATTCACAGTCCAGATTGTCTCACATGTTTTAGAGTGTTGGACTGGATCAACCGTTCCATCGCCATTAAATTTCAGTAGTTTTTCTTTTGGTCCTGCTATTGTTAATTTCTTCTGTATTTGTGGTACTTGTTGCGCACCCGCACTATTTTGAGTACCTGCGTTGTACTGCATAACCACATTACTCTGTGGTGTGAAGAGATCTTCTACAAGTGAAGTTGTTCGATTCTCAATTTGTATTCGTTCATCAAGTGCATCGGGAACAAAGAGTTCACCCCATGCTCGTGCTCCTTCGACACCTTGAGCCATGCAGGTTCCTTCTCTTTTGTCTAGATTCTCTACCCTTGGTGTATACAAGTTTAGGAACTCCTCCCTTGTCTCTTCTACCAAATTCAATCTCTATCATGTTTTCCCAAGCAAGTCCTCGATACTCCTCGATCTATTAGGTGAATGCATTCCGTCGGTTTGTGCTCCTCCATGACTTTGGTGCCCGTCAACGAGCTGTTGAAACTTCTGCCTTCGCTCCACCTGTTGTATTAGAATTAATGCTTCCCGTGTTGTGCTTATATCATCCTTGTCTTTTATTTTATTCCTATCTTTATTGAGCAAATTCGGCATTAATCTTCATAACACCCCTTTTGTACTAGGTTCAACTGGCAACGGTGCCAAATGTTTACCGTACAAGGTAAAAGAATGTTTATCGCATTAAGAGATTAGAATGTAACACAGAACAAGATACTTTATTCATATAAACCGATATGCAATTCCAATTACAGTAATGATTCATAAATCCATTCAGACGATGTACATATACTTCCTAAAGGGGTGACTCAACCGTCACGCAACCTTTTGGTTACTGACTCATCCCGTCGGCTATAATATAGTTTTTACCGACAACATACTGTAGAGTAGAACACAATTGCCAATATTAGAGAAACTAATACGTGATAAGTCAGGGCAGATTTCTGAGTATACAAAGCAATTTGATAATTTTTATTTGGATAGTGATTATTAAATCAAGTTAGCAATCAGGGATTCTGATTAATAATTGGTTATATATGTTTACTTATTGAGACTGAAGGAATTAAAAGGGGACATTACATTCAGAAAGAGAAAATACCTGCAAAAGGTAACCTATCCGATATGAATAAAATGAAATGTTGAAAAGTGGGAAGACACTGTAACTAAAGATCTACTGATGATCTTTTGGGGAGAAAGCAGCACTTGCAAAGTTTGTGATTCTGTGTTTGCCAAAGCAGCAATCATACTGTACTGGATCCAGCTTGAGTTAGCAACTAGATCTTCTTAGGAGAATCATTCTATCTTAAGTGTTTTTTTTTTGCGTTATTGTTATAAATGTTATATCTTCTCATGTTTTCTGGTTTTTCAAAGTATAAAAGCCAAATGATAGTGCCCTTCCATTTCAGCAGTAAATTTCTGATTTTTGTAATCAGAATAGCTGCATAAAAGTTCCACATCTTTCAGAGATGTACTTTATCCAGATCTAGGGTTTGTCCATTTTTTAGCCATGTCACATTTTTATTTTACCACTTAGCATCACAGATTTCAGATTTTATGTTTACTATATTAGATTTTATTTGGAATTCAACTCTTCAAATTTCAGATGTCTGTCTAATAGTCAATTAATCTCGGATGTATGCCTATCAGTTTCAAGTTCTATCAACGCATCTTCCAGTTTCCAGTTTCGAAACATCACAAAGGTGAGAAATAGTTCCCAGGAGCTAGGCTAGTGAAACTCAGACAGTTAATATATCAAGGTGGATTGTTGCTTCATGGCTTCCAACGCCAAGAAATAATTTACAAAAGTTCAAGATATGTTTAAATGGACTCACAGGTTGTTATATTTCTTCCTCGTCTTCATCCCACTAGTGTTCGATCAATTCAATATTTAAATGCAAGCCCATCCATGTGTAAAGCAGCAGAATAATTACCGATCAAAAAAAAAGTGGCAGAATAATTTTTTTAAGAACCTCTAAGAAGTTAATCAAAAACAACTCTACTGCCAATTCAAGCTCCTGATTTAATATTACTGGTGACCAGATAAAATTTGCAAATAGAATTCCATATGTAACTCTGATTGTTTTCATTAACTTTTAATGTTCTCTCAGCTATCACAATTCCGAGAATTTTCACAACAGGCAAGATTTCTTCCCAATATCAAAGACTTTCACAACCTCCCACAGTCATCATATGCTTGTTTCCTTCTTTTGATTCTCACAGACAACTTACATGGAGCTTGACCTGATTTGCTCATGATTTAGTTATGTTGTCCAAGCAATTTATTGTTGCTTCTTCCAAAAATAATGCATCAACATGAATGATGAGGATGCAGATAATCTTATTGTACCCCCAAAATTTCAGTAAAGAACTCTAATACCCACTAGTATGATTCCAGCTAGGAATCTAATATTATGTCTCAAAGATACATAGCTAAACCCTAAATAAAGGAAAAAAGAAGCCTGAATTTTGAAAGATACCTGAAATTAAAAAACAAAAAGAATAAGACTTAAATAATTCTTGCAACAAATTGATATAATATTCATGTAATATGCATTTCTCTAAACAAGTGAGAAAAATGTTGAAGCATAAGATTTAATAAATGAAAAGGACATTTGAAACAGTATATGACATAAGGCTATATTTTAACAAGATTTGTAGCAACTGGGGACTAGATATTCCAAGAGTATAGATTGCATGCATTTTGCAACGAATATTCCTATACATTCTGTTTTGAAGCTTAAAAGCTGATTAAAGAAAGATTTCCTTTTCCACATTTTAAATATGAGATAGGTAAATATTGCATAGCTGGTTTTATGCTAATTTTACCATAATAAATTAAAAATTAATTAATAATACCAGGTTCTCATCCCATAAGACTTAATAAAGGGCTATTGTGACACAAATACACAATTATAAACTCCACTTCCTTCATTGCTAAGCATGGATGCAGGGATTTAGTCAAATGGAAACGTTGAAATAGCTTTAGACTTTATAACAGCTGTAGCTGTGAATTGCTATGTACATGCTTTTATATTGCATGCACATTATAATCTGCTTGGTTGCCTACACTATTCATGTTGCTTCATGTGAATCTTTAATGACTTTTCAAGAAGAATGTGTGCTGCTAAGACCCATAAAAGCAGTCTAGAAGCTTAAAGCAAATTGCATTTTAACAGTGAAAACTCAGCTTAAATCTGCACCTGTGAATTACATAATTATAACATGCATAAACCATACCTGAGACAAGTACAAAAAAAAATTTGCAATAAGCCACTAAAAGACATTTACTCTCTAAAATTAACATTTATGGCCAGTGCAGATCCAGTAGCAGATTTTTCAAAATCACTCCCTTTCCTCCTTCCTCTCTTCAAGATCTGTGGAAAATGATTAAATCGGTGAGAAAAATGAATAACACATAAATAGGAGAAAAATAATGTGTGAATGCAAGCTTCTAAAAAGAAGATATCATACACGCTCTCTCATCAGTTCTGGATTGCCAATAGTGTCGCCAAGTATTTCACGAAGTTCTGCATCATGTTTGCAGCCATCTTCAAGTATCCTGCCACAAAATTCCATGTTCATAGTAGTCCAAGCACTTCGTATGCAACTTTACATCTTATTTGTCTGGAAAAGCTAAAACTGGAGAACCTCAACATAACAAAGTCCAATTTTAAAGGATCAAATTTGACTCTGTAGTGTTTAGTTGGTTTATCTTTAGCACTAGACCATTCCTGAAACATGTTAGGGCAGCTAGTTCCAAATTTAGGAACAAATCTTTTTTTAAAGATGGAAGACAACTTGGATTCTCATAGATCTCAGCCAACAATCAATATAAAGACAAAGCAAAACTTATCCACTTAACATGTTAAACCATCAAGTAATATTGGAGAAAGATATAATAATGGAATTTAATATCCACAAATACTCCAATCATAGCTAATCCAGACATAAACCATAATAATTTGCTTATCATTCAGAGCCATCAAATGATTTTAGGGACAGTTTATAAAGTACAGTAAACCAGAAAGACAAATTGATCCTCCAAACACACATATGCATCAAGCAACGTTGGTATGGTAGGAATGAGACTGTCCAGATTTGGGATTGTTTAATAGTTAAACCTCTATCTTATCTTTTTAAACTTCTTACAGAAAATGTAATGACTCTAAAGAAGAGGTTGGCAATAGCCATCCATCTGAAGATTATGAATTTGTGCTGATGAGACTTGGGGCTCAAAAACTGAACTATGCTATTATTATTGGAGAAACAAGTTCAATAAGGATCATTGTACACATTGATGTACTCCTGTTAGAGTACTTGCTGACTTTTTGCCAAAAACTCGGCGAGTTTTTGTTAAAAACTTGAATGTTATTTTATAACAGTACTTAAAGGAAAAAGGTGGCCCAAATTAATTTCATTTCTCATTTCTTCACTTGTATTTTGCTGAGAGGGAGAAAACAGTCTTCCAAACACTTGTATTCCAAACCCTTTGCAAACTGATTTCTATTGATTTGAAGCGGATTTGAGGCAGATTTGTTGCAGATTTGAGGTGGTTTTTGAAGAGGATGACATCAATGATTTCGAGAGGCAGGCTATGGAGGAGGGGGTTGGATTTGGTTTCACATTCGATGACATTGATTTGAATGAGTAGTCATTGCCAGTGCCAGGAGAAGCTAGAGGAAGAGCTGCATCCAAAATGAAGGACGAGCCACAAACTGAGTTGGGCATACTAAGCGAGAAGGCACTGTCATGCCCAATCAAACTTCTAGGACTAGACCCTGTAGTTCTATCTCTCCCTTAGTTTCTACTAGAGTTGGGAAGAGGAAGATGAAATCCTAGTGATGCATTTAGTTTTAGTTTTACATGCACGATTTACTATTTTGCTTCCAGCCATCAGAACTCCTCACGAGAATGCGACTTTGTACCCACTTTGTGTTTACATATATCTAGACTGAGCTTGTTTCTTTTGTGTTCTCATTTATTGACTCATTGGATGCATCTTCTCGTTGAATTTTGCAAAAGAAATGCATTTCTAATTAAATTTAAGCAATTTTTTGAGTCCCCAAGATTTTTGCCAAGTTTTCGCCGAAAACTAGTCAGGTTTTTCCGAATTATTTTTTTAGGTTTTGGCGAGTTTTTGGCTTTGGCAAGTTTTCCAACTATGATTGAATATACCCGAACTATCAAAATAAAAATCCATGACCATATTATGGGTGCAAATCACCCAATGTGCCCAAGCTACACATTACAACCAATTGACCAGAAGGCTAAAACCACTTTCCTACACTAAGCCACTTTTCCAGAAGAATTGGAACTCCCTAGTGGAAGATCTAGAATGCATACAAACAATTAGTAACCAACCCACTTAAATAAATAGCACTTGTTGCCAAACACATGCCATACAGAGGTTTACCAGTTCATTGATTTAGATATTTAAAAGTGAACCATTTTAAGGGTGGGATCCCATTCAAGGGGGCTTTTAGGGGGCTTTTTGAGAAATAGAGCCAGAGTTGCTTGAAAATTTAGGGATATTTTTAAGTTGGTGGTCCAATGAATTTTATAGTCAAGTTCCACTAAAAGTTTAAGCTCCATAATTTAAGCAAGTTGGCAGTCTTATGAATACATACTTTTGTCTTGTATACTTTGTGCAACAATTAAAACAAGTTAGCAAATATTATTTTCCCTCCAAGATTATTTTTAACAAAAATCTAAACATAGATGCTTGACAAGTAGCAAATAACATTCCTAAGTTGGTGTAGTGATTTCTAGCCCCACCCATTCTCACCCATTCAAATATGCATGCCTAAAATGTAGGAATTGTAGTTTCTAGAAAAGCTTCCAAATAAACCATAGTTGCACCGCCATCAGGGACGAGGGGCATTGAAATAGGCGTATACATTTTTAGGACAGGGGACAAAGGGGCGTCAATTTGGGGATAGTGGGGCTATGACTAGGGGGCAGTGGCAACGGGGTAGAAAGGGGGTGTATATACTATGCATAAGACTAGTTATGAAAAGATGTATAAGACTATTAAGAAGACAAATGCCTAATACTAAATACTAAAATAGTAAATACTTGAACATTTAACATTGAACAATGAACATTGGAGTTTCCTCAACTCTTCACTCTTTTTTTCCTTCTTGTAGCAATCAATTAGAAATGAAAATGTGAAAACAAATAGAGCTTGGAGGCCTTTTGAAGGAATGAAAGACCAAAGATGTGGCCAACATAGCCCTAGGGTTTGAATAGAACCAAAGAAACAATTAAAACATGGTGGCATGCTTGGGGATGCCAGAATGTCATCCCCAAGTTTCGGGTGCATCCCCATTCCGAGGACGCTCAAGATATGGGTGGGGGGTAAATGGGGGCATCCCTAAGTTACAATGAAATATTTCTTCATGGGGACTCCATTTCTTGAAAAATAGAAACATAAGCCCCCTAGTGGACCCCACCCTAAGCTACCCATTACAAGGATATTGACCACTAGGCCAAAACCACTCTATTACATCATTTCACTCATAGTAACACAGGGACGCGTCCCCACCCCCTTTTGCCCCACGTCCCAAAGACAAGGACGCACCAAGGACTTGAGTACTTCATTCCCTTGTCCCCAGCGGCACCACCAGATTCCACCACCTTCGCATAGGATGGGGGGTAATCCCGATGTTGACTATTTGCTGATTTGACTATTTATGTTCAATGTTTGGTGTTCCAATTCAATGCTATGTTCAAGTATTTACTCTTTTACATCTTTATATCTTCTATTGCAATACATATTTTCATAATTAGCATTTTAAGTACCATATGTATAGTATATAGAACCCCCCTGGTCCCCAGCCACCGTCCCCCCATTGTCCCCAAATTAAGGGCCCTATGTCCCCCTGTCACAAAAACTTGTCCCCCGTTCCACCACCCCCCCGTCCTCCAGGGCGATGTAACTATGATTTGACAAGAATAAATGGGACTAACTGATGCAAGCAAGAAGACTCCAATAGTGTTGATGTTAATGTACAACACCTCTACAACTAAAAAATATTCTCACAAACATGCCATATTGGTGCTAGAGCACCTCCTCTTTGACTCAAGGATGATCCAAGGTCAGCAATATTTATGTTCATTTTTGTAATAGAGTCATCCTTGGCTAATTTTGAAAGGCAATATTATTTTTGAATAAAGTCTACAGACCTAATTGGTTGTAATGGCCTAATTGGTCCAATTAGGGCAATTAAGGTCACACTTGGTCAAAGCTCTCCAAATCTTGTCCTAGGAGGTATGTTGATGTGATTCATGAAGTTTGTAAGTCACTTTATGTGGCATGAATAAATGCTCAAACTTGTAAAAGTTGCTCAAATGTAGCAAAGTTGTCAAAATGCAACTTTGACAATTTTTGATAAACTTGCAATTGGGCACTTCCAACAATCAACCACTTTGAAATCTCAATTGATTCAATTGGTGGGAGGCCTAAAAAGTTTGTTGTAGTCAATTGGGCACATAATGAAGATTTGGGGCACCGTAGAAGAGAATTTGGATTGCAAAAACTATGGTTTTTTCCTGAATTCATAGTGTTTCATTGCTTGGCACAAGTAGGTATTGATTGCTTTTTCTAGTCTCTTTTCATGGTTTGTTGAAGGAGTGAGTTAACTTCACATTACAATTGATTGGCGTGCATTTGGTCAACAAACAAGGGAGATCCATACAAATTCGAGGAAACTAGTCCAAGAAACCCTCCAAACCAAGGGCTTTGTCTTGTCATGGCCCTAACCTGACATTCCACCATTGGATTTGGCCAATATTGTGGGGAAAGTTAGGTCTCCATGTTTATAGTAAAATGCATTTGGTTTTAAGTTTATTGCACCAATCCTTAAATTTTGTCATGAAGCCCTAGGCTTGGCATTCCAATGTGACAAGACGGTTTGAAAGTGAAAGGTTGTTGTGATGAGGGGATTTGTCTGATACTTGTTGGAAAAAAGTTGGTCATCCTACTCCTATGGAGAAATCCCTTATTAATCACTCTCCCCCTCTTACTAGACAATCTAAACATGTATCTAGTAAGGCTCTCCTGCAAGGTTCGCAGAATTATGATAAAACCTTGGACTACAAGCGAATACCCAATCCTACCCCATCATTGCAAATTTCCTTTAACACAAAAGTAGGAGGCTTTATTATTTCGGATAGACAATCTTCCCCTGCAAAAGATATGATTGCAGCCCTTACACAAGTTTCTACTAAGAAGAGGTATATGGGGAAGAATCATGATCCTAGGGAAGACTCATGATTCTGGGGAAGCTATCCCTCTCCCTTATTAATCACTCTCCCCCTCTTACTAGACAATCTGAACATGTATCTGGTAAGGATCCCCTGCAAGGTTCGCAAAATTATGATAAACCCTTGGACTACAAGCGAATACCCAATCCTACCCCATCATTGCAAATTTCCTTTAAACCAAAAGTAGGAGGCTTTATTATTTCGGATAGACAATCTTCCCCTGCAAAAGATATGATTGCAGCCCTTACACAAGTTTCTACTGAGAAGACGTATATGGAGAAGAATCATGATCCTAGGGAAGACTCATGATTCTGGGGAAGCTATCCCTCACACCCTACTGACAAGAACCAGTGAGGAATTAAGGCAGTCAAGCATCTAGAATGCCCAAACAAGTAATAATGAAATTGCTCCAGACAATCCCCTTATTCCTCTTAAACCAAGCCTAAGGCGTGGAGTCACATCTTCTCCAAAGTTAACGAAGGAGGATTCTCTATTCTATGATAATAAAGCCTCCTATAGCTCAAGAATGAGCGAGGAGGAGAAAGAAGCCTTTTGTGCCCAACTAACTGAAAAACTTATTAATATGTGCACAGAAGAGGCAATTTTGGAAGGTCTCACAACTGAAAAAGAAAGAATTATTAATCAACTTCTAGAGCTTGGAGGTGAAGTCTATACCCATGAAGATCTGAGAAATGATTTAATTAGTATGGAAAAAAGGACAATCTTCAAGGATTGGAACAATCTCAAGAACCTCGGATTTCTCCAAACTTGAGTAGGATTCCAAAAAAAGACAGAGAGGAAATCTTTGATCGAGTTGAGATCTCAAGATGCTGAGGCCAATGGCCAAACTAAACTAACTATTATATTTGAAGCAAGGAAGGGGAAGTTTCTTCCCTTGGAAACATGACGATCATTACATGAATGTTAGGGGCTTAAATGCCCCTAACAAGCAATGCTTATTGAAGTGTTGCCTTGCCCAGTATAAACCTAACATTATTATGATTCAAGAGAGTAAACTGAATCAGGAGGAACCTATTACCTTCGGTAAGAAACTTGGTTTCAAAAAAATCTTTGGTAGTCCCACCCTTGGGGCCTCTGGAGGGCTAGCAATAATTTGGAACCCTCGTTCAACTGTTCTTACCCCTCCTAGAGGGGAAAGACTCTGGATGTCAGCCCATGTCAGGATTCAAAATTTGCAATTTACTCTTTTTAACATTTATGGTCCAACCCCTACAACTGATAAAAGATCCCTATGGATGGAACTGGATTTAACTTTGCAATCCTCAATATCCCCCTACATATTGGGAAGAGATTTCAATGCAATAGCTCATCCTCAAAAAAAAAGAGGAGGTCTCTCAAAATTCCCTAGCTTCACTGGACTTTAATAATTGAGACTGCATCGGTCGGCACTGTTAGAAATTAAATCCAAAGATAACTCCTTCACCTGCAATAATATAAGGCAGGGTTTGACCCAGCTAGCTGAAAAACTCGAAAGATTCCTGATCTTAGGTAATCTACCTAATGCAGTAGCTATCATGTTATCTGAAACCCTTCCCTTCTCTAGTTCGGACCACTACCTGGTCCTCTTATCAGTAGATACCGAAGCCACCCCAACTAGAAATCCGTTGAAGTTTGAATTAATGTGGTTTAAGGATAGTTCTCTAATACCAACTCTGGAACATTGGTGGGTCAATGCTAATATTGAGGGGTCCAGATTGTATAAGGTTGTTCAGAAACTCAAGATAATAAAACAAAACCTTATCCATTGGAACAAAACTAACTTTGGTAACATCTTTGAATCTAAACGGGCAACTAAAGCTGATCTAGCCTGTATTAATTCAGAAGTCATGATTAGAGGCATAGATGCTGAATTATTCATCAAGGAAAGAGACCTTAGACTGAAATTAGAAGACATTTTGGCCAAAGAAGAGATATATTGAAAGCAGAAATCAAGGGAAACTTGGTTGGTTGAGGGTGACAAAAACACCAAATTCTTTCATAGCAGCACCAAACAAACAAGAGTTGTTAACAAAATAACCAAAATTAACAATAAAAATAACAACCCAATGGAACTACCCTATGATATTGCTATTGAGGCAGTTTCTTACTTCGAAGATATGTTAAACATTTGGGAAGGATCTCCCTTACATTCTCAAGATGCCTTGTTGTATAATATTCCTAAAATCATCTCAGAGGAGCAAAATAAAGTATTGTTACAGAAAATATCCAAAGATGAGGTCACAAAAGTCCTTTTTCAAATGGCCCCGAATTAATCTACTAGGCCAGATGGTTTCCCTGCATGTTCTTTTTAGAGATGTTGGCACTTTACGGGTGATGAAGTTACAAATGCCCTAGAGAGTTTTAGAAACTCAAGGGGCCTCCTTAAAGAGGTAAATCATACTTTCCTTGCTTTGATTCCAAAAAAGGATTCAGCAGAAAGCTTTAAAGATTTCCGGCCTATTGCCCTTTGAAACACTCTATATAAGTTACTGTCTAAAACCCTAGCTAACCGAATGACTAATCTCCTCGCAACACTAATTAGTGAAGAACAAATTAGCTTCGTCCTAGGTAGATCCATCTATGATGGAATTGTAATCGCTCAAGAAGCAATTCACTCATTTACCAACAACAAGGTTTCAAGTATGATAATCAAACTAAACACTAGTAAAGCCTATGATAAGGTGGATTGGAGGTTCCTTTGCAGATATCTCCAAGCCTTTGGCTTCTCTAAACAATGGGTTAATTTGATTTATGAATGTATCTCTACTCCCAAATTTCCAGTCTTGGTTAATGGTTCCCCTGAAGGCTTCTTCTCTGCATCTCGAGGATTAAGACAAGGAGACCCCATTTCTCCTTCTCTGTTCATTATCATGTCTAAAGCTCTAGGAAGAGCATTGAGTAACTTCAAAAACAACCACTCCCTCAAAGGGATCCAGATATTGCAAGAGGAAGAGGTTATAACCCATCAGCAATTTGTTGATGATACCATGTTATATGGGAAGCTAGCATTAGAGAAGCAAAAACCTTAAAAAGAATTCTTCATTCTTACATGTTAGCTTCCGTCGAGGACATCAACCCATCCAAATCTGAGATCTTTTTTAACACCTCTCCTGCCCAAGAACGGGATATATGCAAGATTTTGAATATCAAGAAAGGTACCCTCCCATACAAATATCTTGGTGTTCACCTAGAATAAGGCAAGAAAAAGTCTTCCAATTGGGATGCCCTAACCAATAAGATCAAGACTAGAATTCAGTCATGGAAAGGAAAATGTCTCTCCCTTGCTGGGAGAATTACTATGCTTAAGTCAGTTTTCTCTAGTATCCCAATTTACCAACTATCGGTACTAGAGCTGCCTACAAAGAAAAGGGATTACCTCAACAAAATTCTAAAAGATTATTTATGGCAAGGATCAAAAGATAAAAAGAAAATTGCTCTATTAGCTTGGGATAAGGTATGTCATCCTAGGCAAGAAGGGGGCTTTGACATCAAGAACGTGAAAGATCAAGTTATGGCTTTAGGAGCTAAGCTGATCTAGAGAATGATTCGATGCCCTCACCTAAAATGGGCAAGAACGTTATTTAACAAATACTTACAATTTAATGATACCTTAAACATTCTTAGAACAAATGTTACATCCCAATTTTTGACCCAATTTAAAATGTTCATATAGTCGTTGAAGTTTCACGTGAAGTCAGTTGACAGTTGAAATTTGTTATAATAATGTGAAATGGTAAGGTGGTTAATAGTTATAATTTTATATGAAGATGACATGCTAGTTAACTGGTATGATAATATTTTTAAGCTATTGCGGATGGTTATTTATCATGAATTCATGGGAATTGAAAAGGCGGTTAGTCATTACAATCATTTATGAATAATAACTCATTATGGTAATATGATTTAACTGTGGAGAATTTCTTTGTAGGGAGTACGTCGAAGGGGTGGAAGCATTGCCAGAAAAGAATTAGGCACAAGGACATCACCATCACTAGACAAATGGGTATGAATCTTGAATCACCATGGTTGAGGACCTAGCGACTTGTATAACAGGATACAATCATTAGACACACATGAGCTATTGGATAATCTTTAAAACATTTTAACATTTTAACTTAATCTAATTACATACCTTTAATGGTTTATGATCGACATTCTCATCACTTCATTATAATACATATTTATATACGTGCACATAGATATAAAAATAAGGTGACACCATAGTATTATTTTACACAAGATTATATCGATTAAAATACGTACATTTAAATGTGTGCATATAGATATAAAAATAAGGTGACACCATAGTATTATTTTACACAAGATTATATCAATTAAAATACGTACATTTAAATGTGTGTACACCATGAGTGGATAAAGAAGATAAAATAATCTTCCAAGTGAAACATGTATTTAGATATACATAATAGGTATAACCTTGGATAAACATTAAATATGATGCTATCTTAATAATATATATATATATATACATATATATATATATATATATATATATATATACATACATATATATATATATACATATATATATATATATATATATGTGTGTGTGTGTGTGTATATGTATATGTATATATATGTAAAAGTAAATACCTATGTATATAACTTTATAAATATCCTTTTTGATAAGTAACCTTCGAATTCTCTTCCATATTTATTTATTTTCTTTTAAGACGAGAATGTACACTCAGCATATAATATTGGTGACTCAAGAAGACAAATCTTTTAACTGCTCAAGAGTTACGGCTTCTTGGAAGCCTTTGGTACTTTCAAATGCCTCCTTATTTATGGAAATCAAGGGAGGCCATTGATATATTCTTCTTCCACGATTTCACCCTACTCCTTACGTTTTTCTTTTACCTGTATATTGCAAGTGATTCAGACCAGACGTAGTCCATATCTATTCTGAGTTTTCCATTCGGAATTACTCATGTCTAAGGAACCAGCTACTTGAAATCAAGCCAAGGCTCACGTCCAAGGAACCGGCTATTTGAAACCAAGCCAAGGCTCATGTCTTCCATCCTCAGACCAAGTTATGTGGTCAGACTTTCATAATCAGATTGTTGTATATTTTTCTTAAACTATTTTCGTATTTGCAGTAGGGAAGAATGTGTCATGAAAATTCTGTACATTACTTCTGAATTGCAATCGAATGGATATTCAATAGTCCAATCTCTCTATGTTGTTGAGTCAAGACCAAATGTGCATGATATGTTCATACATCTCTGAATTACTGAAGTATATCATAATCGAATTATATTTCTTGCAAGCCATTAAGATCATTTCTCAAGTCATAAAGATTGTGATATGACATGCTGAAAAATCTAATACTCTTACACCAGCTAAGGTTCAACAAAAAGAGTTGGTTTAGTCTAAGATCTAAACACCTGGGACTCACCCGGTTATATAGCCAAGGAAGAGGTGAAGAGGTGAGAGAGAGAAATCTGCAATAACATGAAACAGAATTAGATGTGACATAACAATATATATTATTTTTAAAAGGAATCATTTAATAGCTCATGCATGTCCAATTCATTTTTTGTTGTCAAGTCGAGTGGTGTGATAAGTATCAGGATGCTCACTGGCTAACAAGGTGTTCCATGTCTATTCTAGGTAGGGAGGGCTTTTTTAGTTAGAGAAAGTGTGGGGATAAATTTAAGGTCCATGGTTGGGAGGTTAAGCCCCTGACAATGTTTCTCCTCTCCACAAAATGTCAGGACGTGCATCAAACAACGACAAGTTAAGCATTCAAACATTTATTGGTAACAGGTAATCTACTTTTATGATGTTTATTCAAGTAAGAAGATATGATGGATTAATTTATATCGTTGAACTCAGTTATTTCATTTAATGAACGCAATCTTTCTCGTCAATGTAATTGGTAGACAGTTAGATCGATTGATCTTCCAACTGAACATGGAATATATTTATTTGCAAGAGATAGGTTTATCTGATGGATTGTTGTTTCAGTCTTTCATTTATAAGAATATCGATTATAGCATATCTTCTAATCTTATGTTATTGCCCTAATGGATACAGTGGTATGTGATGCCCTAAACAATCCAATGGCAATTAATGTCCTAATTGATACAGTGGTATCTGATGCCCTAAATGATCCAATGGTAATTGATGCCCTAATTGATACAGTAATATGTGATGCCGTAAATGATCGAATGGTACTCGATGCCCTAATTGATATAGTGGTACTTGATGGTAATCGTCATTTGATCCTAAGTGGTATTTGTGGAGTAACCTAGGTGTTTGCAGAAGCATCCCTAGAGTGATTTTGGTTTCGAATTCCATGGTATGTAAATTTTAATTTCCATAGTGAATTCATTGATGGTGTTTTCAATTGTTAGTTATGAAATCTCTGTTAAACTGATTGTAACCGTTAATCTCATTCACATGAACGTAACTGATATAACTGTCTTCCTATGAAAATGAAGTAATAATTATTTTTCTTTGATATGTTAGAGTTAGTTAAGACCCGAGAAAAGTGGTTGTTACAACAAAGAACCCCCCGAGGGGCTCTAACTTATGGAATTTCATGCTATCCTATAGATCAATTATATCAAACAAGGTCACATGGAAAATTGGGAAAGGTAACGAAGTAAGATTCTGGACTGATTCTTGGGGAGGCTATCCAATTATTAGTAGACTTATAGAGACTCACTCAACTAGATCTATCCTAGAGGAAAGATTAAGACCCTTCCTAATCAATTATGTAGAGATGAATAATGACTCCTCACTTGAATGGAAATGGAAATCATTCTCTGTCTTTCATCAAAGGAAGAAACAATTCTTATGAATATTCTGAAATACAAAAACATTACCTTTACTGGACTACAAGACATGCTCATATGGGATGGATCCAAAATTGGTGAATATAACACAAAGGATGGGTACAATTACATTTCTAATCTAAAACATCACCCTAAGGTCAAATTTCCATACTCCCTATGCTAGGACCCCCTATGTCTACCAAAGGCTAGGGCTTTCTCGTGGTTGGCCCTTCAAAAATGAATCTTGACAAAAGATAGAATAAGAAGGTTTGGTTTTGAGGGCCCACCTATTTGCCTCATTAGTAAATCTTCTCAAGAAGATGTGGATCACATCCTTCTTAACTGTCCTTATGCATCAAAAGTCTGGTACTGGCTCTATGGAAAATTGAACTTCAAAGCGGCTTTCCCTAATATGATTTTGGCCCTCATCCTCTCTTGGCCAATGTTGTATTCAGGAAGCATTTACCATGGCTTGTGGACAATTTCCCCTTCCATAATTCTTTGGGAATTATGGAAGAAACAAAATAGAAGGATCTTTAAAAACTCCAGTATGTTCTGGGATCAGCTCACCCTAAAAATAGAGGCTCTTATAATTGAGACCCTTAATAGAAAAATTCTAAACCTCAATGGATCTTCAATATTAATGATGACCTAAGATGATAAAATGAGGAATAAATGGCCAAGCCTCAAACTTCCAATTTTCCATGGAAAAGGTGGTGAGGAAAGAAAAAGGCTAAGAGCCCTATGTAGGTGGACACCTCCGGTGGAGAATTGGGTTAAACTTAACTTTGATGGGGCTTCAAGAGGTAACCCAAGTATAGTTGGGATAGGATGTTGCATAAGAAATCATAAAGGGGAACTTTTGGCTCATTGCATGAAACCTATTGGCAGAGCCACAAACAACAAGGCTGAATTGCAGGCCCTTATTAAAGGGTTGCGGCTATGTATCAAACTTAAACTAAACCAAGTTGAAATCGAAGGGGATTCTGCAATTGTGGTCAATGCCTTTAGAAGCCAGTCAATGCCCAATTGGAGATTTAATTCCCTTTTAACTAAGGCTCTAGAGCGGGCCAAAAAATCCATAATCTTACCATTAATCATATCTATCGAGAAGGTAATTGTATGGTGGATAAACTAGCAAATGAGGAACCCGATGGGGAAAATGAAACTATCCTTCACCCTCATCCTTTCCCAGCTTAAGTTACCCCCCATGTCCATTTTTCTAATTCTTAACTATCTAATTATATCTCCCCTTTTTTCGACTTAGTCTTGATGGCTTTTAGTAGCCTTTTAATCCATCAAGTCTTTTCTTCTTTTGAATTTTATCATGATTTAACTTTCACTCTAAATCGTTTTTATTAATTCAAGCCTCAACTAATGGCAGTGTGTAGTGTTAGTTAACAATTTGTCCTCCTAGTTTGGTTTATACCTTGACTCTTTGAAATGCCCAATGTTTGGAGTGGCAAAAGGATGTTACTAACAAATGGGTTAGTGCAGGTGTTCTATCACTACCCTCTGAATTGAAAGGTATAGTTCCCTTATCTTGCAAAGATTTGCAATGAATGATGTTTTCAGTAGATCAGGGGTTTTAGGGGGGATGCTCTTAACCAGAGAGCAATAGAGGTTAACCAGGATGCCCATAACCACAAGCAAACCAAGCAAAATGAAGGATTTGGACAGCCCACAACACCCAATGGAATGACTGTTACAAGCTATCTTTCAACTCAGTGACTCTACTTTAACTCCTAATGTAACCTTACTCCTGCTACTACTATTGAATGCAAGAATGCAATGCAATCAAAGAAAAGAAACAGAAATGCATATGAGAGAGCAAAACAGAGTTGCTCTTACTGCTAATACTTCACCAAAATGGAATTCAACAAGAAATTAACAGCTTCACACATAATTGTCTTTCAATTCCAAGAAAAACTAATTTAACATGCAATGAGCGATAAAACCTTCACAGAAAACCAGCTAGATGGAACTATACAATTGATTCCCACCAAAAGTTTATCGATCTTCTATTCAACTTTGAAAGTTACATGTATAGGCCCTTTTAGATTTTGGCCAATTACATTGCATAATTACAATTCAAAGCATTTGAAGGGGAATAGCTCAAAATAGGATTGACTGTCAATTATCCATTACAAAATGCATGCATGCCAGGAAAATTGCCATATTTGGCTACAATAAACTAAGGAAGCAGAGAGAGAATGAGACTTAGCAAAATTCAAACTAAAAGATGATCATGAGAAGCATTGTAACGCTTCAGTTGTTCTTTGCAGAAACGGCCTTATGTGCCCTTAACACATCCAGTACCATCCTTATTTCCTTGATACCTAGAATGTAGACATTATCATCTCTTACCACCCAGAAGTCTTGGTTTTCTGTCAAATTCTCCACCGTGGTGACTTTGGATTGGAGCTTTTCTAACAATCTCTTCGGTGTTCCATCAACAACAACTAGCTCCAGTATCTTAGAATCTTGGAAGTTGGCGAGGCTAATTGATTCTTCTATGAATTCTAGGAACTTCACTTTCATTTGCTCAATGTCAACTAATTAATTATTTGTAGTTACATATGACTTGGTGTGCAAGTCCTTGAGGTACATGTAGACTTCTTCAATCACTTTCTTCACACCGTTATATACACTCTTTAACTCCTTCTCAACCTTAACCAAGCTCTCCTTTGTTAATCCAATTGATTGCTTCCAATAAAGCAAGGCTCTTTACTAGTCCTAAGGATGCCAAGATTGATGGCAACATCAACCTTCATGTTAACCACTTCCTAGATCAGCGCCAATTCATCTGTTAGCTTCTCTGACTCTGTCTGCATTGAGAGTTGGTGTGTAGACACAGCCTATCTTAATCTATGTGCATCCAAAATCAGATTGCCCAGGTTTTCAATTAGAGGAGAACCTCGGGCCTTCAACTCTTCAATCCACACACGACCAATCTGCCTGAAATGCCTCTCCTGTTGCAACTTCATCAACAAGTTTTTGTTCTCTTCTGCACTTGGATCAAATGTGCTTGCAGAAGCACTATCCACTGGTACTATGGCAAGGGGTTCAAGCATGGCTCTGATGTAATCAATCAATTCCTTATTGGAGGCTTTCAATATCTCTTTTGCTATCTTCAATTCCTCCAATCTATCTTCAATCCTTATGTTTGTGGATTTCCATATATTGACCATAGAATCATAAACTGGTGGTCCTATATCAATTGACTTTATCCGGTGCCTCCTTCTGATGTTCAGCTATCTCTACCACCATGTGCCCTTTATCCAGATCTGTGGCCAAAGCAGCGAGTGTCTACTACTTCTTCACCTTTTGTGATGTTGGTTGTGGCAGTTGCATAGCTTGTGAAACCAAATTGTTAGGTGGACGCTCTCCTCCATTCTCCTCTTCTTTCTATCAATGGTTTACTGTAGCCAAGACTCGGCCTGGAGGACGTTGAGTGTTGACTGAAGAGTTGATGGATCAAATAGCTTTCTAGCCACTGGAGGAATCTCCTTCCTGCTAGAGAAAGGAAATTTCATAGTTTTAGTAATTGAATGCTTAGGAAGATTACCTTAATCGGTGCTTTCTTGTTGTTGAGGAGTGACTTGGGCCTATTGATCACCATCATGTCCACCCTATGAAGGATTAGCCCCTGGCTAACCATTACCTCCATCCAAATTGATGACTGGTACTATGGATGAGTCCTTAACAGCGGACTGCTCCTCTTCCTTTTCCTTCTTCTTTGCTTCAACATCTCTAGCTTTTCCAGTATCTGGCAGAGAGCCTCCTCCACAAGTTGGAGGGACTTGAATATTCTTTTTAGATGGTTGATCTCCACCTCCTCCACCTATTGATTGTGAAGGTCCTATAAATGTAAAAGCAGTGGTTGTTGTAGCGGAAGTAGCAGCAGATGAGGTCTGGGCAGCACCCAGCTGAAGAGCCACTAGCTCCAATCCTTTTCTTTCTTGCTCTAGTCCACTCCACCCACTTGTCAGTTCTCTTTACAATCCCATCCATCAAGATTTCCAATTTATCATCCACTGGGCCTTCGGGTGGGATAGACAGAATAGGCTTATCCTTTATTTCCTTCCCATAAGTAGAGGATGTCAGATTAGAACCATCATCGTCAATATTATCTACATTGATGTTCACATTATACAATTTCACTTGCTCCACCGTGAGCCTTGACCAATACTTCTCCCAGGTCTGATGTTCAATATAAAACTCAGCCCAATAATCTTCCAGGTTAGGAATATGCTTAAAATGTGCACCAAGATGAAGATTATCCTTCACAAAGCTCACAGGATCAAATTGAGGCCTAATAACTTCATAATCTTACAACTTATACTTATTGTCAAAGGCCTTCATGAGGTTCTTTGCATCTGATCTTGACATACATGAATAAGATCCCACTTCAATTGAGAATGAGATTCTGACCTTCTTATTAGCAACACAGAGTGTTCACTTCTAGTATTTGCCTACAAAGCTCAATTAACACAACTCTATCATCTGGATATCTGGGTAATCGTCATGGAAAGCCATCAAATCCACCTATTCGAATGTAAGAGAAAGAGGGGAATTGTATAAAACAACAACCATATTGAGTCACTACTGTAATAGCCTCTAGAGAAAATATAATGTCCCTGTTTTTGGTAGGTCTACGCAATTGGAGTTAGCTCATCATAGCGACCCTCATGAGCTGACAGGGTGTTTTGGGGGTCCCAGCTATAGATTTACTATTTTTAGTAGGTCTATTTTTGGCAATTGTTATTTTTGGCAGTGCAGTGGGTGGCCTCGGTAGTTGGATGTCACCTGTAGTAAATAAAGTTAATAATTGCATGAGCTCTTATTTATTCTTTAATTATTAAGTTAAATTATTATAGTAATATTTTTATTATTATAATTAATGAAATTAAGTAATATTTCTAAAGTGTGTTGGAAAGTTTCTAGTGTTGAGTTCTTTTGGGAAACTTCCACAATTTTTTAAGTGGAGTTTTTTAGGAAACTTTGGCCAACGAAAGATTATAAATGAGAGCTCACTTCATTGGGAAAAGCGCGTTTGAAAATATATTTGCTTTTTGTGCCTTTGTGGCTTTTTCTAATTTCTGACTTGTAAGCCCTTGCTGAAGTATAAGGGTCTTGTCTGAGAAGTTCTTGGCAATTGTGTTGAAGTATACAATTGGCCAACATTCTCCTACTGTATTCCTGTAGCTAAAGAGAATAATCTTGAATATCATATTTTCCTTGCTCATAACTTCTAGCTGTGGATTTGAAGGATTTTTCTGAGATCTTCATTGACAATTGTGCCGAGGTAAACAATTATTGAAATCTCCTATTGTAATTACTGTGGCTAAGGAGACAGACATTCTGAAGGCAAATTGACTACTATTGATTGGCAATTGGAGTGAGTTCGATTGGTAATAGTGTCAGCTGTGGGTGCAATTCTGAAAGCACGTGTGGCACTAAGTTTCAGCTTGGACACCAAATAAGCATCGCAAGTGGATTGGGCAACAACTATGGCTAGCAAAGTGCCGCATACACATTCTGCAATAGCGTGAGAAACCTGTGAAGGCAGATTGACATTAGACGTCAATCACACTTGCTGTCGTTTCTGATTGGGACCGAATTCAGCAGTTTGGTCATTGGAAGTTGAAGCCTGTGGTTGCATTTGAAGCTGGAGGTGGCAGTCATTGTATGTTGGAGCCACAATTGATATATTCTGAATGTTCCCTTGAAACTGGTAGCACCTGCAATTATATACAGCAATCAGGTTTTTTTTTAAAAAGCATTGAAAATTTGGATAATAAGATTGATCAAAAACTTGTCTTTACTTTCCAATAAATTCAAAGTAATTCTGGAGTTGTTTTTTGGTCATAGTTTTTTCCTTGTATTCTCATATACTCTGAAAAACTCAAAAAAAGAAGTACATTCCAAATATACAATAATGACTAGCTATGTGCCAACTGTTTAACAAAATGCCAAACATCTGATTTATGAGGAAGAACTGGTGAAAATTTAGAGAAGATTGGAATTGCTCAAGTTATAGCCAGTTAGGGGTTTTTACAGAAAATCTCCTTTCAGGGTACCCCTGAAGTTCTCTACATAGCCTCACAGTAAAGGCATCATTCACCTTTACAAAATTTTCATAGCTCTTTTCCATTTGTAGGCAGGGATAGAACTCATGTACCTTGGTAGACTCGTCAAAGTCTTCAATGCATGGCAAGCCAAGCCACAAATGCTGTGTTGCTAAGGCATATAGTAGATAAGATGACATAGAATTGTTTAAAAGCCTTAGCTGAGTTCATCCAGCTTGTTAGTTCATCACATATTATTTGTGCCCAATCTATATATTGACCATCAGCACATACAGCATGTACTAAAAAGAAATAGTGTTCCTTGAAATTCAATGCCTCCTCTTATCCCTTTAATCTTAGCAACAAGACCGGAATATAAACAATTTCCCTTTTCAAACTAGTACCAAATAGGGTCTTGGGCAACTTACTCTTTGTACTCATTGGTGGCTCGAACCATGTGCTCAAAATATCTCCTCGCCTTAGAGATCTCTTTTCATTGTAAATGGAGGTTGAAGACCCAAAATCAATATCACAAAATTCATCTTAGTCTAGCAATCCAAAAGCACTCTGCATCAAGGCTCTATCAAAACTCAACAACACAGAATCATCTGGCATCCTTATCTGCTTTACCATGTGATCATACCGGGCAATACATTCATGTACTAGCTCAGGCACCTGAACAGCCATGGGGAATCCTACAGCTTCAACCAGGCCACTCTCCTTGAGTTTCTCTGTAATTGGATGAATTGGTTGCGAATTCAACCTTCTGTGAAGATCAGGGAGATTGTAGAAACGAAAAGAAGTATCAGTGAAATCTTTCAGCTTGCTCACCAAACTAGGCAATTTATCTTGCATATCAATTCTCAAGGCCATGAATTAACACATAAGCTCAGAACAATTTGCACAAAGAAAGAAACAGTGTTGTTGCAAGATAGAATGAAAATAGCACCCATCAGATCTTTATTCAATTAGAATATGATCGTTACCTCACGGATTTCCCGCATCACACGAGTGAGGCGCGGGGAGTTAAACAAATTATGGTTTTTAGGATCATAACAACTATATTTGTCATTATTATAGTGGGTAAACGACTCTATTTGAATCAAATCTGGCTTTGAGAATGAATTGTACCATTAATTTCATAAAGCTTTACCTTTTTAAACTCAAGCATAGCAGAAATGGTGATTTTCCGATGCTCGGTTGCATCCTGGCTCATAAGCTTTTGAGGTGCGAATTCGGCTTCAATGAACAACAGCTAGCTCCTTATTGATTCGGAGGAGTAACATATTCTTTACCTTCTGCGAGCATCCTCTTCATTATTTCGAGCACGTAATCGTTTTGATGATTTTCCGATGCCTTTGAAAACTTATTATTTGCCTTTAGATCGAGAGTGGAGCACTTTAGCTTCTTTTCTGAAACTAGCAAGGCCAACACTTACTTTCCCTTAATTCTTCACATCTTTGTTACTTTCTTGAGCATAGCACATATTGAGCATCTCCGACGAATATTCTGCCTTTAGAACAAGCCTTTCATTTATCATCTTTGCCTTATCGGAGAAGTGCCTAATCAAGTGCTCTTTCGTCACATGCGTAGTTAAAACCACACATTTCCGACACAACTTCATTTCAACTGAATTTCTACATTATGAATACATCCAGGGCTCGGAATCAACTTTAGATGTACCCAAGGATTGAAAACATCATCTCCATGGCATTACCAATCAATCTATTATGTTTTTTCGGAAAACTAGTGTTACAGGTCCACGAGCATACCTAGAATGGCCAAAATCCGATATGGCTTCTTCCACCTTCGAAGCTTCCGAAAGATAGTTCATTCTTGCTCCGAATATCCCTTAGCATCTCTAGAATGCAAGATTTCAACATATAAAGCTTCAAAAATAGCCATACCTTCTATTTCGGAAAAGTGTATCTCAATGTACGCTAGTGGAACTACAGAGATGAAATTCGATAACACTGATTCTCTTCCCAACTTTGCTTATCTGAATGTTGTTATAGCAGAGGCCTTCTCTTGGCATCTTGACGATATGAAAACTCTAGCTATATCTCTCGAAAAGTTCACAAGGTTCCCATTTCGAAAAATGAGGGCCGCAGCTCCGCGATGGTCATAGTGTAGTGACAAGGGGCATTTTCCAAAATCTTTCTATTACCTTTGAAATGCTTCTAAGAATGATTCATCATTCCTTAATATCTTCACAATTGCCTCCCAAGGTGAAGTCAACACAAAATACTTCAAGAATTCATCATATTCTACCTTTTCAGAAAAAGGGGTTGGGGGCTCCACAATTAGACCATGGCGTACTCAGAATAGCTAAACTCGAAATCCCTTCTTCATCAAGAAACTCTTCACAAAATGCTTCTTCACATTCACAATGCTCCTTATAACTCCTAGAATGCAAATTAGGCATAGAAAGCTTAACCTTTGGCCTAATTCATCCATTTTGGAAAAGTGCCCAACATGGTACGCTACCTAAGCTTGCGGAGTGATGGAGATTATTTTCCGAAACGACAAAGACTTCACTGACTCTCCTTGCTTTGATCGATTGAACAATTCAAGGTCCTTGCAAATGCCTCAGGGAAGAGATTCCCTTCAGTTTGGACATCCAAAAATTCCTCCAAACACTGATTTCGGAAAATCGGGTCCACAGCTCCACGAGGCGCACCGAGAGAAAGCAGTTTCCGAAATTGAATATCCACCTTTAATTAATGCTCCTTCAAGGTTAGATGGACAGCCAAGATCAAAACTCTATGAGCTCTACGATCAGATTTATCTTTTAACACTTGGGAAAATCTACGGTCCCTTCTTCGGAAAAAGGCAGCTTGGACTACACTACGTACCTAAAGTGGAGTTTTTTCGAAAATGACCAATAGTGAGTGTTTTTTACTATTTCTTCCTTTTAGCACGCTTGTGCTTGGTTCCAAAAAGCATGAACCACGTTTATTTCAGGTACAATCAGACACATTATCACTTGGACTTTTGCATTTGCATCTGATCTTTCCTCCATATGCAATCTGACTTAAAATGAGCACATCTTGAGCATCAATTGGAATATTTAAGCTTTCTTCTCATCTAGGAAAATGCATGACACTTACCCTCAATTCCCACTTAGGTAAGCTCAGAGAAATAGATGAGAAGGAAAGCCTCCTAATGGCTACCTACACTTGGACATAGACCTGATTGCATTGATTTAGCACCAAACTAGAAGCTTCGAAAGGGGAGACTGAAAGTCTGGCAACATGTAGTTGGTAGCATTTTCATCCCACGCGTCATATCCTAATATCTAGAACCACGATACGGATCTACTTAATTAATACTTTGAGTGGCATATACTTTCGCACAATTTTTTCTCTGCCCAAAGCTAGAGCCTTCAATGTAATTACTCATTGACAGGGTGGAAAGCATTCCCATCCTTATTTATTTTGGGTAATTGCAAAGTTTGGCTTCATTAGTAGCCATGGATACTCCGATCAAACTTTCATGCCCTTCCTGCCTTATAGCATTTGATATGCCTTTCAAAATTTAGAGAATTATGCAGATTGTTTCAATTAAGAATAGGGTAATTTGGAGAGTTGTCTTGTGATGTCTTGCGACTCAATATATAAATAGCCCCAATAGATTCCGGTCTAATCCGGACATTATCTCTATGTTTATTGCAGTAGCCCATCACTTCTATGCTGACCATGATCTTATTGCTAGTTTGTGCCAAGAGCTGTTCAAAGAAGTTCTGCTTGGGAACTTAGATACAATTCTTCAAAAAATTTGGCATGATCTTACAAACCCTTTGGCGGAGAACTACAATATGCTAAATGTTAGAGGGAAGCCTGTCAATACCTACCCAATCATCTTTACTGAGAACCCGGCTGGCTTTTGGGCTGAGAGTGACGTTTACAAGCGAAACCTGCGCTTGCTCCTTCATTTTCGCTCTCTGCTGGACCCACTAGGGAAGATTGGCTGGAAAAATATTTTGAGGAAGTAGATATTCTGCAAGAAAGAACTCTCAAGGCCGTTGTTGAAGATTTACGAGAGGCTTTCAGGGATGACTAGAGTTTTGCTATCCCCCCACCCTTTTTTTTGCATGAATTTCTCCATCTCTGGTTTATTTTTTGCGACAGTTGGCTTAAACTTTCGTTTAAACTTTATTCTTATAACAGTTTAAAGCTTTTAAGAGCTTTATTAATATGATCTTTTATCTTATATGGTTATAGAATGATCTTTTTCTTATGTCAGCATTCTAGTTGGATATGCTGTCAATATCATTTGAGGTTTAACAACTGATAATTATTAGAGTGAGTTCTGGGTCAAGTTTATTATAATGTTGTTGATAACTCATATAGACTCTTTAAGATATGGAAAGGACGATAATTCTCATGAGCTATTAGTTTTTCAAAAAAAAAAAACAGGTCTCCTTCTCTTGCTTCTCGTATTGTTTATCTTTTTAAATTAAAGCTCTCAGAGTCTGTGTTGGAAGTTGGAAGCCTTATGAGTATTTTTTTAGCTATTTGGTTTCATTCAAGTTTTGGCTTGAAAGCATGTCAAGCTTGCCTATGGTTTATGAATCCCAGAGGCCTCTCTACATGGGCTTGGTCTTAACCACGGATCCTCTTTATTCTTTGTATCGGGGGTCTTGGCGAGACATTTGAGCTTACTTGGCTTTGTTTTAAATTGCAAATGTGTATGGCTTTTTCCTAGAACATGTCTAAATCCTATCTCCCTACTGAAAGTTTAATGATAACTTTTAGAGGTTATCCTTTGGGTGCCATAAAACACTAAAGGGATTAAGCCTATGAATGTTTTGATGCTGAATTCTTATGATCAGGAGAAGCCATAGGTAAATGGCTTTACAGTTTCTCCTATTAGTTCAATTTCATATGATGAACTGTCTGGATCCTCTAAAAAGGTTGCGAATTTATCCTCAGCATTTACAGTTTTTCTTGCACCAATTAAGTAAAGTTTGAATGTAATGATCCCATCTTTTAGCTCTCACGTTCTCCAAAGTCTAAGTGGAGGATAAGAAGAAATTTAATTAATTTCTTATAAAGTCATTCAATTTAAAGGTGACTTTGTATTTAATTAATTTAATTATTAATTACAAGGGAGTAGCTTCTAGGGTATGTATTAATTATTGGAAGGACGGAAGCCTCTCGTCATTTAATTAATTATTGCTAGAGAGGGATTTCTAGAGAATGCATTAATTATTGGAAGGAGGAAGCTTTTAGCTCTTGCAATTAATTAATGTTTTAGTTCCTTCTAGAAGGAAGAAGAAAAGGATAATTGGGCTGAAAGTCTCATTGTTGAGCATCGGATTATTGTATCGGATGATTATGACTTGCATTTGATAACAGCTTGGATGTGTGAATTCATATCTTTTTTGGCAATAGGGGACATTCATTCTCTGCTGTAACATTCTAGACGTCATTCCCTTAGGGTTTGGCCTTTGGAATACATCTCTTTGTACTTGATTGTAGCATTTTTAGAATTAATATAATTTCAGCAGTTGGTTCAGCTTTTGGGCATTCCTGGGTGTCCATTACAGTGGTATCAGAGCTATAAGTCCTGCCATCTTGTGGAGATCATATTGATAGCCGGATAAAAATGTATATTAGTCCAGATCAAGATGTGATGTTCAGACAGTTATTGGGTACATTAGAGAAGAGGCAACGTATGCAACAGGAGCAGAATAGGCTAATGGATATGATGTTGCAGCTTATGGCTAGACAGATGGGCATCAACATTGATGATTTGTACGTTGCTCCAGAGCATAAGGTAGTCGATTTCTCAGGTGGGATCGAGACACGTATAGAGCCAGCCAGCTATGATGTTGGTGATGTGGGCATTTCGACAGAGTCAGTAGAGACATGCGTGCAAAGTCAGGAGACCACATATGAAGCCTTGTCAGGGGATGATGACGTAGCAATAGTGGAATTAGGAGAATGCGAGGATACTATCATATCAGCAGCCACTTCTATGTCAGTTGAACCATCCAATGAGGAGATTAATTATTTAAATGCAATGGTTGATGTATTTTCTAATGAAGCCACACAAGTTGTTGATTATGAATTTTCATCAACTACAAATTCGGTTCAGTTTTTTGTTGCAGCAGTTAATGTTGTTCCTATGTCCATATATTTCGATGCAGCAACACCTATTGTTGATACAGTTAGCATGAGTACATATGGTTCACCTGCACCTACATCTTTTTCAATGCATGATAGTAATAATATGCCTTCCAATCCAATATATACTATGTGGATGGATACAAGGAAGAAGACATTTCATATATCTTCTACGGAGTTGCCTTATGGTGACATTCTGACTTCATCAGCACAAGTTTTGAATGCTAGGCTACAGGGGTTGGTCCTGATGATGTGGGTTTGCAGTTGGTATAACTTCCATATGAATATCACATATTGGGATCCAGGTGGAGGTTGGAGTCCATTATGTTACTTAATTGCTTGAGGACAAGCAATTTCAAGGAGGGCGGATTTGTAATGATCCCATCTTTTAGCTCTCACGTTCTCCAAAGTCTAAGTGGAGGATAAGAAGAAATTAAATTAATTTCTTATAAAGTCATTCAATTTAAAGGTGACTTTGTATTTAATTAATTTAATTATTAATTACAAGGGAGTAGCTTCTAGGGTATGTATTAATTATTGGAAGGACGGAAGCCTCTCGTCATTTAATTAATTATTGCTAGGGAGGGATTTCTAGAGAATGCATTAATTATTGGAAGGAGGAAGCTTTTAGCTCTTGCAATTAATTAATGTTTTAGTTCCTTCTAGAAGGATGAAGAAAAGGATAATTGGGCTAAAAGTCTCATTGTTGAGCATCGGATTATTGTATCGGATGATTATGACTTGCATTTGATAACAGCTTGGATGTGTGAATTCATATCTTTTTTGGCAATAGGGGACGTTCATTCTCTGTTGTAACATTCTATACGTCATTCCCTTAGGGTTTGGCCTTTGGAATACATCTCTTTGTACTTGATTGTAGCATTTTTAGAATTAATATAATTTCAGCAGTTGGTTCAGCTTTTGGGCATTCCTGGGTGTCCATTACATTGAATTAGCTTGGGAATTTACCATTGCAGGATCTTATAGCTTGGAATATCTTGGCTTGTTCCTTTTGCTAACTTTGTCTATATTTTTTTGGTACTAACAGTTAAGAAAGTTAGCAGTTGAGTATTAAAACATTTGCCTTGAATCCAGTAATATATATATAATAATTATAATGCAGTATTTTATATTCTGTTTTATCTGTTTAATCAATAACAGTTGGGTGGTTAGTTTTACACTAGACTGGGTTATTAGCACTGCCGACTATATTTATATTGGCACACCCACTAGCCATGTTGAAGCACCATCTCCAATTGTTATCGGGTGGCTTCATTTGCTATGCAATGTTTAATATCGGGTTTAACCTGTGAGATGTATGTCATCGGTTAGTATTAATTTAATGAACCTGTATGTATGTTGAGACATGAACGTATAGAGTCATGACTCTATTACGTCATGTTTCAACATATATATATATATATGAGTATCATTTTCATTATTCAGATCATATCAATAACAACTGGCAATACTGATCTGAGATAAGGTTATTACAGTTTGCAGCAAGTACATTAAGTTTGTCAACAAGAAGACACCTGTCCATTATATATTAGAATACATATCAAATACTTAGATAAGTCTACATCAAACACGGTCTATTAAACTTTACATGGTACCAGAGCCTACTTGGTAGAGAGAGTATCATAAGTACTGCAAATATGTCAAATCATGTGAGAGTAGAAGACAGACTCAAAGGTGCTGTAGATTTCTTTTCATGGAAAATCCGGATTACCACAATTCTTGAAGAACTAGAACTAGAATCATTCATTGAATCTGATAATCCAATTCCTGAAGATGAAACTGAAAAAATCACTTGGAGAAGGTGAAACAATAAAGCCAAGAAAATTATAATAGACTCTGTAAAGGATCACATTCTTCCTTCCATTTCAAATCTGAAGAAAGCCTTTGAAGTATTCACTACACTAAAAAATGCATTTGAAATAAACAACTCAAGCAGATTGATCACTCTGAAGAATCAATTGATGAATACTAAAATGAATAAGGGAGAATCAATCTCATCTTATTTTGGAAGGATCTCTGAAATTAAGAATCGATTAAATTCCATTGGAAACAAAGCAGAAGATCAAGAACTCAGAGGATTACCACTATCATGGGAAGCATTCATTCAAGTTGTCAATAGACCTTCAATCCCTTCATTTGATCAACTAAAAACTGATTGTATATCAAAAGAGTCAAGATTATTTCTAGAGGTAACGTATCAAATCAAGAGGGTGAAAATCAAGCACTTTTCTCAACTCCTAATCATCAAGCAAAGAAAAGGATATTTAAAGGAAAGAAACGGACTATAAGAAAAGCATAATAAGGTCGACAATACTAATCTCTCTAAAGTTGAATGCTTTAAATGTGAGAAATTCGGATATATCTTAAGCAAATGTCCTAAAAGGGAAAGAATCTTAGCCTTTTTAGCCGAAAGTAAGAAAGATGAAAATCTAGTTTTCTACTCTGCTTTGTCAAGTGAAATAAACTCAAATGAAAGTGTGTGGATAATAGATAGTGGCGCTTCTCAACATCTAATAGGATTTAGAGACAAATTTGAAACATTTGAAAATTACAGATCTAAAGGAGTTACTATTGGAGACAACTCCACTCATCCAATCAGAGGCATTGGGACCTACTCTATTCAATTAAGGACTAGAGTTACACTAAAGTTGAAAGATGTTCTATTTGTACCTGGAATAAAAAGAAACCTAATCTCAATCTCTGGATTAACGGATGAAGGTTTTCAAGTTACTTTCAACGAAGACAAAGTCTTGTATTGGCCTAAAACTAAAAACACAACTCTTAAAAATGCTATCACTATTGGAACTAGAGATGGGACCTTATATAAACTATGTAATATTCAAAACCAAGCTCTTAATCATGAAATAACAAATTCTAATGAAATATGGCATAGGAGACTTGGACATATTGGTTTTAGTTCACTACCAAAGATAGGCAAAATCACCTTTGGAATTCCTAACTTAAACTACCCATACAAGTATATGTAAAGGTATTGCTCTAGGAAAGAACATTAAAAAACCTTTCCCTACTAGTGAACACAAGCCTAAATCAATTTTGGAACTAATTCACTCTAATCTATGTGGGCCCATGCCAACTCTCTCCCTAGGAGGTTACTCCTATTACATAATCTTCATCGATGATTACTCTAGGAAGACTTGGATTTTCTTTCTTAAAGTTAAGGAATCAAATTAAGTGTTATCAAAATTCAAAGAATTCAAAGAATTAGTGGAAAATCAAGTGTCAAAGAAAATTAAAACTCTAAGATCTGACAATGGGGGAGAATATACTTCTGAGAATTTCAAAGCTTTTTGTACATCTGTTGGGATTAAGAGGGAGTATACAGAACCTTATAATCCTCAACAGAATGGTGTAGCAGAAAGAAAAAATAGAACTATTGTTGAGGCAGCTAAAGCTATGCTTCATGATCAAAACCTACATTTTTCGTTCTGGGCAGAAGCTACTAATACTGTTGTATACATTCAAAACAGATGTCCATACTCTATCCTCGACAATACAACATCTGAAAAAGTCTTCACAGGAAATAAATCTAACTTAAGTCATCTCAGGATATTTGGTTGCCCTGTGTATATACATATACCTAAAGAAAGAAGAACTAAGTTAGAACAGTCAGGAAAGAAAGGAATATTTGTTGGGTATAGTGAAAACTCAAAAGGATACTGAGTTTATGTTCTCGGACAAAGAACAGTATAAGTAAGCAGAGATGTCATATTTGAGGAAAATACTACCCTAAAACTATCCATAAGCACAAATGATGAGCCTTCAACAGACTTAGATGAAAGTCCACAATCTGAAATTCAAAGGGAGAATATATCAGAAGAAACAAGTTCAGTACCAAATACAGAAAATAGAAACATCTCTAATACCAAAAAGAGACTATTGTGGGCAAGAAAAATGATTGAAGAAAATAATATTGAACCAGGTGAAATCACTAAGGAAGTCAAGAAAACCAAAAACAAATCATGTTATACTGCACTAGTAACTGAGCTCACTAAATCTGAACCTACATCTGTTGAAGAAGCTTTCACTTGCCAAGCATGGAAAGATGCTATGGTTGAAGAATATCAATCAATACTTCAAAATGATGTTTGGGACATTGTACCTAGACCTAAAGCCAAATTTGTTGTTTCTTCTAAATGGTTATATAAAATCAAATGTGTAGCAGATGGGAGCATTGAGAAACATAAAGTGAGGTTTGTTGTTCGAGCTTTTTCACAAAAAGCAGGTATTGATTATGAAGATACTTTTGCCCCAGTTGCTCGTTTTACTTCAGTTAGGACAATTCTTGCCTTAGCAGCAACAAAAGGATGGAAGGTGCATCAAATGGATGTGAAAACTGCATTCTTAAATGGAGTCATAAATGAAGAAATTTATATTGAACAGCCTGAAGGTTTTGTGATAAAAAATGAAAATCTTTATGTATGTAAACTAAAGAAAGCATTGTATGGCCTGAAACAAGCCCCTCGAGCTTGGTATGAAAGAATTCACAGTTATCTCATCAAATTAGGATACTCTAAAAATGAAGCTGATCCTAACATCTATTTCAAGATATCTAATGGAGATATGATTATATTGGTTCTTTATGTTGATGATCTCTTAATAACAGGTGAAGATCATTTGATTGCTAAATGCAAACAAGAACTTGCTACTGAATTTGACATGAAAGACCTAGGTTTGCTACATTATTTTTTGGGTCTAGAAGTATGTCAAAAGGAAGATTACATATTCTTAAACCAAGGAAAATATACTCAGGATATTTTGAATCGATTTGGGATGATGGATAGGAAGCCACTTGCAATTCCAATGGAAACTAATCTACATAAACTAAAAAAGGAAATAGCACATTCAGAATCTATTGATCCTACCCTCTACAGACAAATTATTGGATCTCTCATGTTTTTGGTTAAAACCAGACCTGACATCTGCTACGCTACAAATGTTCTGAGTCACTTTATGTGTGAACCTAAGAAAATACATTTGATGGCGGCTAAACATGTTTTGAGATATCTATATGGCACTATTGGTCTTGGACTAAAGTATAGAAATGTTGAAATCAAACTTGAAGGCTACACAGATTCTGATTGGGTTAGTTGTTCCTTAAATCGAAAGAGTACCACCGGATGTTACTTCAGTCTCGAATCAACAATTGCATCATGGTTCAGTAGAAAACAACCTACAATTGCCTTGAGTTCTATTGAAGCAGAATATATGGCAGCCTCCATGGGAGCACGTGAAGCAATTTGGTTAAGGAAGCTATTATTTGGATTATTTAGGAAGAAGTTAGATTCCACTATGATCCATTGTGACAATCAAAGTTGCATCAAAATTTCTACAAATCCAGTGTTCCACAATCGGTCAAAGCACCTTGAGACTCTTTACCACTACATCAAAGACATGGTTGACAAGAATGTGATCAAGCTGATTTATGTTAACACAAATGATCAAAGTGCTGACATTTTCACTAAACCTCTTCCAAGAGTGAAAATATAGTATTTTAGATCTAAACTTGGTAAGACAAATATGTAATTACATTTTTGTAAATTTTATTCATGAATATTATGTTAAATTATTGTTTGCAAACTTGTTAAATGAAAGGTGACGATCTTTCATATTCTTTATTAAAGGTCTCTATTTGACGATCTTATCAGTAGATGACCAACCTTTAAATACCAAAAGGATTGAAGGTTATTGGTGTCATTGTTATATGCCAGATTCTGCCAGACACATTGATATCTATCATGATTATAGGCTGGATCTTGTCTGGACATCATGAAAATTATTAGTATCATTGTTATATGCCGGATTCTGGTGGACACATTGATATCCATTATGATCATAGACCAGATCCTGTCTGAACATCATGAAAATTATTGGTGTTATTGTTATATGCCGGACTTTGCCGGACACATTGATATCCATCATGGTTATAGGGCGGATTTTGTCCGGACATCATGAAAATTAATTATTATGGTTATTCAGACCGGATTTCTGCCAGACATCATAATTCATCGGATAGAATCAAGTCTACTCAATTGTATACAGAAGTTTCAATCCCTCATTGCTAAAGAGGGAGTGTTAAGAAAGTTAACAGTTGAGTATTAAAACATCTGCCTTGAATCCAGTTATATATATATATATATACACACACACATACACTATGCAGTATTTTATATTCTATTTTATCTGTTTAATCAATAACAGCCAGGTGGTTAGTTTTACACTAGGCTCGGTTATTAACACTGCTGACTATATTTATATTGGCACACCCACTAGCCATGTTGAAGCGCCATCTCCAATTGTTATCAGGTGGCTTCGTTTGCTATGCAATGTTTAATATCGGGTTTAACCCGTGATTTGCATATGTCATCGGTTAGTATTAACTTAATGAATCGGTAAGTATGTTGAGACATGAACGTATAGAGTCGTGACTCTATTACGTCATGTTTCAACATATATATATATGAGTATCATTTTCTTTATTCAGATCATATCAATAACAACTGGCAATACTGACCTGAGATAAGGTTATTACAGTTTGCAGCAAGTACATTAAGTTTGTCAACAAGAAGACACCCGTCCATTATATATTAGAATACATATCAAATACTTAGATAAGTCTACACCAAACACAGTCTATTAAACTTTACACTAACATCTCTTGGAGCAATTGTGGTTGGGTGCTGTTGTTCTTGTTATGGCAGGTGGAGCAATTCAGCCAGTTTCTCTGCATAAATGCCATTCTTTCAGTCTCTCCTACTATGAAGAGTGGCAACTCTTCCTCTCTCCTTTGTAATCGCTCAAGAATGTAATAATGTTCTAAATTCTTGTAAGAGGGGGTATGCCCCCTAATCTTTTCTGTAAAAGAGGGAATGCCCTCTTCTAAGTCCTATTTGGGGCTCTTGTACGTACACAGGACTTTGGTCCCAGGCTACACCGAGGGTTTTCTTAACCCCGTTCTTTTCCCCCAGTGCCTGCACTTGAACAGGGTTTTTTGTAAATATTTTTGAAATTAATAAAATGGGCATTTGCCTCTTATCTATCAAAAAAAAATTAAGCCAAGTTAATAAATTGCAGTTAGTAGCTTAGAGTGGTTGTCCTTTACAAGTATGATATTAGTCAACCGGAAAACTTATCAATGGAATGTATGGGAACGAAGTGTTATTTGAATGTTTTATTGAGCCATTGGACATTCCCAATTCTTCTGTCAAACTGATGTAGCACAGTAGTGGCCCGGCGGTCAATCAGTTGTAATGGGTAGCGAAAATAGCTAACTTTCAAATATGTACATATACATTAATTATTATATCATAGTGATGATGATGGATCACAGAGTGTGATCCAAAATGTTGATACACAATCAAATCCAGAAACAGTAATACCAACTATTATGGGTTATGGAAAATTTATAGATTTAATATGTATATTGGTAAATTAGGAAACTTTCGTAATGAGTGCTATTTGTATTGGATTCTGTAATGAGTACTACTTGTATATGTGGGAGGGGCATTTATTTTTAATAGACATTGTGGATCCTTACAGTGGGCAGCCCCATTTCTTCAGGGAAGTGTAGCATAGAGGTTTTGTTGCAGTAATTTATATTTGTGATAGATCACGGGGGAGTTATGTTTCAGATACGTTTTGGTGAAAGGGAAAATTATGTATGGCATGTGTTTGTCAGAAGAACTGGGAGGGTCCAACGGAAGACTATATAGTTTATAATTCATATAAAACAACGCTCAATCAACCTATACAAACAACACACATCATCCCTTTCCGTTGGGCTGTGTTCTAGTGGTAAATACGAGGCATCGTTTTGCCAGGTTCAAGCCTCGGCAAGCGCAAAGCCCTGCTTTAGAATGAGGAGTTTTGTCTAGAAAGGGAATTTCCAGGAACGACACCCGGGTCTCATTACCCTCCCTCTGGGCAATTCACGGAAAAAGGCATTTGTATGCTTTGGGTAAAAGGAAAAAACACCCATTCCATCAGGCTCGCACATAATAACCGTCAAAAGTGTCCCAGCTTCATACGCAACTGATCAAAACTACCCGTTAGGAAATATTGATCACTTGGCCAAAACATCTCTCCAACACAATTTGAGCAGAAAAAAAGAAATGCACAATTGAAAATATTTCATCCATTTAATCAACCCATACCTAACCCACCTACACAACTAAACGAACACGCAGAGACATTGCACAAGGTTCAAGATTTGCTGATATATACGAAATAGACAAAACGAATGTCCCAGAACTTACTTTGCCCACTCTGGGTATTCGTTTCTCTTCTTTTCTTTTTCAAATTCTCTTCGTTTCCTCTCTTCTTTGAGTTTCTCCATCCTTCTTTCTCTGGCTTTTGTTCTAGAACTAGTCACTATAGGTTCCCCGCCCAAGCTTGTTGATAAAGCAACTAGCCGTCGCCTCCTCTCTCTGGAGCTCTCTGCAGTTCTTAAACCATCGAGAGAAAATCCTTGTAATAGTTCTTTCAGCTCCGTGCCATTTAGAGAGGTCGAATTCAGAAATGAGGTTTGCAAAGGCGAGCTTGACGTTGTAATTGAGGGAAAGGGATTCCTATGTATCGGGCACTGAGCAAACATTTGCCGTGAAATGCATTGCATTGCAATATTCTGCATCTATGTAAAGTTGAAGAGCGGAATGTTGTAGTCATCCACATATAGGTGCCTTCAGAGGTCTTTTGAAAATAGTGTTTTCACACGCCTTCCTTCTATCCGATTTCAGTCGTTCAGGGCGCTCAGCGCCAGAATTCGTAGCACCCTGGAATATGCTAAAAATTATTGGGCAATTCTCACAGGTTTTAAATTGTGGATTTTATCCTTATTATCCCGTTTTTTGCCAAAAGCTTATAATTGCCAGTTATGATGAAAACGTCTCGAAATGAACTGGCAGTTGTTCAGACCCCACCGCGGAGTAAGGAAAATGAAATTGAACCAATCCAACAAACTAAAATTAAAATTCAAAAAGATTGGAGTCCAAAAAACATAAGAGCTACAAACTTTTTTTTTACAACATATTAGAACTAGTATCATGGAAAAGTAATCAATAAAAAAATTATTAGAACAAGTATTATGGAAAAGTAATCAATTATTGTAGGGTTTATAAATGTGACTCACTCTTTCTTCTTCTTTTCTTTTTTTCTCTTTTTTTTTTTCATTTTTACTTCTAAATTATTACTATTATAAAAGTTTCAAAAATGAAAGTACATATATTACTAGTCAGTTATTTTTTGGTTGTTGATTGTCTTTAGACAACACTATTTGGACATTTCATAAAGACTACAAGACATTTAGTCACAAGTACTGCTATTTTTGAGTGAACGATTATTGGTGCAAGAGTATAGCAAGTATTAGACGAAACTTGGCATTTGACAATCTCTATAGAGAGGACTTTGAATACCTATAAGCCAAATCCTTAGGTTTAAGTTATTAACTCACATATAGAGATACATCAAAACTTGACTTACGATTTAGGAATTCTAGATGAGCCAAGTTAGCTTGGGCAGATAGCTTCCCTTATATGTTTTATTTCAATTCACTTTATAATAATTTATGTATAGAATGGTATTTTTATATATACAATTTTGAAATATATTATAATGATTGATGCAGGGATGACCCATGAGGAAAAGATGGGCTCTGCAACTTGTCGCTTGTTCGAATGATGTCAACCTTGGAGTATGTTTGGTTTGTGTTTTGTGAGTCATGTTGTGTGCCCCATGTCATTTGTACTGTGTGCTTGGTTGCAGCGAGTACTTTGTTTGTTTTTGTCCTTCACTTGGCTTGTGTTTTATTGTTTCATTATTTCGTGCCCCCGTGGTTTTGTGCGATATTTTCCCTCGGCCTGGTTCGCTCATGCCATGGGAGATTCGAATCATGGCGGAGAGAAGGATAGCAATTTGCAGGATGACGTGGGTAGGAGTACGAATGAGAAGGGCACTAATAAAACTGCAGTCGGGAATGTTGGCAATGTTAAAGGAAAATTGTCTTACAAACAAGTGGGGGCTGAAAGTTCTCCGACCTTCTCGGCAACCGCAATGTTCAAGGGAGTCATACATAGACAAAATGTGGAACCAGAGTTGCGAGGAGGAGAAGGAAGATGGGTTGCAACCAATGGAGATGGATTCTCTGATGGAAGCAGTGTAACTGTTGGTGGAAGCGGAGGAGAGAATGATAAGTATCCTTCTCTTGATCCTAAGATTCTTTCTCTTTTCCGCCAATGAGGATATGGTGTCTGCTATTTTTAATGAAAGGTCTAGGCTTAAAAGCATTGCTATTTTCTTCGTTTGTTTGGATAAAGAGGCTTTGCCTGCTAGGAAGTTTTTTGATGATTGGCTAGCAACAGTGTGCGGTAAAAAGCTTGGTATCTATGTGACATATTGTAGAATGATTCAGAAGGGTTTGTTTGTTATTTTTTTGAAAAATCACAACATGCAAGAAAGAGTGTTGGAAAAAAGATTCTAGAATGTTGGTAGGTCGATGTTCAGGGTCTACCCGTGGTCTCCAAAGGGTGATTTTGAGAAGGTGGTTGCTAGGGCTCCACTGAATTGGGTGGAAATTAAGAACTTGAATGTGCAATTTTGGCCATTCATATTGTAAATTCTTAATTTGCTAGGTTCTATTTTATAGGTTGAGCAATCTAGGGTTAACTTGCCTCACCTTAATGCTAGGGTTCTTTTGGCTCTGGCTCTGGATGTGGATTTTCTTGATAATATTTCTTTAGATTTTGAGGGTGAAAAGTTTTGTTGGGAAATTTAAATGCATATTTTCATTGCAGACATAATGGACATACTAAAAAGAATTGCCCGACTCTTCAACCTTCTCATAAAGAAAAGTTTAATGTGGTCAATAACAAGGAATCCTTTGGTTTACCAATCGATGGTAATAGTAATGTAAGCAAAACTCCCAATAAAGATGAGGTTTCTATTAATCATGCTAAGGAGGTAGGTAGTTTGTAGTTGGAAGACCCTGCTATCTTACCGGGTCTCCAGCCTCCAGTTGTTAATACCATTGACATACCTATGAGTAATAGTTTTGTGTCACTGGCAAACCCCCTTTTTGAAGAAGAATTTGATGTGGTTCTGGCTAATGGTGGTGCCTTGAATATTATTCTTGCACCCATAGCTTCCCCCCTATCAAGAGGTCAGTTTGATATCCCCAAGGAGCCATCAATGTTTAGCCAGCTCTGAATGCTCAGCAATTAGCCCTCATATCCATTAAAGAGAGGGCAGTTAAAATTCAACAAGAAAATAAGGAGGTGCTTCCTTTGCCTTCGGCTCCTGCTTCCTCACCTAGATCTTTAGCCCTGGAAGTATCTAATTCGAAGGGTCAGTTTACAGAGGTTGTTAGGAAGAAGAGAAAGACTATAGAAAGAAGCTTTGGTCCTTTAGGGGATAGAGGGAGAAGGAATCATCCTAATTGTTTTAATAAGTTATGCAAGAGTTCCAAAACTTCCCCTAAATTATTATGATGTTACATATCCATAGCTAGAATGTTCGGGAGCTAGAAATGCCAAATAGGAAATACCTTGTTAGAAGATGGTGCAATAAGTTGAAGGATAAGGATTTTTTTTTTTTACAGGAAATTAAGGTGGTTGGATTTCAAACCTATTCAATGTTGAAGTTCATGTGGGACAAGTCTATAGGATTTCATTCAAATCATGAGAGAGGGAAAGGTGGTGTGGCTATTCTTATTCACCCTAAATGGGAAGCTCTATTGTAAGCCATGGGTGTTCTATGTGTTAGAGGGTAATTTGGGTTATTGTCAAGCAAGGTGAGAGTGTTTTTGGTATTTGTAATGTGTATGCTTCTAATAATTATAGAGAAAGAGTAGAGCTATGGGAGTGGTGTTGTGTGCACTTGCCAAAAATACCATGGGTAGTCGTGGGGGATTTTAACATGGTGGAGCACAGAATTGATAAAGTTGGAGGTTTGTCTCACTGCTGGAAAGGTAATGAAATGTATGTTTGGTATAAATTCAAAAGAAAATTTAACTTGGTGGATCCTATGGAAAATATGTATGGCAAGTTTCAAGACATTTGGCTCACTTGGTGCAATAACCAGACAAGCAAGCAAAGGGTTTATTGTAGATTGGATAGGGTGTATGGGGATGGTTCCTCTATTTCTTTCCTATAGCAAAATAGTCATGTTGCGGTCCAAGTTGTTCCAACTTCTATCTCTAATCATTCACCTATCTAGACTTGTTGTAGGATAGAAGCTTTTAGGAATTCTCCAACTCCTAAGAGGACCCATAGTTCTTTCAAGCTTAATTCTTCGCTCCTTGAGGATCCAGATAATGTTGAGGCCATAGTCATGGTAACAGATATTCTTAGAATTAGTAACCCTTTGCTTGATCCTATTGATCTCTGGAATTTGAAGGTGGAGACATGGAAAAATCTTCTTCAAGTAATTGGTAAAAAGTTAGCCATGGACAGGAACCAAGAGGAATCCTTGTGGCAAAACAAATTGATATTGGTAGAAAAAGAATTGCAAGAAGCGGGGCAGAGTGAGGAATTGGAATTGCAACTGGCGAGCATTAAGCACCATTTGAGTTGCATTCAAAGGTATAAGATTCAAGGATAGAGGATTAGAGCTAGGATGAATTGGATTGATGAAGGGGATAAAGGTTCGGGGTACTTTTTTAACATTATCAAAGCTAAATACTAAAGAGAATTGATCAGTGATATTCTTGCAGGGGATAGGATTTCAAGTGACCTTGAGGAGATGCAAAATGCTTTTTATAGTTTTTACAAGTATCTTTTCTCTTCAAAGATGACACTAAATAACAAAATAGTGATGGAAGATTGTTTTAAACTCATTCCTTTCAAAGTTTCTCAAGAGGAGTAGATTAACCTTAGCAAGGAGATCTCAGTGGGGGAAATTGAAGTTGCTATTGATTCCTTTCCTAATGGAAAGTCTCTTGGTTTGGATGGATTTTCGGTTGAGTTCTATAAGAAAAATAAAAGTTGGATTTGCCTTGAGTTGTTGGTTGTTTATAAAGAAGCTTTTAAAAAGGGGTCATTAGGGGGCTCCATTAATAAAAGAGTTATTAAGCTTTTGCCTAAAGTGGGGGATAAGTCTCTGGTTAAGAATTGGAGACCTATTACTTTACTGAACCTGTCTTATAAAATTCTTGCTAAAGTGCTTGCTAGAAGAATTGCTTTGTTGCTAAATAAATTTGTTTCAAAGACACAAACTAGTTTTATCCAAGGGAGGTATATTCTAGAGAATCTTATCACTAGTTGGGAGGCCATGAATTGGCCTAAAAATGATGGGCAAGATGTAGCTATGATTTTGTTAGATTTTGAGAAAGCCTATGATAGGATTGAGTGGGGATTTTTTATTGGTATGCTTAAAGCATTTGGCTTTCTGGAAACCTACTGCAATTGGATAAATGTTTTATTCAAGGATGCCAGTATTGTCATTGATGTGAATGGATGCATGTCAAAACCTATTGTGCTAGAAAGGTTGATTAGGCAAGGCTACCCGATTGCCCCTTTGTTGTTTGTCATTGCAGCAGATGCTTTGTTTTACATTCTGAGGGAAAAGTAGTTGGGTCCAACACTAAAAGGTATTTCCTTGCCTAATGGGGACATTTTGCTTAATGCTCAGTTTGTAGATGATACTTCCTTGTTCTTAGGGCTATTAGAGGATAATTTTGAGAATGCTTATAAAAGGATTAATTTCTTTTGTATGGCCTCCAGGTCCAAGATTTCACCTTTGAAGTCTAATGTGTTGGGTTGGTTTGTTGATCCTCCGGATTGGCTAGTCGATAAAGGTTGGCACTGGTCGAGTCCTAATCAGATTGTTAGATACTTGGGCATCCCCTTCTTAGTTGATCCAAATCTCAATAAGATGTGGGATTGGGTGTATGAAAAAATTAATAAGAAGCACTTGAAATGGAAAACCCATTCCTTGTCTTTTGCTGGTAGATTGCAAGTTGTGCAGAAAGTTCTTTCCTTTCATCATTTTTTTTATGCCTCGGCTTGGATATTCCTTAACTCCCATGTGAATATAATAGAAAGAATACTGCAAGATTTTCTCTGTTTAGATGGAAAAGGAAGTAAGAAGAGACATTTTGTTAAGTGTGAATGGTGTTGTCAAGTAAGAAGTTAGGGAGGTTTGGGGTTGAAGGATCTTAAAGCCCAAGGTATGGCTCTAGCATCCAAATGGGTGTTAAAAGCCTTATGGGGAGATGAGCCATGGAAAATTATTATTAGAAATAACCTTTTGAAATTAGTCATTAGAAAGGCAGGAATTGGAAGGATATTCTAGTGATTGATATTCTTTTAGGGGAGTTTAAGATGAGATTGTTTGGGTCAAAAAAATTTCAAACCTTTTGGAAGGCTTGGATCCAGGTGAGGAAGTTTATACAGGAAAGAGAAGCAAAAGGAGGACCTCCTTATTTCCTTGTGAAGGATATATCCATTTGGTGGGGACTTATATATAATAATAAAGCTTTGGCCCTTACTTAGAGTTGTTTTTCCAAAGCTTGGAACTTGAAGGGGATTTCACTAATTCAGGATATCTTGATGGGTGGGAGGTTAGGGGTGTGGGAGGAGTTAAAAGGTAGATTTAACATGCCTGATTCTGAGAAAAAGACTTACAGTTTGATTAAGTTTAAGAGTCCCTTGTGATATTATTGATTCAAAAGTCTTTCTTGATAAAGCTTAATGGACTGATGGTGTTCTATTGAAAGATACTACCACTAAAGGGTTGTATCTATGCATGAAGAATGATTCTTCTTTCATTGCTAGACTGACCAGTGCTGGGGGAAAATTAATCCATTTTCCTTTTTTTTTTTTTTTTAAGACTACAGGAATCGGTGCAACACGGCCCCCCTATAAACTGCAGTGCGCCTGGTAAACTTTTTAACGTGACCGGTAGCACTGGTGCGACACACCCACCGGTACCATGAGGACGGGGGAGACTAGAACCCGTGACCAACCCCCTGCAAAAGGGAAGATTTAGCCAACCGAGCTAGGGCCCCCGCCCTAAAATTAATCCATTTTCTAATTGGTCTTTCCTTTTTTATTTTTTTTGGAAAGGTAAAGCTAAGCCTAAAAATATTTGTTTTAAATGGTTGTTGTTGTTAAAAAAATTAGCAGTTGGTCAAATCCTTTCTTCCATTGGTTTATCTCCTATGTCTTGCAAGTTGTGTAATGTGATTGAGTCTTTTGAACATTTATTTTTTGATTGTGTTTATGCCTATAGGTTGTGGGCTATTTTTCTTGGCTCCTCTTGTTTATGGAATTGTGAAGGTAGTATTTCCTAGTGTGAAATTCTTGCTGGTTATGTAGAGAAATTTGATTCTAAACTTATCACTTTTTGGTTTTCTCTTTCTACTGAGATTTTATGGACTCTTTGGAAGGATAGGAACAAAGAAATCTTTCAGGAGGAGAGAAGGGTACTTACTGAGTTTAATTTTAAACTCACCCATTTTCACATTATGTCTCAGGTTGCTTTGGTGTTACATATCTCCAGGAGTGATTTCGTGATACTTATACAAGAAGGCAACTTGTTGATCAATAAGGATAAAGTGCATTCAACAAACTATATTGCTAAGTACCAGAGTTTGTTAGCTTCTTCAGAGGTAGCAGATTTGAACAATGTAAGTAATATGTTGCAAGGATACAATTCAGCCAGTCAACTGCTGATGTGATTCAGAATCTTAATGAAGTTCCACGGGCACAACCTAATCATGATAGCCAGAATGATGGCTGGAGCTAGCTTGCTTCTTCAATTTGATTTTTGTTATGATAAATATATATAAAGCTGTAATAAGTGAATGTAAACGTAAAACCTGACAGTACTCTGATCAATTTAGTTTTTTTATCACCCCCCAAAAATTTTGTAACTGTATATATATTTGGGGGTGTGCTCTGCTATTTTATCTTAGACTCTCGGTTATACTTGTAAATATTTAAACTATCTCAATAGGAAATATATTATAATGATTGTCCAAATAATAATTTTAATATATAGATTGTAATGGAAGTCTAATGGTCATTTCAATTTTAGTTAATAGAAAAATGGCTATTAAATTTAAAAATAGCCTAAGGTCAATAGAGAAGCCAGGATATTTCATAAAAAATCTTTTTAAATTATTTATTTTCATTTAATTCTAAGTATAAATGATCTTTAAAAAATAATAATTTTTATGTTATTCCAATATAATGTCTCAAATGTCAGAATAATATTTGAACAATAGCTCTCGTGAGCAAGAGTCCTTGCCTTGTCTGATGGTTGAAGACCCAAATCAATTACAATGGAAACCCAAATTGAATACAATGGAACTTAGCTTGCAAAGTTTACATATCTATCAGGTTGCAGTTGCAGTCTATACATGATAACCAACAAATATCAAACAAATGTCCTCATCAAGAAGAATGTAGGCCCCAATATATATTGCTCCCAAAAGAGGTGTCAAACCAATTTAGTCTCATATAGAATATATTAGCTTTGCACAAAGTATAAGACCAAAGAAATCTACTCCTATGACATTACCCTACTACTTGATTGTAATTTTATCTCAATTTTCTAATAGAAATATTTCTATCAAAAATTTTGATTTGTATTTGAAATTGATATTATTATTTTTCAAATAATCTTTATTTTGAAGAGGAGGTGGAAAAAAAAACATAAGTAATATAAATATATAAATATTTTTAAAAAAATTAATTGAGTGTAATTGATCAACATTGTACATTCTACAACTGTTAAAGTCAAGTATAGCTTATCCCCCAAAATAAGTTCTTACATCCTCGAATCAGTTCTACAATACAAACAAATATTGATTGCTCAATCTCAAATTATCTCTTACACAAAATAAAATTTCAAAGCATTATATTCTTGTTTACAACCAGGACAACTTAATCTAAGATTATATATCTAGATACCATCATGGTCCATCCTTGTGGACTAGAGTGAAGAACAATCACCATCTCTAGTAGATGAACAACAATAGGGGCAACAATAATAGGAGGTCCTCCATGTACATTCATTATGTCCAAGTCTTCTGGTATCTGGTTCCTCAATCTTGATAGGACTTGTTTGAAAACTAGAGGTTCTATTGGCTCTTTGTCTACTATGAATAATTTAATTTTGTATCATCTTTATAGCTCCATTATTAATGAGCTCTATGAATTTTCTTTTATCCACCTTCATCATAAGGGTGACCTATAGAGAAATGTTAAAGTATATGAGTCTCCATAGAGACTCAGTAAGATTCCTAGGTACACTTGCAAAAATGTTATCATTCATTTTCTTGCGTAAAGGCCATTGTATTTCAATTGATAAAATAAACCAAAAGATATTACATTTATCTTTACCACTCAAAATTCTACCAAAAATAACATGAAGGGTTTTGAAGTTTTGGGTTACATGGAAACCAAATAAAGCCCATACTTCCTAGGCAAAAAAACATTCAAAGAAGATGTGGATAATACTCTCTAGTTTTATACAAAAAGAGAAGATGTTTACCTTCCCACCTAGTTTAGATATAGGAAACATGTGCACAAGAAGCCTCCCAAAAAAGGAAACTTTATTTGGTTCACAAGGTTGGTGCCAAAGGTCAATAAAAACAAATTTCCAAAGCTCAGGGGTAAGCTCGACATTCTAGACATTATTAAGATGATAAGTAGGAGATAATTTCCATAGCAAGTCAAATTGTGATATTGCTATCAGGATTTAACTATGAAGTTTTTGAGTCAAACTCATTGACCCATATTTTATGACTAGTGATTCAAAATGAATCCATCTCTCATGATAATAAATGGAGCACTTAGCATTCATTGGATCTAGGTGATGCTCACAGAGGTGAAGCAGGGGGAGGGACCACCCATCCTAGTACTACTCCAACTTGAGTGCACTTAACTATAGAGTTTCCTCCATGGTTAAATCCACTCTTCTTGCAACCCCATTTGCAAAAACTTCATAAGCCACAATACTTGGTGATTTCAAATGGGGTTTCAAGAAGAGTGGGTTTAACCATGGAGGAAACTCTATAGTCAAGCATGCTCAAGCTGGATTAGTACTAGGATGGGTGACATACTGGGAAGTCTCGATGCTTCTCCTCTATGAGCATCATAAGGCACACCACATGGTGAAGCTCTTATAGATGGGGATGCGTGAAGAGTGGGTTTAACCATGGAGGAAACATTTTAGCTAAGCGCACTCAAGTTGGAGTATATTAGGATGGGTGACCTCCTGGGATGTCATAGTGCTTCACCTCTGTGAGCATCACCTAGATTCAATGAGTTTTAAGTGATCCATTTATTCTCATGAGAGATGGATTGATTTGGAATCACTACTTGTGAAATATGGGTCAATGAGTTTGACTAAAAAACTACATAGTTAAATCCTGATAGCAATATCACAATTATTAAGATGATCAAAGATATCTTGTTTATGAGAGAGAGGGTTATAAATAATTTTGACTTTAGCATTAAGAAACCTAATTCCATCCAACCAAGATAGAGCATCTAGAGATATCAAAAGAACACTACCTAGGGAGAAAGAGAGGGGCACATGCATATACAAGGATAGTATAGGTTCTAAACTAGGATGAAGGGATATAAAACTTATCATTGAGCATCTCCCAACTAATAAGCTAGTCATTCTCCAAAATGTTGTTGAATGAATTGATGACTTTCCTATCCCAATTATATGTAGAGAAGCCTTGTAGGAGTGTCAGAGGTTTATCACCATGATTAAAATCCCACCAAATCAATTTCCCACCATAGATTATGTTGTTCCTATCGACTAGGTCATTAGTAGATATTTGATATCTAATTAACTCACAACTTTTCCATATTGTTTTAAATATGTTAAACCCCCCACATTCACTGCAAACTTTCTAGATAGAAGATCACTAATATGTAAATTTTTCCAGTAGGAGGCCTTCACTAGATATCACCTTTAAATGTCATTTCTTATAAGAACTTTCTAAGGTTCTCCTTTTTCTTCCTCTTGTTATCCACACGACTACCAAGGGAATACCTTGTAGTATGAGATCCTTGAACTCTAACCCTCCCAAGCCTTTGTTTACTATGCACCATTGCCACCTAACTGCATGTAGTTTATTCTTACCATTACTATCCAACCATAAGACATCCTTGATTGGCTTCTAAAAATAATTAATTTGCTTCCAGTTAAACATCCATGCAGATACATAGTAAATTGTATAGGATGAGAGAATTTTTAGAAAAAATCGTATCTTTCCTGCTAGGGAGAAATACCTACCATTCCATATACTAATTTTTTTGTCCAACTTACATCTAACCCAAATCTACATTTCACCAAGATTGGGGTTTATAAAAAAGAGGATTCCCAAGTATTTAACAATGTCATTTGGTCCCCCACCCCAAGAAAAACCAATTTGATTCCACCATGTTGAAGGGGTATCAGTCTAACCCGATATGCTAAATTTTGGGAGGGAGAATTTGCTTCCCAAAGATTGATAGAAGAGGTCCATTTTCTTCATCAAGTTATTAATATTATCTTTTTTCAAGTAAGATATTTATTATTGTATCATAAGAAAATTGCATGTTAGATATCTCACCCCCATTAGGAAGTATTGTGCCTCTGACTTTAGGAGAGATAGATTTATCTCTTAGGATATAGTATAATGCATTTGCTTCAATGTCAACTATGATTGGGGCTATGGGATAGCCTTTTCTTATGGACCTTGATAGGGTAAACACTTTAGATTTTTTGTCATTAACCTCCACACATGCATTTACATCCCTGAATAGGGTTTGAACCATGTGGTAGAAGAGATCTAGGAAGCCTAATTGTCTCATCATCAAAGTAATAAGTTTCCATTCAATTTTGTCATAAGCCTTTTCATAGTCTAGAAGGACCATATAGGCATGTTGTCTAGATTCCTTGGCATATTCCATATCTTCCTAGGAGGATACAAGATTTTCTAATACGTATCTTCCTTTGACAAATCTTATTTGAGCCAATAGTCAATAGTCAAATTTCTATTTTGAAGAATAATACCGAAGAACATATTAATTTTAGGAATTAAGGTCAGAAACCAAGCCCTCACCTAGCACAAAGGATCAATTAAGACTCCTTCCATGACCTGGTAGGCAAAAGAAACAAAATAGCACCCAGAAGGAGTGACTTCCCAAATTAATAAAACTGGGTTGTAATTTAGTAAAGCATAAGATAACAATGACATTAAAGACTGAAGGACAGGGAAAACACCTAAGTTAACCCAGCTTCTACTTCTTTAATAATCGTCCACTCTAACTCTAAACTTTGCTACACATTTTTATACATGTCATTATCCTCCAAAGATCCCAAAAGGATCCAATGATCTTCCCAAAATCGGATAGAGTTCCCATTGCCTGGCTTCCATCTAGCTTTCACCATTGCAACCTATCTAGCCTTTAAAAACCCATTCCAAATATAAGATCCCTTAGGAATATTCTTAGATAGGAAGAAATTTTGAAAAGAGGCATGATTGAACAAGTATTTGGGGAATGTGATATTGCTCTAGGCCCCATTACTTTGGTAAATTCTCCATGCATGTTTAGCCAACAAGGCCAAGTTGAAAACCCAAATCTTCCTCAACCATAGCCCCCCAAACTTCTTAGGAAGGAAAACCTTATCCCACAAAATACAAGGGATATTTTTATGATCTTCATCTCTAGAACAAAGAAATCTTTTCTGAATCCTTTCAATTGCCTCCACAAATTTGGTAGGAATTTCAAATAGGCTGTGAGCATAAATGGGAAGGTTTTGGAGAGTATATTTAAGTAATTAAACCTTCCCCTCTTGACTAATAATGGCCCCTTTCCAACCAACTTTCTATCAAATTTATCAACCAATCCATTCCAAAAATCCTATGGTAGTTTAATCCCAAGAGGAAGACCCAGGTAGGTAGATGACAACTCTACAACATCATAGCCTACAATACTCACAATCCTTTGATGTCTATCCTCAAGGGTATTAAAAAAAAAAACTCTTATTCCGTTTGATGAGTTGGTGTGTCACCTGGCAATAACAATTCATGATATCCTTCATATGTTTTCCTTCCTTAATGGTGGTTTCTCCTTCAGGAATGATGTTTTCAAAAAATTGTTGATTGGATTATGTTTCATTATCCAAGGATGGTTTAATACCTTCCAACAACTTAAGATTAATGTTAGATGAAATAAATCTCCCCAGACATTCTGCACCAATAATAAAAAGGACTAGAGAGACGGGGTCTCCTTGTCTCATACCTCTAGTTGGTTTGAAGAAAGATGAAAGGGCACCATTCACCGTAATCACCATAAAAGTTGTGGAGACGAGTTGGGATATAAGCTTGCAAACCTTACTATCAACACCAAAATCTGCAAGGATCTTCAAAAGGAAGTTCCAATCCACTATGTCATGGAGAGGTCCATCTTAAGAAGAAAACCTTGATTACCCATTGCTTCAAGAGAATGAATGACTTCATGAACCAAAATGATGGAATTAGGAATCTGTATGCCTAGTGTGAATCCCGATTGTTGAGGAGAGATCATCCTTGTTAGAATCTCTAAAATCCTTAGAGTAATGACCTTAGAAATAATTGTATAAAATGAGTTGCAGAGGCTTATAGGACAAAATTTATCCATTGACTCAACACCACCCACTTTGGGGATTAGGACCAAGAATGTGGCATTGAGCACCTTTAGTAGGTTCTTGGATCCAAATAATTCTTGAGCAACCTTCACCACATCATTTTTTAACAATGTTCCAAAAATGTTGGAAGAAGAACATGAGGAAACCATCTAGACCCATAGCTTTTCAGCTTCAAAAGAAAAACTAGCATTTTTCACCTCCTTCTCAGTAGGGAAAACACTTAAATTCTTGTTCAAATAATCTTTTATGACATTCTAAATATTAATCAAAATAGGATCTAGATTGCTCAACAAGATGGAAGGATCCACTTAAAGGAGGTCCACAAAAAACCTCTTCACTTCTGAAGTGATGTTGGCTTCCTTGGTAATAACTTTTTCATTTACTACTACTCTAGATATCCTATTAGCAAACGTGTGCTTAAGAGCATAAAGATGGAAGAACTTGGTATTTCTATCCTCATGCAGCTAGATAGATATGGATCTCTATCTCAAGAAGATCTCCTCTTTGGAAATTATATCATGATAGGAAGCAAGTAGAGATTTTTATATGGCTATGGTATCTTTATCAGAGCCCAAGTTCTGAATGGTTTCCTAAATTTGGGAATTCCCCATCAAATTCTAGCTTTGGACTAAAATATGTCTCCAAACTCAACTTTATTCCAAATTTTGACCTTATCTTTAACACTCCTTAACTTTTAGCTACTTTGAACATTGTTAAGCCATCAAGTTTAACAAAACACCACTCCTGAATCTTATCCCTTATGCTAGGATGTCCAATTCACATTTTCTCAAATATGAAAGGAAATCTTCTTCTATTTTTCATAGACTCCATAATCAAAGAGATAAGAGAGTGATATGAACCAATTATGGCCAAAGCTAGCAAGGAGCAAGAAAAGTAGGATAACTAATCAATAGTAATTAGGGCTATATCAAGTCTTACCTAGACACAATCCATCCCAAGCCTTCTGTTTGACGAGGTGAAATCCATCCCTTGGAGGTTCACATCAAAGAGAGATAAATCATTGATGAGGTCCATAAGATCAACTCTTTTTTCCAGATCTATCTTTGTCCCTCCCTTTTTCTCCTTACTTTTAAGAGAGGTGTTAAAATCTCCCATAATAATTCATCTTCCATTCAAATTAGCCATCAAGGTTCTAATCCTCTCCCAGTATCTTGATCTTCCTCTCTTAGAGTTAGGAGCATAAACATTCAAAACATATCAACTATCCTCTTCCTTGTTATTAAAAAACTTAAGCAACATGATATAGTCTCCTTAAAAAACAACATATCCTTTGAATTTGCAGGTATTCCAAATAATAGCAAGCCATCTAGAGACTCCCTAAGAGCTGGACCCAACAACCTCAAACTTCTTTCTAATTTTTATAGACTCGACTCTTTCCTTAATCATTTTGATTTCTTGAATCAAAACAAAATCTAGTTTGTGGTCCCTAATTAAATTTCTAACCACATCCTAATTATGTGACCTAGTAAGGCCAAAAATATTCCAAGATATGTACTTCATTTATTTTTATTAGAGAAGGCCTCCTGAATGGTCAATTATGTTCCCTCTGCAACATTCTTAATGCTTCTTCCTCCTAGACTGTGCTAGTCTTTCTCCTTCCTAGTGTCTTTAGTTTGGCCCTGACATCAGGCTTACTTTTTCTTTTGGTGGCTGCTAAGGAGACATGAGATGGATCTCTATTATTTTTCTTTCTATGGTTTCTAATTTTAATTGTTTTCCATTCTCCTTCTATAGACAATTCATCCCTTGTGCATTGATCAAAGAGGGGTTTCATGTTCTTAGCTATAGATTCTTCATGTCTTGTACTTTGACTTTTCGATCCACCCAAGACAATGCAAGGTTGATCATCCTGCATAATCATCTAAGGAGTGACACTTTCCATAGATTCCTTGCTGCTCTTGATATTCCCCTTTTCCTGAGAAAGCATTTAAACTGAATCTAGGACAACTAAGACATTTTGAAGGTCATCTAGAAAGCAATTAGAAGATCATCCTTCTACTGTGTTCCCTTCCTCTCCTTCCTAGTACTTCTTCTAAAGGTTGTCCATCTGAGATAGCACCTTGACCTCTTTGGATTTATAATCTTCTTTCAACGTTGGTCTTTCTACTATTCAACTAGAGAACAATTTTATTCAAGGATTTGGCAACATTGATGAAACATTTTGGTTATTATAACACTACCTGTAAAAGTTGGTCTGGTGATATTGGATACTCTTATACATGTTATTTCTTGACCTCTGAATTAGAACCTTCTCTTAGGAAGACCTTGGTAGCATTCTATGCATATTGTTCCTTTTATTATTTTTCAAAAGGTTGGGTTTGTCTATAACAATCTTATGTATACCCTTTATGTTGATGATGTGCCCAATTCTTGTTTAAACACAAAATATGCTTGGGTTTCTCCTCCTACACAAGAAGTGAAGAAACTTGAATCTAAAGAAGACCCTTAGTCTTCTACTATATCCAAAGATGATTGGGGTACATTATATTTTAATCCAACTTTTATTGGAGAATATAGAGTTAATGTTATTTAATTCATGAGATCGAGTCTCTCCTCTCTTTACTATCTTTATTTCTACTTCCAGTCATGGGGAACCTATCAAACCAGTATGTCATTAGGTGATGGAGGGCATAAGAATTCTTTCAACATGATTGTTTCTCATACATTAGGATGTATGCAACAAAATTCTTCTTTTTCCACATCCTCATCTTTATCATCTTCTACTAACCAAGAGCTATGCTTTCCTTAGCTTCTTTGTGGTAAAGTGATTGATAGACCTAAACATAGAAAGAAACATAGTAAAAAACTTGTGAATCTTCTATTTTGCATGTATCATCATTATCATGATCACTCTACTAATGATAGTCAAGCTTTGCATTATAAGATTTAACAACTTATTGATACTAAGGTTATTCACATATATCCTTACGATGAGATCTATGTTAATCCACATTTATTTAAATAATATGTAGGTCCCTATTATGTTTCTCTATGTCATGTAACATTGTCAGCCTCTCCCTTGGGGGCTCATTGTCATGCATGGTCCACTTTGTGAGGGGAATAATAGATCCCCTTTTCTCTTTGTTCCTACACTGGGGGGGAAGGGAACCATTATCCAACATTCTCATTATTTCAAGGATGCACTATTTCCTTTGGTTGAGTGTTATTTGTTTATCATGTCACATCCAATATTATATTATTAGCAAGAGTTTTCATGGTAGATAGGTCACTTACCTTGGGGACTCATAATAGTGGGTTATCCTTTTCAAGAATTTAGTTTTTTCACTTCTTGAACAATGTCTCATCGCATTCTACCCTTCCATGACTTCATAGGAGTTTTGACTTCTTTGTTTTGGACTAGGTATTTCTTGTGGATACTATCTTGATGTTGAAATTACTTTATCCTTCTTTATTACTTCCTTAAGAAGCCAAAATAAGCAAGTATTTTAGATTTTAAGGGGGGCATACATGGTCCCCTTATTTTTAATGTCTTGGATTTGGTTGACTAGCATGATACAGACACTTGCTAGACCATTTGACCTATCCTTGTGCATTCTCATGGAGTAGTAAATACAAATTTTGAGCATGACATAGGGTACTTTAGCTTTGTGGGCTTGGTATGCTTCCTAGGTTATCCTCAAATCTATGCATTGCTACTTCATCCCTCCTTTTTGCACATATTTTCCCTTTATGGATTAGGCATAATCCTAAAGCATGGATTATTTGTAGGAATAGAGCATCCTTGACATTGGGTCTCTTTCTCTCCTTTGCAACGCATATGCTCAATCTTGTCTATGGGTAACACATAACAATTTGATAAGTCCCATATATGAGTAACAAAGTCTTACAAGATCATGCCATGGTGATATAAAGAACATTGATCTATCAATGGACTCTTTGATGGGTTGACTAGTGACTTACCACCCTGTTAGACCAATCAACATTGTCTTTTGCAACAACTCTTTCAAAGATTCACAACAAGGTGGGATGTCTACTTGATGAGATAATTACTCTCCCCTTATCTCTCTACTTCTTTTTAATCAATGATTTCTCTCTTATTATGATCTTGGGGTTAGAAAAGACTCAATGCCTTGTGGTATTGATGGATTCTTTTTATCCTTGATTATGATAAGATTATCTTATGTCTTGTCCTCTACTCTACCAAGAGTTTGAATTGAGTCCATACTCTTGCTAAAGTAGGGGCTAAGTGTACCATCTTAAATTGGAAGCACTCTAATTTAATAAAGGTTTAGCACCCATTTAATGTGATTCTATCATTTATTTTTATTTATCCCCTATTTTTTCTTGATTTAAATAATTCATTTCATCTCATTGGACCTTTTATTGATTTGAACTTAATATAAATGGGTGGGATCTTTATTCCTCTTAAACATAGTGTCCTCATTTATTAATTAATTTAAATTAATATTTAAAATTGGTCCTATCTTAGATAATATTTTATCTTCCCTATAAATTAATATTATGTGTCTTCTCTTATTTTATAATTTGGGGTAGACCTTTATCAATTCAAATTAATAATTTTTTATTTACACCCCTACAAAATCTCATTTATTGCTCCAATTTAAGATGGGTTTTACCTCATTTTAAATTTTGAGGCATCGACCACTTTGAGATCTCTATAAAATGGAGCCTTCTCATTTCATTTTCAAATCAAGCATTCAAAAGGTCACGTATTCACAAGATTAAGCACTCATGCTCAAGCACTCAAGCATTCAAGTATTGGAGCATTATTCAAGCAATTACTCCATTTAAGATCAAGGATTCAAGCATCAAGTCATTGAAGGAATTTATCTAGCAAGATCTTCTTCAAGATCCTTTGTTGCATCTGATATATCCATTCATCTTCATCTTCTTGATCCAAATCAATTGGTGAAGTGAGCACACCACATGCGATTCAAGAGATCCTACTATTTTAAGGTGAGTTTGTAAATTTTCTTTACATTTTTGCAATTCAATTATTTCAATTCAAGGTTAATTCTAAAACTGGGGTTTGACTAGGGTAAACCCCCCATAAAAAAAAATCCCTTTTTATTACATGTTGTGGATCTTGGATTGGCGAATAGGTTATAAATCAAAGTACCCGTTTTGAATTTTTATGAAACTGCAAAATCATAATCAATGCCACACTCTTTCCATCAAGGGTGATTAGATCGGTGTTGATGCTTTAGGGGCAACCATTTCAACCATGATTAGGGAGGTTGACCCTGACATCTCACCAAAATATTTTTGGGTTTTGTCCATAATGTAGTTTTCTTTCCAAGTAATGAGAGTCAACCCTTTTAGAGGTTGTTTGATAGCCCGCTTTTAGGTTTGTATTTCACAAGGTAAGTTTATGTTTCTTCTCTATTTGAATACACATTTCCATTTCCTTGCACTTAACTCATACATTGCACATCCACTTAATTTCTCTTAATATCTCTTCCTAAATTATAGTTTTAAGGACTTTTGGATTCATCCTCCAACCCTATTAACCACTAGATCTTAGTTTTTCATTAGCGCTCCTTTATGACTTGGTTGACACTAATCTTCCTAGATCTAATTACCTTAGAGTTGCAATTGATAGGATCAATATCCTTGAATCCCTCTTTTTGTTGTGTAAGTATGGCTATGTGATGAACATAGGGTTTTATATCCTTGATTCACATTCCCACCCCCACCCCCACCCCCACACCTACTATTATGGTAGGGTGATGTAACAATTTGGTATTCAACAACACCCCCCACCCAGACCCTAATATAGAAACGAGAAGAGATACAAGGAGAGACTTGAGACTAGACTACGATTGGATATGAATGATATTGAGTTGAGAAATAAAAAGAGTCCTAATGACACTCAAATTCACCCTAAATTAAAGAATATAGGAGTATCAAGGAAATATCTTCAGTATTTCAGTGTATAGGGTGTGAGATATGTGTTCCTAGATGACTATCCTACTAGAAATTTGGGTCTATATTTCTAAGTATAATTAGAAGAGGAGGATATAGATGAGGATAATGATGAGGAGCCTCTACCAAACACATATGTGATGAAGATACGGGGGCATGGATAATACATTAGCATCCCCCATAGCATCTAGGCCACTACGGTCTTGTACAAAATGAGCTCAGGTCGAGATTCCCCCACCTCATACTAGACATGCATAGCATACAGAGTCTAGTAATCCACCACCCACAACCCATATCCAAGACATAGATCTTGATTTCCAAGCAGGAGATCAAGGTATGATAGTGATATGAAATGCTAATTGATTAATGCATATTTGTAAATGATATATAATATGCAATGAACAGAAATTTATATAGGCAAAGAGCATGGAGGAGTGGAGATCCTTTGTGAGGGACCTTTAAATAGACATGGCCACAGAGGAAAGGATTCCTTCCACTTCCCAGATCTATTATATGAGGATACAAGAGCCTGGTAGACACTTAAACATCTCCATGTCTATAGAAATTAGAGTTGTAGTTGATGAGAGAGCATCTAGAGCAACAGAATCATGAGCTTCAAGAGTATCAATGCAAATCTCACATGTTCTTAGAGAGGATTAATTCTAGGAGTCATGCATATGTATCCACTATATAGAGAGCATCTTTGTCATCTCACCCTAGATCAGAGAGATCTACATCATAGTGTCCTGTGGACTAGGCTTGATACTCTATTTTGCTATAAGGCACAATTTGTACTTAGTAGTACCTACTTTGTATACCAAAATAGTTTTTTGATGATGATGATGATGATGATATATATATATATATACACACACACACACACACACACACACTTGTTTTTACTATCTCTTTCTATGATTAATGTATTTGCATAAATAATTACATAAAAAGGAAGAAACATGAAAACACTATGATAAGAGAAAGAAATGTACTTAGAATTTAAATGACATTTGAGACCAAATAAAGATACTACTCAAAAGAAAAATGTAAGCACATATAATGAAAATGAATGATTAAACATAATAGTGATGTAAATGCATAATATGAATAGTTTCCTAAGACACACCATTCATATTATAATTTTTATATCCAATAGATCCATATACTTGTTAACAAGATAAGGACCTAACCAGTTAGGACTAAACTTCCCCTTTTCACCTGGTAAGGCATTTGCATTCCTCTGATCCTCATAAATAACTAAATCACCTACTAAAAATGAGTGTTAAATCACTTTACCGCTATACCTTTTATTGACAATTTTTTGATAAGCCACGATATGTTATAAAGTGTTGATCTATTGTTCATCCAATATTTCAAGCTCTTGTACACGTTGTTCTCAAAAAGTTTCCTTGTCAATTATACCCTTGAAAGAAATTCTCAAAGAGGGAATTTCTAATTGTAAAGGCATAACTACTCCTGCCCCATAAACTAGATTATAAGGAGACGTTTCAATCATAATTCAAACACAAATTCTATAAGCCCATAAAGTATAGACTAACTGGGTGTGCCAATCTTTAGCCTATTTTTTAGCTATCTTTTAAAGGATTTGTTTGATAACATTATTAGAAGCTTTGTCTTGACCATTAGATTGAGGAAAAAGGGGTAGAGAAATGATGATGAATACAATATTTCGCCAAGAAAGCTTTTACTTCTTTGTTTTTTAATTGAGCTCCATTATCTGAAATAATTTCATAGGAATGGCAAATTGAGCAATGATATTTTGAAGAATGAAATCAAAAATAATATCTATAGTAGTTGAACAAAGAGGAACAACTTCAACTCACTTAGTAAAGTAATCTATAGCCATGAGAATGTATGTATGTCCTTGAGAGGAAGGAGAGGAAATCTCACCAATAAGATAAAAAACTTGCATACTAAAAGGTCATGGTGGAACTTGCGATCACAAGGCATATGCAAGACCATGAATGATATTATTATGGTGCTAACATTGTTGATAGATTTTGACAAAAGCAAATGAATCTTGTTCCTTCCAATAGTATCTCATCTGAAGAAGTTTATTAACTAATGACTTCCCACAAAAAATCACCCTACATGATCCAACATGGGCTTCTTGCAAAGCCACAAGGATTTAATTTTTATTAAGGCACCTATGCAAAAGGCCATCATAAGAGTACTTGTAAAGAACATCATCAAGAATGATATAAGGAGTCACAAGCTTTCATATTATTCTTCTATGGTTCCTAGTTGTTGACTCATAAAATGAACCATCCTTGAGATAATGATAAATATGTGAATGCCACTCATCTAGATACAAATCAAGATAAGATACATCTAATGTGGTATAATGCAAGATTGTGGGACTTGACAAATTTTGAATACTAAATTGAAAATTCAGCACACCTTCTTCCAAGGTAATAGGAGATGTTTCACTTACCATAGCATCTAAATGCTTATTATCTTTTTGAGGTAAGGTTTGAATGGAAAAGGAGAAAATTTCCCAAGCAATACTATGGAAAGATCTTGATACTTGGTCAATTTATCATTCTTGGTCTGGTACGTGTCATTAATCTATTGCACAATGAGTTGTGAATCACCAAAGATTCTAATGATTTTCATTTGTAAATACAAAGCCACCTTCAATATTGCAATGCGGAATTTGTAATTAGATATGTTATGAGTTCAAGAAAAATTAAGCTTATAGGATACAGGAATGGGCTTCTTAGATGGAGGTATCAATATAACACCTGCACTAGATCCAATTTGACATCTAGATCCATTGAAATACAATTTCTATGCTTTATCTATCTCAATAGGAAAAAAGATCTTCTGTATTGTTCACTTCTACTTTGAATTTGTAGTTGCTAACATATTTCCCCCAATATATAGTAAGGGTTTCTTTAATATTTGTTGGTATATTACATTTTTCTAGGACCAAAAGCCCAACTCACAAATCTTCCTAGAAATGTGCTTCCTCACAATTGCCTATATTCCATGTTAGGTATTTGATTATTAATGATCTACATTGTATCATAAAGTTCCATGTTTTGGATCCCTTTAGGGGATTGTTGTAGCAAAAAATAGTGAGAGGATCTTCATTGTTCAGGTATTTATGGTTCCGTATTTTAGCCCATTTACGATAGTGCTCATGATACATTCTCCAAATTAATTTTTCTCTCAACGCTTCATTTTTCCATCTCAGGTTTTTAATTTCTAATCCTCCTTTATCTTTTGGTTTGCATATCTTGTCCCATTTGATCATTGCTATTTTTTTATTTTATTCTATCCCATTCCAAAAAAAATACTTAGTTTGCTAGCCAACTTCTTTTTGGTTCCTCTAGGGAGAGGTAGACATGACATTTGAAATGTTGGAATGGCTAATAGAATTGGTTTAATCTTAGTTTCATGCACTGCTTTTGTTAGCCATTTACCTTTCTAGTTTTCTAGTCTTTTTATCTATCTTCTTGATTAGTGGGTTCCAAGATTTACTTTCTCTCATGTCTTTATCTAATTGTATCCCTAATTATTTGCATGAGAATGTTCCTTTTTTGTAACCCATTAGGTTACACATTTTTCTTTCCATCTCCAGATGAATATTTTGGAAAAAGATCTCTGATTTTTCTGCATTGACCTTTTCTCCTGATGCTTCCATGTAGGTGTTGGTTATTTGTATGAAGATTTGAGCTTCTTCCAGTGAACTTTGACCCAACAATATAGTATCATTAGCGAATTTTTGATGTGTGATGTTTTGAATGCCTTCTAATACAATAACACCTTTTATTTCTCTATTTATTTGTGTTTATTTGATTTCTCTACCGAATGCTTCTACCATTATGATAAAGAGGAATGTTGATATCGGATCCCCTTGTCTAATTCCTCTAGAGATGCTGAAGAAGCCTTCTGGTGTGCCATTAATTAGGATTGAAATTTTTGGAGTTGATATGCAATTAAATATTAGTTTAACCCATTAACATGAAAATCCAAATACTTCTAGTGTTTTACATAGAAATCTCCAATCTACTTTATCATAAGATTTTTGTATATCTAATTTCAACATAGTGCAAGCTTCTTTGTTGGATTGAGCCGAATGTATGCTTTATTAAATTATAATAATGTTATCAAAGATTGATCTTTTAAAAGAAAATCTTATTTTTTCTTCTAAGATTAATTTTGGAAGGACCTTCTTTAATATGTTGGCTATTATTTTTGATAATATTTTATATATAGTGTTGCAAAGGGCTATGGGCCTAAAGTCACTTGGTTTTTCATGAGTTTATTTTTTGGGAATCAACGCTATAAAGGTATTATTTATCTCTGTAAGAAGGGATCCTAGATTTCTTGTCACTTCAATAGATCCCAAAGATCATTCCCTAGACTTTCCCAACATTTTTGGAAAAAGAAGGCTTGAAAATTGTCTGGACTTGGGGATTTGTCTGGGTTTATACTAAAAAGATTTGTTTTTATTTCCTCCACTCTGAAGGCTTTGTTTAGATTCTTTTTTATCTTCCTTTGTTATAACTTTTTGAATTGTGCTTTTCATTAGGTTTTGGGTTGTTAAGCTTGAGCTCTCGTATTTATTTAAAATATTTGTATAGTAGTCAACAAGTATTTCAGCAATTTGATTCGACTCTTCTCTTATTTCTCCTACATTTTTTTTTATTTTGGAAATTATGTATATTCCTATTGTTAATTGTACTATCTTGAAAGAATTTGGTATTTTGATCTCCTTTTGTTAGCCAGGTTTTCCTAGATTTCTGTTTTTAGAAAATTTCCTCTTTTGCTAACATGTTTCCTTGTTTTGCAAGAAGTTATTTTTCTTTATCAAAATTTCGTTATCCATACCTTTCTTAATAAATTCTTCATTTAGTTTTCTTAGTTCATATTTAGTTTCCAATTTATCTTTAAAAATATTGTTTAAGTGTCTTTCATTCCACTTTAATATATTTTCTTTTAAATATTTGAGTTTGGATACAAATTGGAACATTTTTTATCCTTCAAATCACTCTCTATCCACCATTACTTAATAATACTTATGAATCTATCATCGAAAAACTACATTTGAATGGATTTCTAGATGGCTTGCTTTGCTCCTCTATTTCTAGCTTGACTGGGATGTGATATGAGCCTGCATTGGGTGAGATTGAGGAATGTATGATTATGCTAAGCTCTCCCTTGAAAATAAATATGTCGTGCCTCTTTGCTATATGGTAGAAATGTGACCTTCTATTATTCCAAGTGTATGTATCGTTAGATAGAGCTATGTTTATTAGATTTCCATTAGAAAACCATTTTCTAAAATCTATCATTACTTCCAGACTTTTCTTCTAGGTTTAGGATGCAATTAATGTCTACACCTAGACAGTAGTTTGTTGCTTGGTTTGTTTCCATATAGGTATTGATTTCTTTCCATAAGACCTTCTTTTCCCTTGTTTGTGTAAGCCCATATACATTTATTATAATGAATTGAATATCAATTTTATAGCTTTAGAATTTTCTACTCATCCAATTTTTTGATGTTGTTATTTTGTTGTAGTTAATTTTCCTTGGGCCCCATTTTATTCCTATACCTCTTGATTCTCCTATTGATTCTATTAAATATTTTTTCAATATTCCAAGTTTCTTACTGACCCTTTCGCCCTTTGTTTTGTCTAATTTGGTTGCTTGGATTAATATTAATTCTAACTCAAATAATGATAGATTGTGCTTTAATAAGCGATGTTTTTTAGGGGCATTTAAACCCCTAACATTCCCAATTGTTATCCTCATTGATCTTTGGGAAGGAGCTTCCCCTTCCCTAATTTGAGTATATCTTTAATCTTTATTTGGTTTCCTTCTTTGCCTATTGCAGCTCTTAATTTTGCCAATGATTTCTTACTTCACTTTTTTATTGTTTTCCACATCTTGGTACAACTATTCCTTCTAAGTTTGCTTCTATGCCCAGTTTATCCACATTCTCTTTTACATTTTGTATGCTATATGTGATTTCTTTGTCATCTCCCTCCTCTCCTTCTCTTAATTCCTTTAAGAGTTTATCATTGATATCTAGTCCTACTTTGTCTTCTTCTCCCTACAAATTTATTCGGTCTTCATTTATCCAATTTTGTTTATCTAGATCTTGATCTTCTTGTATGCCTAATTTTTCCCATTTTTGTGTCTTGTATTTCCTTCCACTTCTTTCCTCACCCTTTTCTTGATCTTCTTGTGTAGATTTGTTTTGATAGATCAACAATGTTTCCACTTCTATTGGTATAAAAACATTTCTCTGGTGCTCTATTGGTTCTTTTTCCTTATTATTCTATGTTGTGGTAGATATTTCAAATAGATCCTTTTCATCTGTCGATGTCTGCCAAAATTTATAGGTTTTCCTCATGTTTCCTCTTTTCCTTATGGTGATGTTCTCCCATTGTTCTAAATTTGTTGGGGGGATTTCAATTTTTTCCTCTTTGTTGAAATTGTCTTGTGAGAGGGGAGTACTTGCACTATTTTCATATTTGTCTACGTCCTTAAAAATTGCTTTCCCGTTCACTACCCTATAAACTTCTAACTACAAGTCTCCCTCTTTAGGAATTCCTTTGTCTAGGTTCTTTGTATATATTTCCTTCTCCCTATCCCATTTGTCTAATTTGTTGAGATAAAGATTAGGTGAGATGTTGGGTTCAAAAATTGTAACTTGGAAATCTTTTACCTTTTCTTGGTTTTTATTTAAATGTGTTATTGAATTATTTGAGATCTCTTTGTTAGCATGTTCCTCTGCTTTCTCTATAGTGCCTATTGTATTCATGCCTTCACTATTTTTTACATTAGTTTGACCTTTCGCTACTTCCTTCTTGTGGTGCCCTTTATGCTCCTCTTCCCAAAGTATTAGTTGATCATCAAGATCACTTTCCAATAGGATATTTTCATGAATCATATGCCTATATCTTTTTATGTTCTTCTTTACTTCTTCCTCAAGAGGCTGACTGATTTTGCATTGCAGACAACCTTGTAATCCTTGTGTTTTTATTTCCACATTTTTAATATTAAACAACCCCTTAAGATTGTCATGCATTTGGTCTCTGAGACCCCTATAGAACTGTCTACCTTCTTGAGGATCTAGTAATATGTTATTCATTAGGTCTTCATTTGTGCTAGTCATATCTCTAATCTCCCCCTGTTCTATACCTAGGTTTTGCTCCTCTTACAATTTTTTTTGAGTCATTCCAAATTTAGAGTTTAATTCTAAACTGAGCTTGTTGTTCATGTTCATCTACAATTCTTTATTACTCTTCTCCATTGCTCTATTACCTTTCCATACTATTAAAATTGGAAATACGTGTCTTCAATTTGAATTTATGTATGTTTGAATTAAGCTCCCCATCTCTTTTCCTCTATGGTTTCTTAGAAGAGTGATTTCTTGTATCCTCCCTTCAAATTTTGAGTATTTGTTTTATAGATGATCTATTGATTATAATTTTATTGAATTACTGTCTAACATTCTTAGTTTCAAATTGATTAACATTTGATTCCATTGGAGAAGTTAGGCTCAAAGCCTAGAAAATTACCTAATGCAGAGCCTATCCTTTGTATGGTATGATATTCAATAAGTTCTTCTAGAGTTTCTTTAAGAACTACCCAGGTTGGCATTGTTAGCATTTTAAAAGTTTCTACATTATATTTTGGCTTCCATTTAAAAAAATGTACACTATATCCTTTAAAGAAGAAAATAGATCCTTAAAGGAAGTTATCTTTAATTGAAATACTTTTGCAATGTAGATAAACCAAGTGGTTAGAGAAAGATATCATACTTACCTGTTCCCCACAAAATTCACAAAGCCAATCGGTTAATCTAACTTTTTTAGTTTCAGGCCCATTCCAATAAGAAAAGACTCATAGCTTCTCACACTCCATCCAGTATGACTTGCAAAAGGGGTTCCTAATGATAATTGTGTTCAAGTTCTCCTTGTTGTTCTGGGGGTCCAGGTTTAGGGTCAAGCTAGGTTTAGGTTAATGAATGAATTTATGATTTGATCTACTCTAAAACCTAGAGCTTGCATTGAGTTCCTTGTTGCCACTATCATATTTGAGGGGTTCATAGAGCTATTGTGATAATTGAGTTCATTGTTAGGACCTAAGGGAACCTTATTAGCCTCAAATAAATTTATAGGTTTGGGACTTGCATTTAGCTGTGTGTGAGATGTGGGGTGGGTTAAGAATTTATTTTTCTAATTTGGTTGAAATCTATTTGAACTATGATAGGACTTTTTTGATCTAGGGTTAACAATCTACTTTCTTCATGAGGTCATGTTCGTATGTTGGAATTATTGTTGCTTTTGGCTCTTTGTTGGTATGTTATTATTTGTCCACAAACTCACCTTTCTACCATTTTTTTTTGTTTCTGACTATCTCCCAACCTTCTTCATCTTCCTTTTTTCTTGCTTTACTTTCCATTTGGCACTCAATGTTCATTTTTCCCCTTTTCCATATTAGGTCTATTCCTATGTGATCGAGCAATTGACATTGCTTGCCCTCATTCTTGTGTGCATGTTTGGGTTTGTTGTAAATATTTTATTTACCTTTATTTTTTGAAAGGTTTGATGTATGCTTTGGTGTCCCTAAATAATCATACACCGCTTTCCTTGGATATTCTTTTGGCTCCTGGTGCTCGACTAGAGCTACAAATACGTTTGATATTGGAAGGGTTTTGGTTAGTGCATTTTGTTTGTAGAAAATAGTGACTACCTTGTATTTTTGCTACTGAGTTTGCAATTTACTTTGTTCTGAATTGTAGAGCCATTTTTTTTTAATACTTTAGTGTTTATTATAAAATTTTGGGGTAATAGGCCAAAGCCAATAATGTTCTTCAACCCTTGGTTGTAAGCACTACAGGTAAGAAGCCCCACTATTTTACCAAGCATCAAAGTCAACAATGCTCAATTAAGAACCATAGTAGAGAGCAACCTTGTGGAGGCTTGAAGCTTGGTTGTAGGCACTACAAGCAAGAAGCCCCACCATTTCACAAAAGACACAAGCCTCACTTGTTCTCTATTTCTTATTAATTTAAAATATAAATTTTTAATTTATTTTTTTTGAATTCAAAATATGAAAATCTAAATAAATAATAATATTTTAAAATTTATGTAGAAAAAATTATTAACTTGAAAAATAAAAAATAAAAAATAAAAATGAAGTTATAATATCTTCACATTTTAAATTAGTAAACAAAAATAATAATTTCTATAAGTTTATATAATAATTTAAAAAATATTTTTTACATATTAAATTAAATAAATATTTTCTTAGCCTTTTTATTCTAACAATAAAATAAATGAAAATTTGTTATAATTTAAAGAATAAACAAAAAAAATCTATTTTTTAAATTAAAAATAATGATAGAATAATAAATAATAAATATTTGTATTAATTGAAAAAAATATTAAAAATATAAATAAAATGATAATATAAAAAAGTTTGTATGTTTTTTGTGTAAATAAAATACAGTTGTATTATTGAGAAAACTATACAACTATACACAAAATGATAATGTAAAAACAATTATTTATGTTTTTGAGTTTTTTAAATTTTTTCTAAAAAATTAGGCATGAATCTTCTCCTATATTGAACTCTTGCTTATCAATATATGGATCGAGTATTTGAGAGAACCACAAATTTGAGAACACACACACACAAAAAAAAAAAGAAGGTAGATGACATATTCATTTGAATTTGGTTCAAATTTGATTTTCAATTGTCATTATTTTTGTCGTTGTCTAATTTTTATAAAGTGTTTATTACTCATTTAATATATTGACTATTGTCTTTGTTGGCTTTTCTATAAAATAACTTGCATTTACTATTTTCAAAGTAGCAGGGGTACAAAACATTCAAACATAGAGAGCTATGTATTCATCATTTAATCTTTAGAGCAAAAAATTTCTTTTGTGGCCAGTTTGGCTGCGGAAATAGGAATTTGTTATTCTCAATACGTTTGGTTCGCCCAAAATTTGAGGGAGAATAAATTTATCCTATGTTTGATTATGTATAATGGAATTGGAATTAAAATTAGAATTAGCATTGAAATTTATCAGAATATCTTATTTCTCAGCTACCAGAGTATTCTAGAAGCAATCAAGGGTGTACAAAGGAGAATTCATATTATTGATTTTGGCATCATTGAAGGGATGCAGTGGCCACCATTGATGGAATCTTTGAAGATAAAAAGCTACAAAATCGAGCACCTAAAGATTGCTCCCCTAATGTGGGACTACACCAATGATAAAAATGTTGATTCAGTGACCTTGTGTACAACTACACACACTCACAAAACATTCTTTGAATACACAATCTTTGGGAATTCCATTTTGTTTTAAGGAAATAGTTGTAGAGAATATTAAGAGAAACGATGATGAAATTATAGCTATGAATTATATGTAGGAAGTAACACATACGTGCGAGAGAAGTAGAACCTAGTTGTCAAGTTTCATTCATAGTGCACGCTAGCTTGATCTAGTTATCTTGACCATTGGAATAGGACCTCATGACAAGCCTCGTCAAAATAACAATTTGTTGGAGATTTTTAATAAATGTCAAAAAAAATTATGCGTAGTCTTCCATTACTTGGAATTAGCATTGCCTGAAACATATGTGTGTTTGCTTGAGCAAAAGTAGAGTACTTGTTTGCTAGCTCCAATGGTATGTAGGCAATTAAATTGTAATGAGAGATTCAGGCCAATCAAGTGCTAGACATCCCAACCAAATGTTGTTTCTCTATAGGTGAGATTAGTAAGAGAAATGAGATGTATACAAATCAAATGCTTGTTCATAAATTTTAGTGAACTCCCATAAATTAATCACGCAGCTTTGTTGACAAAATCCTTTCAGCAGATCTAAAAGTTTGATCAAATAGTCAAAAGGAAAATAGGAATAGGAATTTCCAATTCCAATAATAGTTATTTTGATGGAACTGCAAATTCTCATTTTGGGGCCAAAATGGGAATACGAATTTCAATTCCTAATTTCAAATTGACACACCAAAATGAGAATTCAAAACAAATTCCAATTCCCAATTTCTATTCCAGTTGAATTCTCACAAACAAATGGGCCCTAGTTGTTATGTTAATTCAAAGAAGTCCTTTGAATGTTAGGGAATATTTATGTGCTTGCTATCCAATGCTCTCCAATTCTCTTTGCTCAACTCTTATTTTGCGTATTTTTTTGGATATTGTATTATTTTTAGTTAAGTCCTATGAATATTTTTTTGGGTGAAAAGGTTATTTGGTATTCCCTAATTGGTACACTTAGACTAGCCAATCCCTATTTTCAGGGTATAACATGCATTTGTTACTTTATTCACTATTTTTTTTTTCCAAGTTATGGAAAATAATCATTTAGCTCAACAAATTTGATATAGTTGTAACATTGCAAATAATTTACATACAAGAGGGTGGTGATCCAATACAAGTACAATTTCTAGAAACCTTACAAAATATGCACAATACAAAACCAAAACAACTGATTTGGGAATTATTAATGAAATACACAAACAAGAACCTAATGACAACTGAACAAGAATATTTTGACTAATAAATACACTTATTTCCAACAAATGAATTTGTAGCAATGCACAACAAAAAATAGTTGCAACAACTAAATGTACCTATTCCACTAAGCATTGCACTAGACACACAATTTTAAAATCAAGTAATAGCAATAATGAGGAAAAACTACACTACGAAGTACTAAGTAGATCTCAATGTCTAATACTAACAATGAACCTATGGATCTAGGCTAGTCTTGTAAATGGGTCACTTGGAGAGGTCAAAGATATTATCTACTACACAAGATTAAAACTGCCAAATTTTACCAATATATATGTGACGGTAGCATTTGACAACTATAATGATCTGCCATGGGATGAAACAAACCCAAAAACTATAACAGTACAACCCATAACCTAAGGGAACCATAAGAAAATTCCTCTATCAATGGCATGGACTATCACTATACACAACTCACAAGGCTTAACACTCAAGAAGGCACTAATTGATATTGATAAAGTGGAATGACAAGGCCTCACCTTTACTACTATCTCTCAAGGAAAAAACATACAAGGCCTTCAGATACAACCACCATTCTCTTTTGATCGCTATTCCAAAATAAAAAATAATCCATACAACATTATAAGGAAGAAAGAAGAGGCTCATTTGCAACTTCTCTCAAAATAGCAAGGAAAAGTATGACCAACACGTTAGGATTAGAGAGATAGAAATAAAAGTTACATGCAGAACCAATCACACAAAGGAATAAAGCACAGATAAATAAATAGAAGACCCAAAGATTTGCATTCCTTCTCAACCATAAAAAAGCCTACTTCCTTTATACATTATGTCTCTTAAATGCTTGTAAAAAATGAATTCCTAATTTTTTATTTAAAATACAATGCAAGATATACTTTACAATATTTACAAAAATTACTAACACAATTTAAAAAGATAATTAAATAACCCATGCAATGATATAAGGAAAAAAGAAAAACCTTGCCTACAGTAGTTCTTGAAATAGAAACCTCGGATATGCACAAGTGCTTCTACAATGTTTACTCTAATAAAATTATATGGTTACTAACAAAAGTCAATTACTACATTTTAGCTTCTATAGGTCAAATCTACAAAAAAATAGACAATAAAGGTTTACTTTGCATCCCAAAAAAAGAGAGTGTATTTCCTTTACATATTAGTATCTACTAAGGATTTAGAAATAAATAGTAACTAACTAGTTACATTGAGTTTCAATATAGGAAAAAATGGAAATGACTTATGTTAAAAAGAGGATATGAAAAAGTTCAAGAATCTTGACTACTCAATATTGGGCATCTTCTACAATGACCACTTTAACATCTCTAACACATTTTGAAGGTGACTGGTTCATAATAGATATAGGTAAAGTCATATGATAAGGCACTACATTATCATCTATCTGGTAAAATTCAAATAACAACTTTGAATAGAACCATCACACTCTTTTCAACGGGATTTGAAACTAGTAAATTCTCAATAGAACACATTCACGGAGCTAAAATCTCACCTATATTTACCCTAAAAAAGGTAACTCGGGTATGCAAAATTAGTTATGTAATATTCATATTGAAATGATTGTATTATTTTATTACTTATTACCTAATAGTTACTACTTTTACTCAACTAAGAAATACAAGCTCTACCAAATCAACACATAAAGTACTCTTATTTAGCCAAATTTCTCATTACACTACTACACTGAGCAAGAAAGGGAGAAATGCAAGGTTTAGTTGGCTTATAAAAATAACTATGTATATTCCCAACCACATTAATGTCTCCTCAATATTTAAAAATACATTATTTCTAATTTGATAGAGTGATTTTTAGAATAGGACAATTTTGAGGTGATTGGCAAAAGGAAGGAAATAACCTATATTGCAAAAAGACTTTCTTGACAATGACTAAATACCAAATAGAACGGCCCCACATTTACAACATTCTCCTCATTTCCACTAAAACACATCTAGGGAGATAAACTTTCTCTCAAAAAAGGTAGCCTAGGTATGCAAAACTACTTTAGTAGTATTCATACTAACAAGCTTGTATATTTTTTGCTGCTTTACTACATGATATTTGTTGTTGCTGATCAACTACTAAGTTTTATCTCTAACAAATAAAATAAAAATAATAAGAAAGGGAAATAATGAAGAGAAAATTTGAGTCTTTGAAAAAAGATGTCTACATCCTCTACACTTAAATATCTACTATGAATTTTCATAAAGAAGACTTCTAATTAAATTATTCATTTTCAATGTAGGAAATTTTGGAGAAAAATTACAAAAAGAAGGCAACAACACACATTGAAAGAACTTAGATCTCCCAAAATTTAGCATCAATTGACATGGCCACATAAGCACAACAATCTCTCAAAATGAAAAGCATAGTAGGCATTCTCATATAACCAACGTTCTCTTTTCACTACTACATTGAGCAAGAAAAAGAGAAATAGAAAGTTTAGTTTGCTTCTCGAACAAAATTGCGTATGTTCCCACACCACATTATTGTCTTCTCAATATTTATAAATATATTATTTCTAATTTGTTACATTTCTTTTTAAAACATGACAATTTGGAGGCGACTACAAAAGGAAGATAATAACCCAGAATAAAAAAAGGTTTGCTTGTCAATGCAAGAATAAATGACAATGAGTTGCGAACATAAACTTTATCACAAAAAAACCATCAAATTTATTTTAAAATAAGTGTGCAAAATGAAATATTGACTAGTGCAATATTTCCTACAATTATTGTTCACCGAGTCATCCCGTGTGCACAAATTCTTAATTTTTTTGCAAATCAATTTATGGAACTAATCCTCATGCATTAGGGGAAGTTACCCAAGGACATAACTCTCTTTCTTATTAATAAAATTGGGCATTTTATTATCTTTACAATGTACATGATTAGACCTTTCTCCAAGTTATGCACACCAAAGAAGTGCCCTTTCTCAGATTGTTTATGGTATAGGATATTGTTTGACATTTTTGGCCTTCTAACTCTTAGATCATTTTATTATACTAATTATGCATCTCATAAAATAAAGTGGATCATTTATTACATCTTCAAATAACTTCACAATAAATACTTATATGAGTTAGTGTGTCGTTGATCTATAGAATCATACTAACTGAAAAATCAAAAGGTAATTCCTTGACAAAAGAATAGTTTCCAACCTGAAAATGACTTCAATGTCAACATTTCTACAAGACGTCTAACTAAAAAATGAAAGGTTGAGAAAAAAAAGTAATGGAGGTAACTCTAATGGGGATATGAAAGTCTGACTAACAGTAGAGCAATGCCATGTAGAAAGTGAGACAATATCATGATCGGGCCTATGGATGCCTATTGGAAACAAGGCTCTATTTGGTTTGATATTAGGAATGAACAAACTATTTAGCTTACTATTACAATAGATTTCAACCCATTCTCTCTTGAAAGAGGAACAATTAATTCACATGCACAAAGTAAATGATTGATTCAACTCCTATCTTAGAATGACATATGCACTCTCTCCTGATCTATGAAATCGTAGATTGATAATGTCATTGCTACTCTTACACATTGAGATTTTCAAGTATTATGTATTGTAGTTTTTGATTAAGGAAAACAGGTTTTAATGGAGCCTTAAAACCCTAACATCACATAAGATAAACATTAAAAAAATGCTTAAATTATCAATTTAACTAAAAGAAACCTATTGAAACAACACCCCCACATATGAGAGAAAGAAACCTGATAAAAATAGGGGAACAGGACAAAAAACTAGGAGTGGCCAAAAAACTAGGAAGGCAGCTTAGGTGATTTCTTTGAGTATTTCTGCAGCACAAATTTTTAGCTCCGATATTCTACCAACCACCTCCTTCATGTCAGATAGATCTTTGGCAAGTTCCTACATATCCTTCTTCTTTGTGCTAGATCTAGTTCTCTTCCTCAAACTATCCTCAGAAGACCTGTCCTTAGCGATGTTGGGAGGAAGATCCTCCTCCTTGCTGGCCCTATATTCTCCCACTTTGTTAATGAGCAACTTTATGTTCTCATTTGCCTTGACAATGTTGTGGCTTTGCTCAACAATATTATGCATTGAGCTCTCCATGGTTTGGACCTTGATCTTCACTTCCTCCACTCTGTTATCCATTTACTTTTCTTCCTTAAGTTTCCTATTCTACAAGCTATAATTCTCCCTCTCCAAACTGCTCACTCTACATTTGAGCTCCTGGATTTCATGGAAAATCCATTTGGTGGTGCAAAAGCTATCCACCGCTCTATTTTTATCATTGTTGAGAACATTCATTTAAGGATTTTCCTTAATGGTGTCACTGAAAATCACAAGGGTTGGGTCAATCAACTTTTCCATTTGGATTTTTCCCTCTTTTTTCTCCTTGACTAAAGTTCTGATAAGTTCAATATTAATCCCCATCCTAGCAGAAATAGTATCAAAATTCCTCCACATGACATTCATGTCTTTACCTATGATCCTACATTTGTATTGGTTGGATTCAAATTCCCCATAGTCTTGCTCCTGCTCATCCCCATCATTGTGATTAATATCCCCTCAACACTTTCCTTCCCCACCCCCTATTTTTCCTCCTTGGATTCGGTGACTTTCCCTCTTTTCCTGCCCGTGAAGGTCTGGACCTCACAATCCTCCTCTTTGTTGGCCAACATTTTAATGGTAATGCTTCTCTTACTACCCTTCCTCCCAAAGCCCTCCCCTTCTTTGAGATAGGTCTCTTCTTCCCCTTCAGCACTGTTGGCCTCTGTGTCCATGCCCTTTGCCCTTTCATTGTAGTCCCTATCTAAGGAGATGTCAAACCCCTATTTAGGTTTGGTAAATATTTTTTCTCCTTTCTCTCTATTTTGATATTTTTTTACTAGTATCATACTATGGGGAAGCTTCCTCCTCTGATTTTGAGTGCATCTCTTTATTCTCCTCAGTATTAGAAGGCATATAGTCCTCTCCTGACTCATCTAAGTCCACTCTACCTTTCTTTCCCTCCTTCCTACCCTTAATTTGTTTCCCATAGACCTATCCTTAAAAATCTATAGATTAACAATAATATTCCATCATGGAAGTTTGGATTACTAGAGTGCTTCTCCTTATAGTCATTAATATTTTCATTAATAGATGAGTAAAGGTAAAAAGGGATATAAATCTTCACCCCATACCTAAAATGGTTTAGAAGCACAAACTAGTGGGTGCAGAGGCAGTCAAATCTCATGTCGAGGGAAATGTACTTGATAATAACCCTCAACACAAACCTCCATGGTGACTCAATGGTGCTCAATAGATAGTAAGTACCTATCTTCACCAAAGCCTTCTTTTCCTCCAAATCCTTGGTGAATTCAACCACCGCCTACTCAGAAATATTTCTATCTCTATAGAACTTCTTCCCCATTATGGGAATACCAGTCACTACAGAGATGACATCCTCTATTACCATGGAATCCACCCCATTAATCTTAACAATCCCCTCATTCCAACTCTTAACCATGCTTCATGTGACAGAGGGTTTCCATCCATGGAGCCATTCAATGAAATTTGTGACTTCGCCTTTTTTCATAATGCTCCACACCTTGGAGCGTCTGCACCACTTCTGGGCTTTGTCCTCAAATTACCTCCTGTGTCTTTCCACCAGCATGATTTCTTCCTCTTTGTAAGCCTTTTCCTAGTATTGATAATCTTGAAGCTAGATTATCATTGGCCCAAGTCATTTTCTCAAAACTTCCTTTCACATTGTGTACTTTATGCCCAAAATTGATCCTCAAAGTAAGATGATGGATATTGTTGATGTGAGAAGTACAATTGCTTCCATACTTACACATTACATTTTTGCACATTTTGCATAACTCATAAACAATCACAATGAACCTTTTATGATTCCCAATCTACTCGAGATCCTTTCCCTTTCAATTAGCTCATTAATATCTGGTGAAAAATTATGCCCGTCCATCCACTTAACCACTTCATTGTACTTGAATCCCCAGTTGGCCAACCTATTAGCCACTTGGTTGGATTCCCTATACTCATGAGCCACATATGTTGTATCAAAGGTCTTAAGGTGTTGGATGCATTCCTTAGTGATATTCATAATTGTCCACATTGGCTCATTCTTCTCATTAAGGTAGTCTATAATATTCTTTGAGTCTCTTTCCAGCCAAAGATTTTTGACTCCCATGTCCCAAGCCAGTTTGATAGTTTGATGAGCTGCAATCACCTCTGCATAATGATTAGTTTGTGTTCCTAAAGGGGTAGAAACAATGGCAATCCCTTTACCATAAGCATTTTTGATGATGCTTCTCACCCCTACTTTTCCTAGGTTACCTTTGGCCGCCCCATCAAAATTTCTTTATGCCATCCCTCAGGAAAAAGATTCCATCTGCAATCTTTCCTCTTATTATTATCCAAGCCCTTTATGCTGTGAAAGGGGTTAGGACCTTTAATATTAGTGTAGTTTTCTAACAGAGCATTTAGGCATTTGTGGAAGACAATGTTTGCATTTGTTTCCCTCTCCCTAAAAATTAAGTCGTTCTACTCTTTCCACACTCCCCAACACACATGAGATGTAGTCCAATTCCACAAGTCCTTGATATCATCCCCAAACAACCCATGGTTCCATTGATCAAAGAGCTTCAAAATATTGGAAGGAAAGCACTAGGTCACATTGAAAAAAGATAGGAAATGAGACTAGATAATTCTAATGAATTGATAGTGGATAAAGATATGGTCAACACTCTCACTATGATTTTTGCACAAAATGCATCTATTGGGCATCATATTCTCCCTCTTGGTGAGGTTGTCCATAGTTAAGATATAGTTTTGGAGCATAATCCAGAAAAAAATGTTAATTTTTGGAATGAGAGTCAGATAATAGGCTTTGGCCCAAACTGGGGCATTTCCATTATTTTGCATGGTCTCATAGCCAGAGGCTATAGTATAATTGCCATTCCTAGTCTCCCCCCAGATAATGGTATCTTTGTTGTGGGATAGGGGAATATGCCTAACCATTTCCATCAGTGGCTTGAGCCCTAGGGATATCTTAGTCAGATTAGTCCACTCATTATGGACCCTGTAGTCACTCACTTTGCTTCCATATCTTTCCATACAATAGTTAGCCCATCTATTAAATGACCCTATGTTCCATAGAGGCCCTAGTCTAAGCCAGTCATCATACCATAAATTAATGTATTCTCCATTTCCCAGTTTCCATTCAGCTTTTTCAAAAGCTAAACTCTTTGTTCTCATAATGCCATTCCAAATGTTAGAGTCCCTAGTGTCGAGATCCCTACTAATGAACTATCTCAAATTAATATTAGCAACATACTTGTACTTCAAAATATCTCTCCATTCCCCAGTGGTGTTGAAAAGCCTCCAAATCTATTTTTCTTGGAGGGCTTTGTTGAACTGTTTCAAATTCTTGATCCCTAGCCCCCCCTACTTCTTTGATATGCAGATGCTCTCCCATGCCACCAAAGGGTACTTCTTGTTACCATTGATACCAGCCCACATAAAATTCCTCTGTATGGGTTCAAAAGTATCAACCACCTTTGAAGTAATAGAGAATTTAAGTAGGCAAGTCTTGCAAAGTAGATTTAATCAACAACACTTTTCCTGCTTGACTTAGAGTGATGCCTTTCCAACCTGCAAGCTTTCTCTTGAATCTATCAATGAGATTATTTCAAAAGAGGTTTGGAGGTTTGGTCCCCAAAGGGAGGCCTAAATAAGTGGAAGGAAGAACACTAATATTACATCCCAGAATGTCATCAAATTTCCTCTGTCTGTCCACTATGAGCTCTTACTCTAGTTGATAAGTTGCCCAATGGCTTTGGAATAAGTATTGAGGATGCTCTTCATAGACCTAGATTCTCTCACTCAAGCCTCACCCCCTAAAGAAGGTTTCAAGCCCACTAATTCCCCTTCACTCCTTCTGAACTAAATAAGCCTACCCAGGCCTTCGACTAGAATGATAAAGAGGATAGGTGAGAGAGGGTCGCCCTGCCTAAGCCCCCTGGAAGTTTTGAAAAAGTTAGAGGGATTCCCATTAACCATGAATACAAAGGAGGCGATGGAAATTAGTTGAGAAATAATCTTTCTCACTTTAGCATTGAAACCAAAAGCTTCCAAAATTTTATCCAAGAACCCCCAGTCCACCCTATCGTAGGCCTTTGAAAGATCAAGCTTAAGAAAAAACCCTCCTGTTTACCTTTCTCTAAGGAATGGATCACTTCATGAACCTCAATGATAGAGTCTAGGATTTTTCTACCAGTGATAAATCCTGATTGTTGAGATGCAATAATCTCTAGTAGTAATTTGATAATTTTGTTACTTAAAATCTTCACAAAAAAATTGTAAAAAGAATTACATAGACTAATAGGTCTGATATTTTCAAAAGAATCTGCACCTGCGACTTTAGGGATCAACACTACAAAAGTGACATTGATTTCTTTAAGCCGGTTCCTAGCTCCAAAGAAATCTTGAACCTCTTTGACAAGGTCAACTTTGATAACATCCAAGTACATCTAGAATAAAAAGTAGGGAAGCCATCAGAGCTAGGGGCCTTCTCAGCAGGCAAAGCAAAAACAACTTCCTTAATTTCTTCTGCCTTTGGGATGGCTACTAAGATCCCATTTTGAGTGTTAGTAATCACACTAGGAATGATATTGAGAATAACATTTTGGTCCTCTTCATCCAAGTTTAGGTCTTTGGATAGGATGGAAGAAAAGTACCTAATAGCTTCCTCCACTATCTCCTCTTCCCTTATAGAGTCATTCACCTTTGTAATCTCACAAATTTTGTAAGCAACCATGTGTTTCATAGTGGAGAGATGAAAGAATATTGAGTTATTGTCCCCTTCCTTGAGCTAGACTGACCTAGACCTCTACCTTCGAAACATTTCCTCTTTCCCCACAATCTTGTCAAGCTCATCTAAAATATATTTTTTAGAATTCATCCTTAATTCATCATAACTTGAATTCTGTATCTCTTCTTGCACCACTGTGAGGTCCTCCAAAATCCTATCTTTAGCTTGAAAAATATTACCAAACTCAATTTTGTTCCACTTTCGGATCTCCATTTTAATGAATTTGAGTTTCTTGGACACCTTGTACATGGAAATACCTTCCACCTCTATACCCCACCGTGCTTTAATTTTGTCATAAAGACCAGGGTGATCTGATCACATCTTCTCAAATCTAAAAGGAAAAGCTTTTTCCTATTAATGGTTTCTAAGGTAAGAGGTATCGAAGAGTGCTCCAATCCAAGTCTCGCCATAGAGGAGATCTTGCAATGAAACTGGTTCAACCAATCCACAATGATAAGGGCCCTATCCAGTCTCACCTGAATGCAATCCATATTGACTCTCCTATTAGACCAAGTGAATTTGCCTTCCTTGAGCTCAACGTCCAAAAGGGCAAGGTCACTGATCATGTCAGCCAAATGTTTCCTACTATCCACATCAGGCAGGAGCCCACCTAACTTCTCTGTGGCCAAAAGAGGGGTATTGAAATCACCCATAATAATACCCTTGGGTTCTCCCACCAAGGCCACTAAGGCCACCAAATCACCAATTCTTTTCCAAAATATTCTTCTGTTATTATTAGTATTAGGGGCGTAGATGTTCATGATATACTAGCTGACTTGGTCCTTAGGATTATTAAAATGCATGAGAAAAATATTACCTTAGTAAAAAATGATGTCTACTTCAAAGGTATTCTTCTAGATAACTGATAGACCTCCATAAGCCCCCTTAGAGTTTGTAGTCGTGTTCTTCATTCCTTTACTGAAAAAAAATATTTTCAACTTTCTCCTTTTTCATTTTAGTTTCTTGAATAAAAAATAGATCTGGTCTATGATCCCTAATCATTTTCCTAAAAATTTCTTGTTTGTGGATTCCATTGAGTTCACGAATGTTCCAAGATATAACCTTCATGATTTATTTAGGGTACATGTTTCCTTGATGGTTCTTTGGGTCTCATCCATAATATTCCTCCTTGTTTCTTCCCTTCTGATTTGATGCTTGTTCTTCCTACCTAGAGTGTTGGATTTACTTCTAGTGTTAGCTTTTATCCTACTCCTCATTGTTGCAAGCGATACTGACGATGGATCCCTTTTGTTTTTGTTTTTCTTGTTCTTGACTAGTGTCCATGGTCCTTCATTGGCATCTTTATAGCTATCAAAATGAGCCTCTATCTAGGAGAAGTGACTAGGAGTGGTGGCTAAGACCATCTCAAGAAATCTATTGATTGTTGTAGGAAAAATCCCATTGCTTTTGCTAAAGTTTGATTCCTGTGTAAGAGGCAGTACCTACACCTCCATAGAAAGCCAATCTTGGGTGTTAGGAATGCAAGAAGCATTGATAGTTTCCTCTACTGTGTTCTCCTCATTGATTTTCTTCACTACAGTCTCGTCTTCTTCTATAATATTCCTACAAACCCCATCATCCACTCTCCCCCAGATGTGATGATGGTAGGTTTGGTCACTAGATCTTCTGAGTCTCAGTTGCTTGTTGTCAATAAGGCCTATTGTTGTATTAGCTCCTTATTTTCTTTTCTTCCTTCCAAAGTGTGGTGTTCTAGTGGGGTCTCTATTTTATCTCTCTCTAAGAACTATCCCTTCAGGGATCTTTCCATCGATACCTTTCTCCTTCCACACCTTCCTAGGAGCCTCCATTTAATTCAAGAATTTACGTTTATTATCCTTTCTTTTTCCTTGTTTATTTTGAGCCTTTTCCTTCTTTATGAAAATAGGGCAAGCCTTTGCTTTTTGTCCCACCTTTTTGTAATGGAAGCAAGAAAAAGGTATATTCCCATAATCTATCTGCTATACTCGCCTTCTCAAACATGATTGAAACTTGATCACTTGAGGCATATCCTAGCCTTCGACCATTCGAACATAGATTTTGGCATACGTGAGTCTTTTCTTAGCTATAATAACAAGATCATTAGATAGAAACTCCCCAAAAGAGTTGGCAATATCATCAAAAACATCTTCATGCCAATATTCCAACGGAAGTTCTGGCAATCTAATCCAGATCGGGGCTTGGTTAGGAAATCATTATTGAGGTCAAGGTTGGAAGTCCACTTTTGTAGTATAGGAGTAGACTTTCCCATCAACCAGTTTCCCACATAGAGAATCCTTGAGTAATCTTTAGGGTAGAAGAAATCAAAAGACATAAAGCCTTTAGCCATAGCCATTACCTCAACCTGACTTTTTAGCTCCCACTTATTTCTAGCAAAGATTTGCACTAGATCAATGTTTGGTCGGGGGCCTATGAACTTACCCACCAAAGTAGTAGCCATGCCTAGAATATTATGGTCTATAATCTCTGTAGGTACTTCTAAGGCATAAGTCCCTTTCTCTTTGTTAGATTTATCAATGATATTAGGGAAGGAGGATTTACCTGATGGTTTAAGTCCAAACAAATTGGTCCATCGCCCTCAGGCCCTTCGGGCCCCTACAAATGCCCTTGGTTTTGGAGCAAGGATATCCTTTTCTCTTGGATATGGCTACAGAACTCATAGGTCCCCATCTTCTATAGCATCCCCCTTTTCTTTGTCATTATCCTGATCTAGGCCTGCATTCTGATCCCCCTGCCCATGCATTGCAAGTTTCCCGCTCGAAGTCCCATTCAAAATTTTGCTTCCCTACTCCACTCCATCCATGCTGCTTACCCATTATGTTTTGTAGTTACGACAACACACTTCCCTTGATTCACACAACCATTTTTCTTTTCATTCTCCACCATGGATTCTTGACCTTCTTTTTTTTTCCTATAGATTTAGGTAATTCTTTCTTCCCATCCTTTATTTTCCCTTTCATGCCTCATTTTTATCCATCAAAGCCTCAGGGATACACAAATATGTAAAAAAGAAGAGATTTTGTATATCTAAAAAAAACACTCTTCATGTGGTGCCTCTCTAGCTTCATTATTATATGAATTGATATTTGTAGTTAGTTGTTTAGATCTATGTTCTATATCATGTTATGGATCGTAAGTAATACTATGTTTTTAGGATATGGTTTAATTTTAAGTATTTACATAGATATTATAGATTTTATTTACATTGTCTATGATTATGATTTTGGCCAACCCTGCTAATTAGTCATGCATATGTTCTCCATTTGGTGTGTATGTCGAAAGAGGGGAGGCAGACATAGTCACTCTTGTGGGATTTCGACATGATGTCATACTCCTCCTTCCTTTCTTATTATCTTTATATGTATACATCTATATTATTTTTTATGTATTGTTGGTCGATGATTCAGGTGTGTCTAGGTACCACATATTGACTCCATAAATAGGCATGGGCATGCTTTAAAATCCTCAAACCAAATTATTGATCCGGAGATAATATATTGAGATTTGTATAGGAAACCTATACTCTAGATTTCTATTAGGGAGTCATACACCTGGTCTAGGGGAAATCATTTATTGGCTAGATTGATTAATTGTTAACATAGAGACTTGTGTGTATGTTCGTAAATATTTATAAATTAAAAATATTCTATGCATAGTTTGTATTTTTGTATTTTAGTATATTTAAATAGGTATATATATCAGTGCACACATATATGTCCAAATAAATGTACATGTGACTATAACATTTAATTATGTGTGTGTGCGCGCACATGTGTGTTTGTAAGTTTAATATGTTATTTAAATGTACGTGTGTGTGTGTGTGTGTGTAGATATTTATTTGAAAGAATCAAAAAGAAATATTAAAATATTAATTAATAAAGTAAATAAAATAGGAAGTCAGTAGTAGAAATGAACTAACAAATATAAATATAAATAAAACAACTTAGTAAAAGACTAATGTACTTTTATGAGTTAGTTAAATTAAATTTTAAGTGAAATAAGATAATTAGCTAAAAAAGTAAAATAGGTTAATCCTAGAGATTTGAACATGTGACCTTTACATTAGTGGTGGATGTGTTTAACCATTAGGTTAGTTCAACTCCTTGAAAACTAGGATTTGAGAATATGTGTAGAGAACCTACTCAAATATGATCTTAAAATGATGATAAAGAAATGCTCTACAAATGATCAACAAATCAATGTCTCTTATTTCAAGACAATGATCCAATACAATGCTCATCCATAAGACAAGACTCTTGGCATTAACAAGAAATTCAAATATTTGATATGCTGGTATGCAAATGCACTCCTACAACTGTAACTAAAAAGTTATGAAATGATTGACTATATGCAATGAAACCTAGTTGGCTTGAAGCTCCCTTGTGAATAGATGAAGAAGCAACCCTTTATTTAGATAAGTACAATAATACATAAACTATTGTACCGAATATTTTTTCTCAATGTAGCACAAATAGAAGACTGAAGTATCTTTGTCCCAACTGCAATAATTCAAGTGATCGTTCACACCCTCAAAATTGTGTACCAATTGAGAGTTTTCATTCTCAATGGCCAATTGTGACTACTGTAGAAACCCTAGGCTTCACAACGCACATCGACAAATATCAACAATAAATTTGGATGATAGACAATGAGCCCTCAATGCCTATTTATTCTTTTTCCTCAATAGGTTGGCCTCCTTGAACTTTTCTTAAGTCACCTTCTAGAAGGAATATTATTTTATTAATTGTTTCTCTGCTTCTTCCAGAAACCTCTAGAACATTATTTTATTAAGTGACTTTATAAAATATTTTATAATTCAAGTCACTTTATTAAATTAATTAAATATAAAGTTACCTTTTAATATTTATTTATTTGATAACTTTATAAATAATTAACTCCTCTAAAATGGGGACATTACAATATGATATTAAGATGTAAAAATCTATTTAGTTAAACAATTTTTTCTTTTTTTTTTTTAAACATAAATAACATGTTAAGTAGTTGATTTAAGAAATGATATTATTTATTAAATCAAATTGTATGGTTACACATAAAACTCCTGCAACCATCACAATCATGTATAAAAAACTATAAATTTGATTTTTCCATGGAAGCCTAAAAAAAGATCAAAACCAAAGAATGCACTTGGAGAAGGCATACCCATGAGGATATGTTATGTCTTACATTCAGTGGGAGAATTGGTTGCACAAATTAGTGAATTTTATGTTGAACTTGCAAGTAGGCCTCCATCCTAGTAGATTAGATTTCTCTGGCATGTTTAACACCTCATATTATAATACTTAAACTAATAAATGAAAGAGTAACATTAGAGTAAAGCATATATTTCTTTGCATTTTGGTATAATTTTATGCAATGGCTATTTGAATATTTAGAGAGAGAATAAAAATAATTGTAGAGACAAAGAAATAAAGCATTTTGCACATAAAAACATCATTGGTTATTAAATATAATAAGAAGACTATAGTTTTAATAAATTAATAAGAACAGGCACATATAAGCTAAGATAAGTAACCAACCATATGGCTTGGGGTAAAAGGAAATTTAAATAGGTTTAGTAATCAATTCTCAAAGGCTAATAAATATATAATAATAACAAAAGTAATTTTCTAAAAAGAAAAAGCTTGTGCACTTTAATTCAAAATTTTTGATTTAATTTATTTATTTGAAAACTTTAACAATTTAGTTGTTAGAGAAAATAAATAACATATAATTTCCTTATTTGTAATAATCAATAATTGTAAAAAAATCATTATTACTCAAGAAATAATAACATGATATTATATTTATTTGTACTCAAGGTGTACACAATGAATTCATTTGAACTAATACCTTCGAGATTAAGGTTAGCTTTCAAGTGAATTTGTTAAAGATAGAAAATAATAATGTTATATTATTAAATAATCTATAAGATTGAGGAATTAGAAGGCAAGAGCCTATAACACAATGGTAACTTATGAACCTCTCATATGAGAGGTCTTGGATTGAATTCACTTAACATATAAAAATAATTAATTATAATAAATAATAATAATTAATCTAGGCTTCGACTGTCTACCAATAAAAAAAATGAGGATTGAGGAATTAGAATAAATTTATTTAGTCTAGTATTGAAAAGATTTTTTTTGGGACCTCTTGTTTGTAAAATAGCTCTAAATTACCATTAAAGTAAATGAGTTCTTTATGTATCCCACCTCACTTAGCTATATTTATATAAGAGTAAATATTTCATATGTTTAAATTTATATATGTAATAATATATAATGAATAATACATCTATTAAATAAATAAGATGACATTTTATTGTGGTGATGTGTGTGTGTGTGCGCGCACGTGCACGCGCGTGTGTATTATTGATTAAAATTTAAGATTATTAATTAAATAAGAGAAACCTACTCATGTTTTGTACCATCGTGAGAATTTCAGACTAAGTAAAATATCCACCAAAATGTTTACTATGTTCATGAAATCTTTTGATAATTTATTGTTGGAGCCCTTAGATGTGGCACGGTGATAATGGTTTAGGAGGTTGAGCCCAACATTATGGAAGGGGTTTGGGAATAAGAAAACTAAGACCTTTCAATAAAGCTCTCCAAGCTAAACAAGTTTGGAGAACCTTTTCTAGCAAGGGGGACTAGAGGGATATCATGGAAGACAAATACCTTCATAGACCTTCAATAAGAAACTTTCTCTATGGAGGGTCAATTCCCAAAGGTTCAAATATATGGAATGACATTCTAAGTGCTAGAGAGATGACCAATAGTAAGGCAAAATGTAGTGTGAGTAATGGGAAGGAAACCCTTTTCTGGCAGGATAACTGGTTGATACAGGGGCCTCTTCTCAACATTCTTGAATATGAAAGATGAGCTGGTATTTGTATCCAAAGGAATGGAAGATATGTTAGTAATTACAGATAAGGCCAAGAATGGAGGGACCTTTCTTCTATATATGGGGACCTAAAATCTCTAATGACCATGCTCCACTCTATGGTTTTGAATGATGATCAGGACCAACTTGTTTGGGAGAACACTTCTAATGGCGTCTATTCAGTGGCTTTGGGGTACCAAGCTTTTATGAGGTAGGATTCAAGGCTGGAATGGGCAAAGGCCTGGTTCCCTAGCCTTGTCCCTAAAATCAACATATTCTTCTGGCTTTTACTCCAAAACAAGATCTCGACTTTAGACAATCTTAGTAAAAAGGGTCTTCAAATTCCTAATAGATGTGTCCTTTGCAAAAACTAGGTCGTATCTATGGATCACCTATTTATACATTGCTCCTTCACTAGAGAGGTGTGGTATATTTTTAGTCAAATGTTTGGGATGAGCTAGTGTGCTCCTTCCTCAACAATTAAATTCTTTAGGCAGTGGGTTGACTCTTGGAAGGGATCAAGACTCCAAGCAATAAGTAAATGGGCTCTGCCTCGTTTTGGATGGGGAATTTGGAAGCAATGCAATAATTGGATCTTCAAGGATGCAAACCTTCCTGCCAAAATTATGTTTGGTAAATTTCAAAATGCCCCTTTGGAAAATTATATGTTTAATAAAGGATTTAACTTATTCACAGGTGAAATTGGAAGTAGTAGTGATACTTAGAAAAGAAGAAAGGAATGTCACTATTCTTTACCCTTGTGAGGTTGGCACAAAGCGAACTTTGATGGTGTGGCTAAAGGTAACTCAGGAGCTATGGGCAGTGGAGGGGTGATCAGAAATTTCCATGGGTATGGTATAGCAATGGTTACTTTCCCTCTGGGACACCAAACCAATCACTATATTGAGGCTTGTGCAACCCTTCAAACAACCAAGCTGGCAAAAGAGGTAGGGGTACAAAATATTTGGCCTAAGGGGGATTTAAATAATATCATAAAATTCCTAAGGGGTGAATACCCCCCATCATGGAGTATAAAGAATATTATGGAAGAAACAAAACAAATATTACTTACCTTTGAAAGGGTTTATGTGTCACATGTTTACCGTGAGGCAAATGTGGTTGGTGACTGGATGGACAATGAGGCAGTTAGAAGGGACACATTATATAGATGGAAAAGTGGTGAGGGGATTTTGATGGCCACTAAATTTTTAATTGAGATTGAGAGAATCAAGGGGAGGAAAGGTAATGTAAAGTACAATAATGAAAGTTAATGTTGTCAATCTTGTAAAGTTATGAAAGCTTGGCATGGGCCGAAATAAAGTTATCATAATTGGGGGGCTTTGTGAAACATTTTCTGGATGATTGGTAACTATTATTACAATTGCATTACTAAGGAAAAAAGAAAGTATAATTTTTGTGAGAAAAACCAGCGTTCAGCTCTTTGCACTTGGAGAACACAAAATAGTTTTTCTAATTTTTGCAGCAATATGGTGGGGGGAAGGCATCATCGAGAGCCTGAGGGTGAAGTAGAGAAGTGAAAGAGGAGATCAAAGGTGTGGGAGAAGCCAAAGGAAGGCAACATCTTGAGCTTCATAGAAAAATTTCATGGTTAGGATCCTAAGTTAACAAACCTTATGGTAATGTCATGGAAAGATGGGATGGTGAAGATAGATGGTATTGATTTCTAGGTCAATGAAGGGGTCATAGCAGAGGTCATTGATTCTCCAAATCAGGGCATAAAATTCTTTAGGGATAAGAAAATATCCCTGAATACTATTAAAGACTTTGCTAAGGATGCCAAGGAGATGAAGGAACTTGTAAAGACTGGTGCGAACTTTTAACTTGCATCAATAAAGAAACTATGGAGGTTTGTTCTAAGGGCCATTATCTCATACATGGCACTTGACACTAGGTATGACAGAATATACACCCACCATTTTGTTATCCTAAACCACTTCAGGTATGGAACAAAAATCTCCATCCCCTTCTATCTTTTCTTCTCTGTAAATAAGAATATCATGGACTTTAAGAAGAAAGTATATGCTAACCCATCATTCCATGAGGGTCTATTGTTACTTATATATGAACACTTTAAGGCTCAAACCCATGGAAGATTTGTAGCCCAAAATGCAAAGTCCTTAGAGGATATAGAAAGCTCTTACCTTGCTTTTGATATGGAGGATAGTCCAGGTCTGCATTCGGATGACGAAGAGGAGATGACTAAAATTATGAAGGACATGGGTAGGAAGAAGAAGAAGACTGGGAAAGGGCAGAGGTATAATGAAGAGGAAGATGGGATGGAAATACATGAGGAGGGTAATGTGTAAGAGGTGGGCACTAGTAAGGAAAAGGAAAGCAAGAAGGATTTCAGCTCAACCAAAAGGAGGAGGGGTGGAGATAAGGAAGCAAAGAAGGCACATGGTAAGGGAAAGGAGACCAACCTTGAAGCTGAGGAGGAGAGTAAAGAAGAGTTGGGTTCAGAAAATACCACATACTCTTGGCACAAAGGGAAGGAAACCTACTTGGAGGAACTTTGAAATAAGCACAATGAAAATGGGTTTGGTGAGAGAAAATATTCATCTGGAGGTAATGGAGGGAAGGGATGATAATATTCAATTGGAGGAACTCATTAACCTGGCCTTGGTAATCCTAAGTGATAATACAAGGGAAATGGGGATGAACCTCCTAAACAATGCCCACAACACTATGGTGGACAATTTTTAGTCCATTAAGTGGATGTTCCATGAAATTGAAGAGATAAAGCTCAGGATTCAGGGGCAAGAAAGGACAAAGGGGGGGGGGGGGGACGGGACCAACATAATAAGCAAGCTGGATGCAAGGGCTACTGAGATAGAAAAAAGAGTGGATAAGATGGATAACTCTCTCCATAGCTCTATTAACCAGAGCCTCAACATTATCAAAGGATTAAATGATAATATAATTCAGCTGCACTCGATGTTGGAGGAAAGTAACAGGGAGAAGGAGGAAAAGGAAAAAGAGAAAAATAGGGTCGCAGAAGATGATGACTTCCAACAAGATGAGAGCCCGAGCAAAAGAAGGAGATCATACAAGAGGAAGAGGGAAAAGGAGGAGTCCCCGGATGATATTCATTTGAAGACTATCATGATAGAGGCCATGGGAGAGCTGGAGCTCAAGACTATGAAGCTGGTCAAAGAAATGGTGCCCTGATTGGTGCTCCTAGTTTTTTGCCTGTTCCCTGGCCTTCGGTAGTTTTTGTCGACTTATTCCTCTTTGTGGATATTTTTAATTATGTTTAGTTCTGGTGGACTAGTTTGGCCTGATGTTTTATGTTGCTTTGATGCTAGTAATAGACTTTAAGTAGTATTTTGTTGTTAACTGATGGGTTTTAGGCACCCTTGTAAAAAACCTATTTTACTTAATAAAAAATATTAAGGAAAGTGTGGTAAGACTGCATATGCCCTATTGGAGTACTGAGACCATCTATCATTTTTTATAAGGCCTAGATGTGGTAAGATAAAAATGATTTAGGAAGTTGATCACAACATTTGAGGGGAATGCAATGACATTCACCTAGTAGCATCCTTAGCCCTTACTCTTGTTTGGTTAACTCTAGAAGTTATTGTTAATATTTTAGTGTGTGTTAAATGTTCACTTGGGTGATCCTTATACCTTATATGTTGTCCTAGAACCTATGTGGACCATGGTTTCATTTCCTAGCTCGGGAGAGTGGATCATTTATGGTTCACATGGCTGGGTGGTAAATCATTGTGAGGTACTATTTGTATTTCAAGTTAAACCCAGATGGGGATGAAGAACTCTTTCTACTACTTCAAATTTGATGTAAAAGTGATGTGAATTTGAGAACCAAAATGTATAATGTTGGATATGTAAATAAAAGAAAAAATGATATAACTTAGGAGGGTAATTTAAGTAGGAGAAAAAGAGAAATCATATTATGAACATGTATATGATATATATTTGATTCCTCTCTTATCGTAAGAAGTTTGATGGAATTTTTTTGTTGTTTATCGAATGTTTAAATAGTTTCTTGAAAATGAAATTAGAATTACATTTCTTATCATTTTCATTAATGTGAAACAAGTAAACCTATATGAAAAAGAAAATGGTGTTTTTATTCAAGTATATGGAATGTTTCTCTATGTAATTTTTGAAAGATAACTAGAATGTGAATGTTTTCCTTTTTAATGTGATATGTGATTAAGTAGATAGTTTTCATAAATCAAAATAGTTAGATAAATGAATTCAGTTATTGAAATTTGAAGAACATTGTTAGGGAGCTTGTAAGAATTCTTGAAAACAATGTAAACTATTTTTTTAAATAAAAATATTCACTAAAACTTTGTGACTTTTAAACTTGCCCTTCTAGGTTCCCTAGCGGGGCATGACACTTCACAACTACGTTCTTCAAACATTGGCTACAATGGCCCATTGTAATACAATTCTTTAAAAAGTTCTTATTGCATAGTGACAAATATTATGTGTATTCAATTCAAACATATACAAAATATTACTCTCACATTTAGGATTATTGCATAATCTTGTAACCATCAATGAATATAATTGGCTTTATATTGGACAATAACAAACAATGGCATGTCAAAATAGTATAATTTCAAATTTTCATTCAGATGACTATGGAAAATGCATTGATATATTATTATATTAATGTTTATTAATTTGACATATATACAAAATAAATATCACATTCACAAATGAAACTAATTTTTCAAAATTACGCACTACAAAAGAAAATTTTATTTTTATTATATAATAATGTTTCCTTCTAAGTTGTACAACTCAAGAAAAAAAAACATTGGTTCTAATCAATGACACAAAATACTCCAACACATACTTTGTGCAATGATACAATGTTACTATAAAACTAAAAATATAATATTTATATTTAGATCATGCTTTGAATATAGTTTATATTAATAAATTAATGTTAATTATTTTACTCATTTAAAGAGTTCCCATTGGATTAATTTTTATAATAAGTAAACATTTATCAAATATGACTAATCCTAAGTTTCCTATTGGTTGTTCCCTTGCACCCCATATGATTGTATGTGCTAGTATTAGAATTTTTTATTATATGTTTCAAAGTTTAAAGTTTTTGTTTAGGAATTATCATTAAAGTATTTTATTTTTATAAATTTTTAATAGGTATAAAATTATCTTTTTAATCTGTTAATAATTTTAATTTATTTTTTATCGGTAAAAGGCTTAAGCCCTATTATATATAGAAGATATAATTACATTAAATCTATTTTACATTTAGATATTGCTTGAATGCTAAGAGTCTTATAACTCTTCTAGGACTTATTGTCCTTTAAGAGATTACAAATAATTATTCAATTTCAAAATCTTTCCTTGGATATCCTTGCTTGAATTAGAGCTTTCATCCTTATTATGAAGACGCCTCATTCCATAATTTCTTCATTTTATTTGTTCTTTTCTTCCATAACTTAGTTTCTCGGCTAAGATCAATATTAGTCCCTTTATATTCCAATATGTAAATGCTAATAATTCACTATTTGTGAGAAAAATCATGATTATTTGAGGGATCAAAGAAAAATAGTAGGTAAGCCTCCCTTCAACTTGTTAGTTAAATTTTCTTAAAAGGGATGAATTTTAAAAATATTATATTTCTCTATTTATATCTTAAATTCTTTTAGTTTTTATTATCTTTAATTTAACTCTTGTTGTTTTCCAAGTTTATTTGTTTCTTTCTTATAGTGATAACTACTTTAAAGTTCCAATTTTTTTTTTCTACTTTTTCTCTTCTTCTTGGTGTTTAATTTAGCCCTTATTTTAATTGTTATTGGTGTTTAGGATGAAATCTCAAGTTACTGAGTTGGCTACTTTGAAAAGTTTTAATTTTTTTTTGAGATGATCAGAGAAACCTACGTTGATCGAATTTTAATTTCTATTGTCCTTTATGAATTTATGCCACATGCGATATATAGCCCCTTGACTTCAAATTTTGAATATTTGGAAGATTGATGAGAGTTCTTCCTTAGTAATTTGTTTGTTATCTTTCTATAGATTGTTTGATACTAGTAGAATTTTGGATCCGAATATAAGTTTTTTCATCATTATTTTCTGATTGAATGCACATTTATTCATTTTTAACTCAATGATCCAAAAGAAAAGAAAAAAACCTGACTCAAGAATCCCCTTCTTTCAAAGAATCTACCAACCCATCATTGATATTAGAAGTTTAACAAATGATAAGCTGGGTATAAAACTAGGAGACTATAAAAACATTAAGATGTAATGTGTTTTATTCTAATTTTGATGCTTCTTCTGAAGCTTGAGATATACTTACCTTTAATGAAATAAATTAATACATTCCTTTTTAACCAATCTATTCAAATCACACTCTAAAAGGCCTAACTATTTAAATTTGAATCCAAAACATTAACCGAGCAAAATAGATTCAAAGTTATTATCAATTACTTCAGAGTACAAATACCTAGCTATGATAGATGATGATTAATCATATATACATTGAAGACTATTTGTTATAGAGCCAAGAGATATAAAATATTATTCTTTCATTTAAATTTATATATTTACAATATGATACCATTAATAGAGGAATATGGTATGAATAGGGGATAAACCAAACACAAGGAAAGAAGAGAGGAACAATAGAAGAAAAGAGTTGACTTAGAAAATAACCAAGACTATAAACTAATAACCTAGACCATTGAGAATACAAACTAAGCCCCTAATAGAAACGACCAGGCTCATAGAGCCAAACAAACAAAAAGGAGTAAAAAAGGGTTGATATAAAAAAAACCTGTACTAAAAGGGACAAACACAAAGAAACCTTAAAAAGAGCCCTCAAAAACTCATCACTACATATATGAAGCAAGCCCTAAACATTGCATAAAACCTTCTTCCTCTAAATACCATTCCAAGCCCTTCCAATATTCAAAAATATGGGTTTGGGTGATAGTGAGCAGGAACATCCAATTCCTAATAATCTCCCCCTTCTCTCAACAAAGCTCCTATGGTTATTGATTCCCAATATTGGGTATAGCTGAACGGTGAAATATTGAGCTCCAACTTCATTGTGTTTGGTAATGTGGAGGTTTTCATCTATGTTCACTATAACCAAATCTAGTTCCTTAATAATGGATTTTTTAAAGATCTTTCTACAAAATTTCCTAATACTATCTTTATCCTCATCAACATGAATTATGGTTACCACAAACATAGCAACAATATTTATATTGTTCTTTTGTCTATCCATTAAGGCTGAAAATTCCTCCCCTACTACCCTATTTATCACCCTTAAAACTAGTTTGTTCTTGGATTTCACCATTTTACTAATTCTCAACTCACTAACTACCCCCCAAAATGACATTTCTCTCTTTCCTAATTTCATGCGTAAAAGAGTATCCATGATTGAAACTAGCCTAGACCTACTTGAAGAAAATACCATGATATCTTTGATTAAATTTCTTCACTCAAGTCGGGTATAAATAGATGATTCATGATAATGATGCAAAACTTGAAAATGTTTGAGGAAGGATAGATCACTCTTTCCCATAATTAATATTATTCTTTTTCCCATCCCAAATGCCTCCTGATTTCATGTGGCTTTATTTTCCTTTGCTAGTTTGTATAGTATGTGTTAAAAGCCAGGTATTCACTTTCTTTAAAATTTTGAAACTGGAGATTTGTTAGTTTATTTAGATTTTTCTCATGTGAAATAGGATTAAGATGTTAAAATGTGATGTAGAAAATTATTCTTCCTTTCTAGATTTAAGATTAATCTCTCATTTTTTAGTTTTAATCATTAAACATCGTACATTTACTTCCTTATTTAACATAGTAGTAGAAATTATAAACTAATATCTAAGTCGTGCTACTTTGTGATTGTTCTTCAAGGGAGATTCAAAATAAATCTAGTTTCTAAGAAATTAATTGTCATTACAATCAATAATTAATCATATTGATTCTAGTTCTACTGAGATGCTATCATCTGACATATCTTCAAATGCTTCCTCATGAACCACATCAGTTTCTCATTCCCAAACTTCTATTCGATCTTTCGCTATGAAAACATCAATCTAGTTTGACACAAGAGGGGGGCAGACATGTAGAAAATGAAAGAGGAAATCTAAGTTCCTTCAAAGGGTTGGATTCCAATCAAGGAACCCATCAATGTCTTCTACTTCCAAAATTAGATATGTGGGGACCTCTCTGTTTCCTATCCTTCTATGTTGATAAAAATTTGGTTAAATATTCTCTAATATTTGAAATTACTAGTTCAAGAATTTTGAGTACACACTACTTTAAATATCCTTCTGCATAAAATTTTGATGGTGACTTTGTCTAGATCCACTTCCAAGGTTGAAGCAATAAACATTGTTGGAATGTCAGTGTTTACTCTGTATATTTCCCCATTATTAATAATTTTTTTCCTTCTAAGTCTATTGGATCCTTCATAAAAAAATTTAATTGAATTCATTTTAACAAATGGATTATGATTCACTCAAAGAAAGGACTTAACTTGCGTTGTTATTAAATTAGAGTAAAATAATCTTTTTTAAGGAGAATTTCTTCACCATCTTGTTGGAATTCTTTAGAATAACTGGCGGGGTGGGGGGGGGGGGGGTGAATCAATTATTCAAGGTCCAGATGTACAAATACAACTTTTCACAGCTTAGTGAACCCATACCCATAAAACATATTCATCATGCATGCATCTGTTAGATCATACAATCACTTAAACTTGTAGGTTACTGTCAAAACAACTTTGCAGAAATGTAAGCATGAAACATAAAAAATTCAATAACACATTTGACACAATGATTTTACGTGGAAATCCAATTTGGGAAAAACCACCAATAACATGCTACTCATTCTCACTCTTCTAAAGTGATGCCTTGTGAAAGGCTAACCCTGTTAAAGGTTACAATGCACACTATTAAATGTGACCTAGTTAGAGGATTTCAATCACCCTATTAGAAGTGAGTCTTGTTAGAGGACTTCAAATTATTCACTTGGAATGTCACTCAGTTAAAGGATTTACAAATTACTATTAGGTCAACCTTAATCCAAAGGAATTACCCTAGATTGATATAATGATTAGAAAGTAACATTAAGGCCTAATCTGATAATAACTTACAACACACTTTGCAGATTATAGGTCTCTATTTCAGTCCTCCATTCTGCTTGGCTTCCACACACTCATCTCTAATATCTTGTTCACCCTTCAAGCATTCACATCCTTAAGTTTTCTTACTTTGCATGCCGATTGCAGACTCTATAGTTCGACCACCATATGAAACAACACCCTAGACTCCTTGTCTTATTTGGGTTCTCGCACATGCCAATTGTTGTTTCATGCCTTGTATCCCCTTATTTATATAAATTAGGTCTTTTTTTGTTCATCCTCCATCATCCATTTTAGGGTTAAGAAGGAATGGGAAGCGTTCAATGAATCTACCCATTATTACATTTTATTCCCTTCTAGAAACTTCTCCTTCAATCCTCTTTGAATTCACCTCAAAATGGTTTATCATGAATTCTATACCACCAACTCATCAAGCTTATCTTCAACATGGTTCACACAATCTAAGAAATCAAACTTGTCAACTCAGATTCATCGAATAATCTTTCTCATAATGTTGACACTCGACATTAACTTTCTTCTAATGCTCAGCACATACTGCATTGCTTGACATCCACTATCAAAACACTCAGCATGAACTAAATTTTACTAGTGTTCGACATCAACTAAACTTTACTCGGCTCACATTGTATCACTCGGCATACACTGCAATTTAGACATTGCTTGGCTCCAACTAATTTTTTGCTCGGCTTACACTAACTTTTCTCGATATCTACTGTGTAGATTGTTAAGCTTGGTAGACTGAATTCATTTTACTTATTGTTTTGAACTTAATCAATGTATCCATCCTTTGCAAACTCAAGTGGATAATCAATGCACTATAATATCACTATCTCAACTGATCTTTGTACTTCTTTTCCATATCATAACTCAACCTTTCATCTAGGTGATATTGTTACCTTATTTGATCAAATCCTCTTCATCAATCAAACAAATGATAGTGCTCCTTGTCTTACCAGCAAGTAGTAGGTTTGACATCAGTGACAAAATAATGATTGAAGCACACATATTCATACTTGTATCAATCTGCTTTCAACAATCTCCCTCTTTGGCATTGATGGAAAACCAAACTTAATCAGTACAACCAACAATACACCAAAAATAAAATAATTCCTTGTATTGAAATCTCTGCCTCTATCAACAATTTTCATCTTCTAAACATGTTACAAAATTATGTTCTACTCAATAGACAATCAATCAACTCATCCTTATGACTCCCTCTGGATTAATTCTTATATCTCCCTTAACATTATCTCCCTCTTACTAGGCAAATGTAATAAAAAAGTACACTTTCTCCCATCTAAGTAGATATTCCATATTTCCAATAGACAATCAATCAAATCATCCTTATGACTCCCTCTTTGGCAACAATATCTTCCTCAGTAATCAGGATTTCTCCCTCAACAAGATTTCTCCCTATTTGACAAAAATGCCAAAGACTTGTCATCTTAATATGCAAATATGAACATTTTCAGTTTCTCCCTCTATCACCTAGCTTGTGACTAATTTGTAGCTTCAACTCTTTGATTACTTTAGGTAGCTCCTAAAGTAAGATCCATTGCATCAATGTGTAATATATGTCAATCATCTTGTTTGATGCAAGACACTTCTCATGCTTCTTAAATAGCCTTTGATAGGGCTATCACTCCTAGTTTACCTCTTAGATACTCATGAGCATCCTTAGGTAATGCTTTTGTGAAGATATCAACTATTTGCTCTTTTGTGTTAACATATTCCATCTTCACTTCTTTATCTTGAACTAACTCTTTCAAGTAATGATACTTGATTGAAATGTGCTTAGTCTTTGTATGCATCACATGATTCTTTGATATATTTATAGCACTTGTATTATCACAATAAAGTATCACAAGTTCAATGATTTCCTCTTTCATACCTTTTAGTAGTCGTTTGATCCATACAATGTTTGTACAATTTACTATAGCAACAACATATTCAACTTTAGTAGTAGATTAAGATATACAGTTTTTTTTCTTTCTAGTCCATGTAGCTAGCCTTTTTCCTAAGAAAAAAGTTCCTCCACTAGTGCTATTTCTATCATCAATATTTCTAGCCTAATAAACATCAGTGTAGCCTCTCAATTCAAATTTCTCATTTTTTTTATAGTATAGACCATAGTCTTCTGTTCCTTTAAAATATCTCATTATTCTCTTAACTACCATCAAATGATTCTCTCTAGAATTAGCAGAATATTGCAACTATCCCAATAGATAATGAAATATTAAGTTTGCTATGTACTACATATTGCAATTTTCCAATCATAGTCCTGTACAATGTTTGATTCATCTCACCTAAATCATCATTCTTAGACAATTATTGTCCTGTCACCATAGGTGTGCTTACTGGCTTGGAATCTTCTAATCCAAATTTTTTTAGTTTCTCCTTTATATATTTGGACTAAGTGATGTCTATACCATATTTCATCTAATGTACTTGCAAACTCACAAAGAACTTGATCTCTCCAAACATACATTTCAAATTCTTTCTCCATTTAATTTGGAAAAGATTTACATAAAGTATATTGACCTCCAAATATGATATCATCAACAAAAAATTTAGATAGTAAAATATGTTTTCTTTTCTCTGTCTTCAAGTACAAATTGATGTTACCATCAATCCTCTAAAATCCAATCTTCACAAGATAATTATGAAGCCTTTCATACCATGCTCTTGGTGCTTACTTCAAACCATATAAAACTTTGTGTAGTCTACATACCATGTTTTTGTTGTTGGCATAAACAAATCCTTCTGGCTATTTCTATATAAAATTGTTCTTCCAATATACCATTTAGAAATGTAAACTTAATATTCATTTGATAAATTTTGAAAACTTTTGTATATAGATTAAGCAAGCAGAGTTCTCACTCTTTCTAGTCTTACAACAGGAGGAATGTTTCTCCGTAGTCTATCCCTTCTTCTTGTGCATATCCTTTACAAATTAATCTTTCCTTGTTCCTTGTGACTTCATCATTTTCATCTAACTTGTTTTTGTACACCCACTTGATGCCGATCACATTTTTGTCCGCTGGTCTAGGAACTAGAGTCCATGTCTTATTTTTCTCAGTTTGTTCAATCTCTTCTTTCATGACTTTACTCCAGTCCACATCTTCTAAGGCATCTTTCACTATTTTAGGTTCATCCATGCTAAGCAAACATGCACCATTCCTCAACTTGTTCCTTGTCATTGGTCTAGCATTTTTATCTCCAATGATTTGTGCAACAAGGTGATGTCTCTTGACATACTTTGGCAGTCTTGGTTCTACTCTATTTTTCTCAAATGGTCTCTCAACTTCTGAATCACTATGTACATCTCTATCAGGTATTTAAACATATCTTTCATGTACACTGATCTCAAAATTAGAATGTGCCTCAACTTCATTCTGTAACTCGACACTTGAATGTGGCTTGATTCTTGAATGCAACTCAACATTCATAATATGTGACTCAACAGTCACTAAAACTTGCTATTAATTTGCAACCTAATTTGCAACATATTCATCAATAGGCATACCTTCATAAAAATATACAAATGATTTGTATTCCTATGGTTCCTTCATAGTTTCAACCTCATATACTTCTATATATTCATCAAATTTCACATTTGCACTTTCAACAACTTTGTTAGTGTTAGTATTTAAATACTTTTAAGCTTTACTTCTTGTGGAATAGCTAAGGAATAGACCTTCTTCACTTTTTCATGTAGTTTACCATTCCTGAAATCTTTGAGAATATAACACTTGCTTCCAAACACCTTAAAATATTTTACATTTGGCGAGTATCCATACCATAGTTCAAAAGGTGTTGAATGAGTACCTTTCTTGACTTGTACACAATTCAAGGTATGGATAGTTGTATTTACAACTTCTCTCTAGTATTTCAAAGAAACATTCTTCTCCATCATGAGTGTCTTAGCACATTCCATTATAGATATGTCCCTCCTTTCAAAAATTCCCTTTTGTAGAGGGGTCCTAGGGGTAGATGTATGTCTTTTGATTACTCTGTCATTACAAAACATCTCAAACTCATTTGATGTGAATTCTCCTCCTCTTTCAGATCTCAAACATTTCATGATTTTACCTATTTCCTTCTCAATTCTTGCTAAGTACCACTAGAAAATTTGGAAAGCATCAGATTTCTGTTTCAGAAACATAACTGTCATCATTCTAGAATAATCATCAAGAAGTAGTGTAATGTACTTATCTCCTTTGTAGCTTTGCACATCAATTGGTCCACACAAGTTAGTGTGAACAATCTCTAATATTCTTTCAGAGATACGAGTCTTACTCTTAAAACTTGACTTTGTCATTTTTCCTAAGTGACATTGTTTGCAAATTATATTGTTAGGTTTCTTCAACTTAGGAAAACCTCTGACTCTTCTCATGTTAGTGATATTGACCAAGTTATCAAAATTGACATGACATTTTTGGAAATATAAGAGGAGTAACTGAGAGGGGAGGGGTGAATCAGTTACTACTCAAATGAATCCTAGATCCCTTAGATGTTAGTATAAAATTAAACTTTGAGAATGCTGATGCTCGACAAACACTCATAAAATGTTGTAACTCGGTAAATACTGAATATGCAAATCTTTATATGTTATCTATGATTACCATTACTTTAATTTTAGTTGCAAATACATAAAAGAAAATAGCATGAACACATTTGACACCAAGATTTAATGTGGAAACCCAATTTGGAAAAAACCATCAATTGCGACTAATTACTGTTTTCACTCTTCTAAAGTGAACCCTGTTAGGAGCCAACCCTGTTAAAGGTTACAAAACACACTGTTAGGTGTGACCTTGTGATGCAGGAGCATCTTGCATGGGAAAATTATTTATAAAAAAATAAAAAAAAATAAAAAAAAAATAAAATAAAATAAAATTGTGGAGGAGAGAGAAAGTGAAGAAAATTAGAGGAAAAAAATAAATAAATAAAAAGGGAAAAAGGAGAGAAAGAAAAAAAGAAAAAAATTCTATTTTTGAGGTGCATAGGTGGCATAAAGTAGAAAAATAAAATAAAAATGGTTGTCATTCCATTTATCAATGTGTGTAGGTGGCATCTTAGAAGCTTGTGGAAAGTTCTTTAAATCATGCATTTAATATTTGTTGTGGTCCATAAAGGAAATGTAATTTTCTAATTGGGCCACATGGTGGTGCTTAGTTGTATTTAGGTGAAATTCTAGAAAGTTGTGGATATTGTAGAAGGTTGTGGATATTGTGTAGGTAGAATTCTAGAAGGTTGTGGATAAATCATGCATTAGGTGGTAAGTGCTTATTTAAGCAATGCGTATGAGCATTTCTAATCAAGTTGGAAGGTGTGAAGACTTCAAGGTGTGAAAGCTCTAAAGGTGTAGCTCTTTAAGTAAGTTCTTGGTGAAGCTCTTGGTGTGAAGACTCTTATTTGGGATTTCTCTTATGTTGAAGAATTTGTAAACTTCTTTTTGAAGAAGTAATATCTATGATATCATCTTGTGGGTGTTGTAGGGATTTTCAAGTATAACAAAATTTGTTGGGAAGCATTTTATCTCTCTTGCCTCCATATTGTTGCATTCTTGGTTGTGAGTTGGTAAGGGTGGTGTGGCCCTCCATCAAGTGGTATCAGAGTGTACCCTCATCACCTTGTTAGAGGATTTAATCACCTTATATGGGGTGGCCTTGTTAGAGGTCTTTAGACAATTCAATAGAATTGCCACCTTGTTAGAGGATTACAAATAGTTGTTAAGCCAACTTTGTTAAGAGATTTAGATCACAACTACAATGGTTAGAGAGTAACAATGAGATGACCTAATTTGAACACAACTGAATTGTTGATTACAGATCTTGATTCTGGGTTTACTTAATCCTTCTTGATCAAATATATCTTTTCTACTCCACAAGGATATTCTGCTTATCCTTTTGATTCCCTTCTTCTTGCAATCATCGAATCTTCTATTCATTCAAACACTTCTTCCAAATCTCAGCTTGACCTTATACTTAAATCTTTCATATTGTCAAGTCGGCTCATATATAATTAGAATAATTAATATTCATCATCTCAGTCAGCTAGAACCAATAGATAAATCAATTAAGATTAATATGCCAAAACAAGAAAACCCTTGGTTAGCCTACTCAACATAGTAGACACTAACTCAAAAATAATTTCCTATGTTAACCAACTGAAGCTCAGTTAACACTGCATACTTGCAAAGTTCATTTTGTAACCGAGTGAGCTCGATTAACAACTTGATTAACATTGGTTCCATCCAACTTTTCCTTCATTAACTAAGTCAGCTTGGTTAACACTCAACTCTGCAGACTTTCCTTCGATGCTCGAGTGAACTTAGTAGACACTACCTTTTGAACTAGGCAATAATAGGAATTCTTGATAGACATAGAAAATGGTCTTCACTACTTGAGTGAGCTCAACATACATTGACTGATAATTATATGACATTTGTGTAACACCAAAGACAACACATAATTAATCAATTGTATCCAACAGACATAACCTCTTGTGCCATAGCCATGTAATATCAAATTCTACAACTAAACAAGTAACATTATCCATGTCAAGGTAGAATAGATTACCTCTAGTTTGATCACCTTTTTCAATTAGTTTTCAATCAGTATCATATATCTTAGTAATCTTGTTTTCAAACTCAACCTTACAACCTAAACTATTCAATTGTGACACACTCAAAAAATTATATTTAAGTCCATCATAATAAGCATTGTCATATAAAATATTTTTTATGAGTTTGATAGAACCTTTTCCTTTTATTAGACAAGGTGCATCATTACCAAAGCTTACACTATTTCTATTGTAATAATTCAAGGTAATGAACTTAATTTTATCTCCAGTCATGTGATGTGAACACCCACTATCAATGTTCCATTTGTCATTCTTGTAAACACAAGACACTAGTGTAGTTGCCTCATCCTTCATTGCACCATATACCACTTCATCATCATGATTTTCAAATCCATCTTTTGTTTCTTCTTTAGCAATTTAGCAAGACTTCTTGCCTTTATCATTGTAATCTTTGTTTTCTTCATCTCTTCTACTTTTGTACTTATCTCCACCTCTATAATTCTTCTACTCTAGACATCTAGCAACAATATGACCAACCTCATTGCAATTGAAACACATGATAGGTAACTTACCTTTGAATTTCCCTTTTCCTTTGTGAAATATCCTTGCTAGTAGTGCTTCAAGTTTTTCTACATCTTCCTCATCTATATCTCTGTCACTAGACACATATTTTACCTTTTTCTTCTTCTTCTCATTAGGTTCCTTCAATGACATCTTGGCTTTAAAAGCAGACTCAACATTGTCAGATTTGAAGTTATCAAAATTAGATAGCTCAAAAGTAGTGAGCCTACCTACCAGAACTTCAAGAGTTAGATTAGAACTTGGTATACATCTTAGTTCTTGTATTGCAAAAACTCGAATAGCATAAATGGGTAGTAGTGTTCTCAAAACTTTTCTTAGTAGAGTCTCATCATCTATCTTGCCATTAGATCCCCTTATTTCATTAACACCATCCTTTATCCTAGAGAAATATTGAGCAATATTCTCACCTTCTTGCATTCTCATATCATCAAACTTACCTCTTAGACTTTTAGATTTGGCTCTTAGAACATTTGCATCACCTCCATAGATGGTGTGTAGAGAATCCCACATTTTATTTACACTGTCACAACCCTTGATATCATCAAACTCAACATAACTTAGGGTAGAGGCAATCTCCAACATTGTTTGGTTATGTTCTTTCTTCTTTTTCAAATCTTCAGCAGTTAGGACTCCAACAGGATCAACATGCTCTATGGTGATGGTAGATTGTGCATGATCTCCAAGACCTCCAAGGTGTAGCTTCATCAGACTTTTCCATGTAGGAAATTTATCTCTATTAAGCTTGGGTCCGTCTCTTTTTGACATCTTGATCTTTTGCTTCTAGTACCTTCAAACTAGTCCTCTTAAGCAGATGACTTTGATACCAATTGTTGGAATTATTTAAAACAATTGAGAGAGGGGGGGGGGGGGGGGGGGGTTGAATTAGTTATCCAAGGTCCAAATTTACACATAAAACTTTTCACAACTTAGTGAACCCATATCCATAAAACATATTCATCGTGCATAGATCCATTAGATCATAAAATCACTTAAACTTGTAGGTTACTGTCAAAACAAACTTTGCAGAAATGTACGCATGAAATATAACAGATTCAATAGCACATTTGACACAATGATTTTACGTGGAAACCCAATTTGGGAAAAAACTACCAGTAACATGCTACTCATTCTCACTCTTTTGAAGTGATGCCCTATGAAAGGCCAACCCTGTTAAAGGTTACAATGCACACTATTAAACGTGACCTAGTTAGAGGATTTCAATCACCCTGTTAGGAGTGAGCCTTGTTAGAGGAATTTAGATCATTCACTTGGAATTTCACCCAGTTAAAGGATTTGCAAATGACTGTTAGGTCAACCTTAATCCAAAGGATTTACCCTAGATTGATACAATGATTAGAGAGTAACAGTAAGGCTTGATCTAATAACAACTTGCAACTCACTTTGCTGATTATAGATTTCTGTTTTAGTCCTCCATTCTACTTGGCTTCCACACAATTAAGCTCTAATATAGCTTTTTCACCCTTTAAGCATTCATCTCCTTAAGTCTTCTTACTTTGCATTCCAATTGTAGACTCTATAGTCTGGGCACCATATGAAACAACACCATAGACTCCTTGTCTTACTGAGGTTCTTGCACATGCCAACTATTGTTTCATGCCTTGTATCCCCTTATAAAGAGAAATTAGGTCTTTTTCCATTCATCCTTCATCGTCTATTTTAGGGTTAAGAAGGATTAGGTAGGATTCAATGAATCTATCCATCATTACATTTTATTCCCTTCTAGAAACTTCTCCTTCAATCATCTTTGAATTCACCTCAAAATGATTTATCACGAATTTTGTGCCACCAGCTCATCAAGCTTATCTTCAACATAGTTCACACAATCCAAGAAATCATACTTGTTGGCTCAAATTCATCAAATAATTGATCTTTCTCATAATGCTGACACTTGAAATTAACTTGCTTCTGATGCTTGACACATACTATGTTGCTCAACATCCACTATCAAAACACTTGGAAAGAACTAAAGTTTACTGGTACTCGACATCAACTAAACTCTACTCAGCTTACATTGTATCGCTCAACATACACTGAACTTTAGACATTGATTGGCTTTGACTAATTTTCTACTTAGTTTACACTAACTTTGCTTGGCATCTATTGTGCAGATTGTTAAGCTTGGTAGACTCAATTCATTTTACTTATTTTTCTGAACTTAATCAGTGTATACATCCTTTGCAACCTCAAGTAGATAATCAATGTACTATAATATCACTATCTCAACTGATCTTTTTACTTCTTTTCCATATCATAACTCGGCCTTTCCTCTGGGTGCTATTTGTAGTGCCTACCCTAGTTTACTTTTTTTTTTTCTAGTTCCATTGTTGCTATCATTGTCAAACTCTGTTAGGCCAGTTTATATTGATGGTTAGTAATATTGTTATAAAACTATCAGATATTGTGTTACAGATTCAGTTGATATATGATGAGATTACTTAGACTCTACATTTCATGTATGCATGATGGTTATTACATTATTCTCAGTTATTGATGATGATTAGTTAGATGGTTAATTATCACATGTGTTTTCTTATGGATACTTACCCCATACTTGCATGTGTATGGTGTGCGTGTTTGTTTCTTCTTATGTTTGGCATTTCTGATGTGGTTAAGGAAGGGAGTCGTAGTCACCTACTAGTCGGGATCTACACGATGCACCACTTCTCGCGATTGCCTGTTTAGCACACACACACACACACACACACACACATATATAGTATGTACATGCATGGATTTTATGCAGGTTGTAGGTACTGGGTATCAACTTCCCTAAATTTCCAGGATGAGCATACCCTATCACACTATCTCAATGGTAAGAGAGGGGAGATAAATTCTCAAGTCCAAATCCTAAACCCTAAACCATTTGTCCTAGAAAGGTAGGACAAGTATCTCAGATGTTTTACCTTTCGAATGCGTCGGATGATGTAATTCGTGATTTTAACCCCTTAGACTGATTTTGTATGGATTGTTCTATGATGGGTTTTCATATTTTTTTTTGAAGGTCTTTGGTGAATTTTCTATTAATTAAGTCTAAAATTAAAAGATTTAATTGATAATTTAATTATTTTGGGGAAGATTAATATAATATCATGATATTTTGATATTTTGATTTTCATTAATTAAATGGGAAAGTAATTGAGTAAAAGAATTAAATAAAAGAAAATTAAAATTAATAATAATAAAATAATAATAAATAATAATAATAATAATAAAAGAATTAAAATAAAAGTTATAAGTCTACCTAGGAGTAAGCGCACCTCTTGATTGCACATATGTCTACAACATAGGAGTTAGCGCACAAATTTAAGCACATGGTGTCTACAACCTTGTGACTCAAGATTAGAAGGTTGGAAAAGGCTCGTGCTTAGTTGACAATGGTTATCTCATCTTTTGGTTGTTTCTAGAGACATTCTAGGTGCTTCCTGAGAGTTCCTTATATTCATGCACTCCTAGAAGCTTGGAGAGTGTTTTTGGGTGGAGCCGCGAATGTTGGAGAAGGAAGGAGCATGCTCTGCAGTTTTTGAGGAGAAGTGAATTAGCATCAGTGTCTAGGTAGACACTTGTGATTTTGCACATGTTATTTTTGCTTCTTGCACCTCTTGTCTTCTTTGTGTCTTCTGAATGTTTTCTGAGGATTCCATAATTTAGTTAGATGCATTCTTGTCATGGATGTTTAAAATTTCGGTATGAGGAAACTGCACCATGCATAGATCTGAGTAATTTAATGGACTAGATTTAAATGATGTGGGTTAAATCCTTTCAGAGGGAATAGACAGTTAAGATAAGATAGACTGTATTTCTTCATCCAAATAATATTTGTGCACAACATTCAGAATTATGCTTGAAAAATAAAATAAACTAAATTATATATATATATATAAACACACACACACACACACACACACACACATACATACATCGCACACACACATATATATACATACATACATACATACATACATACATACATACATACATACATACATACATACATACATACATACATACATACATACATACATATATATATATATATATATATATATATATATATATATATATATATATATAACTCTAAAATTTTATCATATTGGTGACATTAAAATGGGTCATATTGTAAACGTTATAAAAAATATTATTTATAAAAATTAATTTGAAAACGCTTTGAAAACATTTATTTAAAATGTTATTTAAAAATATATATAATAAAGAGGGCGGGGAGGGACGTACCCGTACCCCCACCCCCCTTCGCAGGCCTGCATCAGCAGACAGTCGTGGTACGACCCATTTAAAATAGCGACAATAGTCGCAGGTAAGTACTGTAGACGCAGGGGTGGGTACAAACCCTAATACCCACGCCGACGACTAGGAAATAATGTGCAGGGTACAATGATAAAAAAAAATGTTTTATTTGCTTTTGTCTATTAATAAATTGATTGTTTATAATTCGATTTTATATATAACATTACTAAGAATTATCGTTATTAAATATTAATAATTTTATTTAAATATTAATTATTATATATTTCTAATTAATAACTAATATATTTATTATAAATAAAATTTAATTAAAAGTTTTATTCCTTTTAATAATTAATTATCATGTAGCATTTAGTTTATTAATATACAATTAATTAAACTAGATGTAATTGTTCTAGGATGAAAGTTAGATATTAATGAGGGGAACTATGATTGCTTTTATTAAGATTTCGATTGATCCATTGAACATGATGGGGGTCATTACCTAAATAACGTATATTCTTAGAATATTTAGGGAATTGAATTCTAAGAGTTATAGAGAGAAACTTTTATCTATCAAGTACATGGGTTAGAGAAAAACGTATAAACGTTCCCTCACTTGATATCTAAATCTGAAATGAAAACTGGAGCCCCATATTTCATTCAACTAAGTTATTTTAAACAAACCAAAACATGTGCTTGCATTTTGTGTTTTCTCTATGCTATCTATTTTGGGGTTTTTGGGTTGACTAGATTGTTGACCAGTTATAGGACGTCTACCAAAGGCTCGAGGGTTATGATTTGTGATGTCATGATGATGTCTTTTGATCATGATCTTTTTAAACCCAACCATGGTTATGAGATGACATGCTCTATGGTGTGTGTGGTTTACTGATTGATATTGTTTCCAGTCTTCTTGTGTAAGCTGTGATTTATGTAACCATTTATGAGTTATCGATCAATTGTATTTGGATTACTTTCCAGTCGCCTTGAAAGGGACTGAAGTGTTTTTTTTTTATCTTGATGATGTCATGATGTGACATGTATGACTTTACCATTTTGGAGTCTTCGATCAATATTATTTGCTTGATATGCCTTTTTGGTTGCTTGTTGAGAACCAATGGATATTGTGATTATCATTGATACCTTCATTTGCCAATAGAGAACTGTTGTGGTCATGATTATCAATGGATGCTTTTCAGTTGCTCATGGAGATTTGATGCTCTTATTGTGGATTATCTTTTGGTATTTTTTCAGTCGCTTGTATAGGACTATGGTGATTTTGTGATTTATGATTCCATGAGCCTAGGGTAGGTTATCTACTTGTAGTGACGGGAAGTGGCTTGCAATGGAGGTCGGGGCCCTAAGTGGCTGCCAGGGTAACTCATTGTAAGTTGTTTAATAAGTGAAAACATTACACCTAATATTGACTTAAATAAATCTAATAAGATAATTGTTTGTTCTCGCCCATGCCTCAAGTGCTAGTACAGTCTAGGATGGGAGTAGAGAGAACGCTTGGTTGTGACCTTGCATTCTATAGTATGCCTCATTAGTATGAGAGGATACTAGTGGCTGCATAGGGATCACTAAGGGGCTGGGGTCTATAGAGAGACTACCAGGGTAACTCTAGCGTGATCTGTGCAATGACACTTTCTCGCTTACATAGTAGGTTTCCTATAGGTCTTTGTTGTGCCTCTAGGATTAGATGTCGGTTAATGTTGGAACCTTTGAGTTAGTATACTTTTAAGATTCCTAGACTTAGAGAGTATTTGTGTTATGTGATTTGATAACTTGTTTGGGACTTGAGATTATCTCCTCACCATAGTGGGAGTGGGCCATTTAGGTTCCACATGGTTGGGTGGTAGTGCTTTTTCACTCTTACCATTTGAGATCTGTCTAAGACACCATGGCTAATGCATTCTTCGTTGGCATCTATCTTCATTCTATTTATGGATTATGATGCTGGACACGTATCCTTATGATTAGCACATGTTAGATGATGTTGTTTACTTATCTTATGCTTCATTTTGCATGATTAGATTTCTTATGCATATGTTGTAGCATGTTAGATTGCTTTCTGCATATGATGTAGTATGTTTTAGAAGTGACATTCCTACTATGATAATACCGATGATCTCTTTAGTGACATGGGATGTTATGCACAGAGGGATGGCTAGGGCCCACGATGGTCTAATGATGCTATTTACGGTTGGGAGGAACTATGCACTTAGTTAGTTGTGTTTATGATGCATGGTTAGCTTTTACAATGGATGTTTATATCTTCTATGATGTATGGAATATGTTTTCATTTACTTTATTGCACTTGCATCATGGATTAGAATAGGATGATGTACTTTATTTTCACACTTGTATATTCTTTTATGTCTTTCATACCTCATGGCATGTACAGTGGATGATTGAGCATTCTGAAATGTAGTATACTAAGGGACATTTGGAACCAAATTACATTGTTTTAGGAATGTTGGACTTTCCATTACTATTTCATGTGGATGTGGTATTAGATGGAATCAATATTAGTTGATTCAACGTTAAGGGATCCTTGAAGAATGTAACCTATTATGAATGTTTATGTACACTTTCAGTTGAATGTTGTTATTACTTCTGCTACTATGTTGTGAATGGTTATACTTTCATATTTCAAAAAAAATAAAAATAAAATGCTATCAAACTTAGTGAAATTTTAGGTTAATTCTTTTGGATCCCTTGGCGGGGCGTTACACTATTGTTGCCTTATTTGATCAAATCCTCTTCATCAATAAAACAAATGATGGTAATCAAATCATCTAAGCAATTGTCTTACCAACAACTATCATGTTTGACATTAGTGACAAAAAAATGATTGAAACACATACTCATACTTGTATCAATATGTTTTCAACACATCCATGCCTGGATTTGCTAGTCAACTTCTCCACTCCCTTCTCTATAAATATGTTGTATGTGAACTTCTTTTAGTTTGTTCATTAATATTAGAGTATATTCTAATTTATAATTAAGATGTCAGTTAGGAGTCATTCGTTTAATGATAGCATTTAATGTAATTTTTGAATCTCATTCTATGACTAAGTTTTTAATCCCTATTTGTAAACTAAGATTCAATTCTTCAATTAAAGCTTCTAATTCAACTATGTTATTTGAAACCACCCCTATGTATTTAGCTCTCTTAGCTATCCATTCCCCATTTTTCTATATAGATGATGCATCTTATTTATGCATTCCCAGGATTACCTCTAAAGGCACCATCAAAGTTTAATTTATCCCATCCGCTAAGTGGTGGATTCCATTTACAATTTTCTCTTAGTTGCTTATCCGCTTTAGGATGCAACATGGGGGGATGAATGAGATTATGGAAATTCTACCTCATTTCTGCATCCCATTCTGAAAAAGGTACCTTCTTCTTTAACTGAATGTCTAAGTTTAATTTTTATATTTTCTATGATACTTTCCTCTACTTTGTTAAAAAAGGAAGGCATTGACAGTTCTTTATTAAAAAAAATTATACAATTTCTCTCCTTCCAAATTTCCCTTTGGAGATTCCATTTTTGGGTCATCCTTTGAGATGGTCCCAAAAATTGTTTGAGAGAGTCGATTGCCAATTGAGTTTGTTACATAATCAAAGCCAACATGTTTTGGAAAAAGGGCAAATGAATAACATGTGATCCATTATTTTTGAGTTGTTTTTACATAATAGGCATCTTGAGGGTCCTTAAAAACCCATTTTCATAAATCTATCTACAATTAGAATCCTATTATGGATGGCTTCCCATAAAAAATATGTTTCTTTTGGTAGGGATGTAGGATCCCAACATAGAGTTAATAAGATATCTATTGCATCCCATCTTTGTAATTTAGTAATTATCTCATATCAATTTTTGACTTTGTATTACCCATCCTTGGAAGCTCCCCCATATAATTTTGTACTCTCTATCTTTATGGTTTGTTATTTTTTGATTGATGAAAAGTTCATATTGCTATTTTTCATGTTCTGAAAAATTTGTATCTGAAATTGATTTCCATATATACCTTGTTGATTTTTCTAATGTGGAGATTATTTGATAATCATAGACTGAGTTACCTCATAGATTGGTTAATGTATTATTTATATCTAAGAGGAGATTTAGGTTATTGGGGGCTAGGAGACCATCCCAAAAGTCTTCCTAGAATAGAGCATTTCTCCTATTACCTATATTCCAAGTAATATTATTATTAATAAGAATTCAACATTGCTTTATAAAATTCTAGGTTCTAGATCCCTTTGGGGGATTGATAGTATTACATATGAATGTCGAGATGAAGATAGATACTTATGATATTGAATTTTCCCATTTACTATCTTCCTCATGAAACATTGTCCATACTAGTTTTTCCCCCAATGCTTCATTTTTCCAACTTAATTTTGTTATACCTAGACCTCATGCTTCTTTTGGTTTACATATATTGTCCCATTTGGTAAGAGCTTGTTTTTTCTTATCTTATATCCCATTCCAAAAGAAAAAGAAATCCTCATCTTTTTGTCTAATTTATTTTTAACTCCTTTAGGTAGAGGAGGACAAGACATATGATAATTTGGAATGGTTGTTAATACTTATTTTAATTTGGTTGATTTTCTTAGCTTTATTTAACCATCTACCTTTCCAATTCTCCATTTGTTTATCAAATTTCTCTACGATAGGCTGCCAAGACTTAGTTTCCCTATTACCCTTTTTACGTTTTTCACGTTTTTCAATGAAAAGAACCTTTCTTGAATCCCATATATTGACAAACTATATTTTCTAATATTGGTGAGGCATTTGAGAAAAAAAATCCAGATTTGTCTTCGTATACTTTTTGACAAGAGGCTTCCATATATGTTGTAATAATGTGTTTGATATTACGAGCTTCTTCCATTGTGCTCTCTCTTGGTAGTATGGTATCATCCATAAATTTTTGGTTGGTAATTCTAGATATATCTTTCATGACTATAGCTCCTTTAATGAGGGATTCCTCTTGAGACTTCTTGATACTTCTTCCAAAGACCTGTTCTATCATGATAAATAGGAAGGGTGAAATAATGTCCCCTTGTCTCATTTCTCCTAAGATGTGTAATGCCCCACTTAGAGATCCTTGGAACAAGGATAAATAAAAGCCAATAAATTTTTTTGGATTAAGCATGGATTCAAACAACATCAACATGCAAATGATCACAAAGATCACAACAAAAGACTTAACCAAACAATCCAATCAACCAATGATCTTCAAGTGTCACTACTTACCACTACTCATAACCAATTATGTGAGTTAAACATACAATGTTCATTTCCAACTAACCATAACATAAACAAGAATAATAAGCATCGACTGTCAAATGATCATGCACAAAACAAAGGCTCAAAGTTACAATCACTCATATACTAGACACCATAGTGAAAGACAAATACTGACTCCTAAAATTTGGCTAAGTCTAAATTCCTAAAGCTCTGAAATTTCCTAGAATCTTTATCTTAACTCGGAGAGATTTGGAACCTATCTCAAATGAATCATCACATATATTAAAATATATCTTAAGTATAAATAATTAAATATAAGCCAACTTATACTTAAATGATATATTTTACACCCCATAGAAATTTTGTTTTGAACTAGGAAGGTGTGGAACCCAATACGATATCCAAAGCTCTAAACCTCATTTCCCAAAGGTGCACAAAAAGGATCCATTGAGCATATAACTATGAGTAAGGATTTCGCATGAATCCCAATGCAAGAAGAAATATTTATGGTCGGATTGGATTTCTCATAGATAATCTGAGTCCATGACCAACATTAGTGCGAAGAAACACCGAAGAAAATTGAGTGGCACACAAATCAAGGTGAAGTCAAAAATGCCCAAAAATCAACATTGACAAACATTAAAAAAATTAAAACTCTTTTCACTATTAGGTATAAAAACACTAGATATCAAATAAAATTTGGGTTCGGAGTCCGTACGCAAAAATGGCTAACATAACGGTCCAAAACCCCCCAAACCCCACACCAAAAGGAAATAAATACGCATACCTACCCAACTGGGTAGAGCCAACATACAAGAATGGAGGGGAACACTAGTTCTCTATCTCCTAACATATATATCAATACCAGAAATAGACTTAGAAATAGAGCTAAAACGCAAAAATGGAAGAGACCTTGCAGCCAAAAGGGCAAAAATAGGAATGCTCACAATAAAATAATCTCTCTATAACAATCACCAAAGGTCTTGGCAACCCAAGGTCTCCTTGAGCTGGATCCAATGAGATCAATCTCACAATGATCCCATGCCTGCAACTCCCGCAACAAGTAAAACAACAATAGCTCCTTAAAAGGATTTGGGATTTTTGCTCTCCAATTTCCAATTCAAAAGTGAGAAGTGAAGAATAACACACTTTTTGGGATATATATTCACTTTAAAAGTGAAATATTAAAACAAGAAAAATAACTGGCTCACTTAAATAAATCCCTCCTCAACCCAGACAAAATTGGGTAATTCCAATTAAATGAAATTCAACTATGACAAAGCTATCAGTAATTAAAATAATTAATCAAAACCCAAAATACCCTTAAAAAATTAAATCACAATATTCCTTAATAATTTCCTCAGCAAATGTGGATATCTAAATGCACAAACATAATATTGGTCTCATCACAAATGCAAATGAATATGGATTTATTAAATCACTGGAGGGTTTAATTGATAATTAAACAAGATATGTCACCCATATAGGGATGCCATTTGCTAGGTATAAATAGCCAAATCACTAACTCCACGTGCCACTATCGAGGATATAAATCATGCATATAATAATATAGCCAAAGCAATAGATACATTAACTCACATAATTAAACATTTATTTAATCACATTAAGATAATCTATTTACATCACTCACTGCATCATAATACATCTCAAGGCAAGAATGAAGTAAATATACATAGCATCAAATCATAGTATCTAAAATCCAAAAGGTCCACCATATAATCATAAACAAAGTATATGTCCGAATACAAAATAACTAGATATCATCATAAACCATAATGTCACATCAATAAGCATCATCATGTAGATATGATCAAACTGGACAAAATAGTATCTATCATCTATTATATAGGTAATCAAAATACATTATCTGACCATAAGGTCTTCTCGAATATCATCCAACATGAGTATCAAATTATATCTCAAATCCAAAATATAACAAGGTATTGAATGCAAACATGAGAGGTACTACAAGATGTTAAAGAAGTCTTTTGAAGTCCCATTGATGAGAAAAGAGATTTTTAGGGTGGTAGTATAGTTGTAGATAAGATGTATCCATTGATGCAAGAAACCAAAGGCTTAAAGGGTTTTATACAAGAATCTCCAATCCTTTTTATTTATTTGGGAAGAGTGAAATATTTCTTGTAGACTGATAATACCATATAAAATTGATCTATTGGGCATGAATCCAGTTTGCTCTTCTGAGATGGGTTGAGGAAAAATTGTTATGAGTCTATTTACCATTGCTTTGGTTACAATTTTATAAATAGTGTTTCATAATGCAATAGGGTGATAATCACCTGGTTCTTCATTATTAGTTTTTTAGTTATAAGATCTAAGAATGTGTTGCTGATTTTTGTTAATAGCGACCCAAAGTTTCTTGTGGCTTCAATTGCTTTACATAGATCATCTCCTAAAATGTCCCAAAGTTCCTAAAAGAAAAAGGCTTGAAAACAATATGGACCTAGGGACTTATCTGGGATAGGGTTGAAAATAGTTTTTTTGATTTCTTCTTTAGAGAAAGCTCTATTTAAAAATTTGTTCTCTTCATTGGTTATTAGTTTTAGGATTGCATTTATCATTTCACTTTGTGCACTTAAGTTTGAGTTTTCATGGTTATTGAGAATATTGGTATAATAATCTACAAATATTTATGCTATCTGTTTAGGGTTTTTTTGTAACATTGCCTTGACTATCTTTGGTTTTAGAAATTCTGTTGACATTCCAATTATTAATTCTACTGTTACGAAAGAATTTTGAATTATGACCTTCATTTGTTAACCATGTTTCCCTTGATTTCTATCTCCAAAAGATTTCTTCTTTTGCTAATATAGATTCTTGTTTTGGTAATAATTATTTTTCTTTAATAAATTTGTTATTATCCATAACTTTTTAAATGATTTTTTCATTAAGTTTTTAAAATTCTTCTTATATTTCTAATTTTTCTTTGAATATATATTTTAAATTGATTTTCATTCCATTTTAGAATTTTTTTCTTTTAATAGCTTTAATTTAGAGACTAAACAGAACATTTTGGATCCTTCAAAATTCCCCTCTAACCACCATTTCTTGATATGTGCCATGAAAGTTTCATCTTGAAACCACTTTTTTTGTATTTAAATAGATTTTTGGAAGGTTTGTGTGGTTCTCATATTTCTAATTTGACTGGATAATGATCTGATCTTGCATTTGGAAGTATTAAAGATTGAACAGAGTGATTAAAGTTGTTGGTGTAAATATGTATTTACTATTTACACTTAAGTTTACTTAAGTTAATGCATTATTTTATTATTTTTCATTATTTTATTACTTATTTTTTGAGACACTTAGGAGATTGTGTACCTTTTTGAGTTGTCATGTTGACAACACAATTATTTGCACTCCCTTTTTAGCACATGTTCTACAACATTGATTTGCATGATACACCTTTGTAGGCTTATCATCTCATCATCGCACTTACTTCCATGCTTAATGGAGGATAACCCATATCTAGTGGACATGTGCCTGGTTGTATGACTTATCATGTAGCTGATTCTTAGGCATTCTAAATGCATCTCAGAGGCCTTTATATACAGGAACTCCTAGTGTAGTCTTATGCATATTGAATTGAATACATTGTTATTCTGATCATACTCATTTCTGGTCTATAGTTGTGCTTGCGTTTGAGTTCTTAGTTCTTGGGTGAATTTTTCCCTAAGGCAAATTTTTACATGGTATCAAAGCTATACCAAATTCTTACAAAAGTTTCTAAGACCCCCTTTAAAGATAAAATGGTCAAGTCTTTCCACTATTTGATATAAGTCATTTCTTCAATTAAACAAGGTAACAAGACCATTCTATGGGACATAATCAATTAAATTGTCTTTTATGAACCAATTTCTAAAATCTATCTTGACTTGGGTGATTACTTGAGATCCCCCATTTTTTTCTTCTAGATTTAAGATGGTGTTAAAGTCCCCTCCTATCCAAAAGAGATATGAAGGATATCTATTTATGAAGATACTTATTTCATTCCATAAGGCTTTCTAGATGTGGGCCCATATACATTGATTAAAATAAACTGTAGATATTCTTTGTAGCTTTTAATTCTTTTGCTCATCCAATTACTATTTGTTGATAATTTGTTGAATTCTATTATCCTAGGATCCCAAATGATGACAATACCTCCTGAAGCACCCTCAGATTATATTAGTTTGGATTTCCATACCCCAAGCTTCATGCTTAATTTATCTCCTACTGACTTACTTAGTTTTGTTTCTTGAACTAAGATTAATTATGATTCAAATAAAGTTAAACATGCTTTAGTAAGTATTTTTTGTTAGGGGTATTTAATCCCCTAATATTCCATGTTGTTAGCCTCATTGCCTCAAGGAAAGGCTCTTCCCCTTCCCAACTTTCAGTATTTCAAGAATCATTTTTTGATTTTCTACTTTTTTGGTCATTGATCTTAGCTTAGCCAATATTTTCCTGCCTCTTTTCTTATTTTGTTTTCCATAGCGAGGAGGTTTTATACCTTTCATATTACATGCTAATCTTAATGGATCCATATTTTCCTTAGCAATGTTTAAATTATGTTCAAATAGTCCATCTTTAATGTTTTCCTCTTCTTCTCTTATTTTTGAGAAAATCTTATCACTTAGGTTTGGTTTATCCATGGAAATATGTTCCTTAGACCTATCTGGATAGATTTTGTCCATAATTTCATGCTGATTTTGGTTAAGATTTTCTTGCACCCCAAATTCTTCCCATAATTCTTTGGAATTCACATTTTTGTTTTCCATTCTAGAAGCATTATTATGTTCAGTCATTGCTATAGGTCTATTTGTTGTTATATATATTTCTACTTCCAATGGAATGCCATTCCAATTATGTTATTTCCTTTCATCCTAAACTTTATGATTATTATCTATTTCAAATTGATCTTTTCCATTTTAAGGAGTTTTCCAATATTATATGATATCTTTCTTATTTCTTTAACTTTTTTTCTATAAGTGATGTGTCATGTTTGTATAGGGAGCTCCGAGTGAATGATAGTGTCTGCCATTATTATGATAGGAGTTGTTATTGTATCTTATTCTTTTTTTATGTTTCCTTGATTTGTATTATATTTCAATATACTTATTTTTTGATTACTACTTGAGGTTCTTGATGTTTTTTCACCCCAAGTTTGTTCTTCAATCTCTTTAATAGAATTTGAGTTTGGAATATCAATTAGATCTTGGGTTACTTTGTTGTACTCTAAAGTTTGAATGTTGCCCTCTAATTCTCCTTCTTCAATCCTTTTTGAAGTCTTTGTAGATCCAATATCCTTGCTAACTGACTCTATTCTTTTTGATTTGTTGTTTATGTTATGCTCCTTGTGAGCCTCTTCCCATAGTATAATTTGATCACTAATGTCATTTTGTATTGATAGTATGTCATGGGTGAGTCTTTTATATAATATCAAATTACTTTTAGTATCTTCAATGAATAAGTTATGTTTGACACAATGCTCACATTTTTGCATAATATGTGTGTATTCTTCGATATTGGGAAGCTTATTTGGATCCTTGATAGAAACTTCATAAAATACTTGTGACCTTAATGTGGAATTATTATTTGATCCAGATTCTCTCGAATTAAAGGAGAGGCTTAGAAATTTGAATCACTGGAAAAAAATAATCTCCTTCCATTTCCTTGCTGATATCACCATCCTTTATACCTTTAGAAGTTATTCTTTCTGAGATTAAATGATCCATGAGTTCTTGTCTATGTTGTAATTGTGAATTTTTATTTCTAATATCTATCATTGGGAGAATCTCTCTCAAGGATGAATTAAGTGCTAAATGTTTATGATTAGAGGTTTGGTGAGCATCCATTTAAATAATATCTCTAATTGTACCTTAATATCTTGAGACATTAAATTTGTAAATAGATCTATTGGTAATTATTTTAATAGTTTTAAATTTTGAGAGACCTAATTTTTCCTTGATAAGCATTTTAATGTTATTATACTCACAAAATTTGCTTCTATCCCTATAAGTTCACTGATAGAGGATCTAATGTGTTTAATGAGGTCAATGTGAATTAATTCTAGATGGACATAATCAATTAATACCCTAGCTGGGGCTAAAGAATTATGTGCTATAGACTCATTAAAGTTGGGTTCCCAGTTCATAAATTTTATTGCATATCCTTTGAAAAAATAAT